>CM076581.1:116040413-116178685 GCA_034641835.2 Pinus albicaulis
AGTCCCACCCCAAACAGTGATAGAAAAATACCCCATGTCACATACAACGACTTGATATAAAACCCAGTAACGGTCCACATGGAGATTATCGACAATCTAAGAAAGCATCCAAATATGCCCGAGGCATCTATAAGAAGTGAAATAGCAGTATGTAGAATAGTAAAGCAACAGATAGAGTACCGACGTTCATTGTTCCAAATACAAATTAAAGTACCCAAAATCCTTGAACAGAGAAAAACGCTAATCATGTGAGGAGTGTGATATGTCCAAAATATAAAAAGACCATCGGACCATATCAATAAACCAGCAACATAGACCAGCATCGCTAGTTTTGAAGGCAGAATGATAAACATTAATCATTTTTTTTTCAGAAGAGAAAAAATGCTATTTTGAATATATTATATGAAGTAAAACAGTCCATGAAGTCATTACATTTTCACATCTGAAGATTGGAACCCAAATATCCATCCAGAAAAGTGGAAGTCCCACCCCGGACAATGATAGAAAAATACCCCATGTCACATACAGGGACATGATATAAAACCCAGTAACGGTCCACATGGAGATTATCGACAATCTGAGAAAGCATCCAAATATGCACGAGGCATCTACGAAAGTAGAACGGTATGTAGAATAATCATGTGAGATGAAATACAGCGTCACATTATTCAATACAAATTAAATTTAAAATCTTATGAGAAAAAACGATAATCACTATGAAAGGCCATGATATTTCTCCAAAATATAAAGAATATGAATATAATAATAAACTGTGTATATAACCTTAAAATGGTTGCAGCGGAAGTGATAAACATTAATCATTTTTTTTTCACAAGAGAAAAAATCTTGTTTTGAATATATTATATGAAGTAAAACAGTCCATGAAGTCATTACATTTTCACATCTGAAGATTGGAACCCAAATATCCATCCAGAAAAGTGGAAGTCCCACCCCAGACGGTGATAGAAAAATACCCCATGTCACATACAGGGACTTGATATAAAACCCAGTAACGGTCCACATGGAGATTATCGACAATCTGAGAAAGCATCCAAATATGCCCGAGGCATCTATAAGAAAGTGAAATAGCAGTATGTAGAATAGTAAAGCAACAGATAGAGTACCGACGTCCATTGTTCCAAATACAATTAAAGTACCCAAAATCCTGCAACAGAGAAAACTGCTAATCATGTGAGGAGTGTGATATGTCCAAAATATAAAAAGACCATCAGACCATATCAATAAACCATCAACATAGACCAGCATCGCTAGTTTTGAAGGCAGAGTGATAAACATTAATCATTTTTTTTTCACAAGAGAAAAAACGATGTTTGAATATATTGTATGAAGTAAAACAGTCCATGAAGTCATTACATTTTCACATCTTAAGATTGGAACCCAAATATCCATCCAGAAAAGTGGAAGTCCCACCCCAGACAATGATAGAAAAATACCCCATGTCACATACAGCGACTTGATATAAAACCCCGTAACGGTCCACATGGAGATTATCGACAATCTGAGAAAGCATCCAAATATGCCCGAGGCATCTATAAGAAAAGTGGTAGCAATATAACCAAAGATAACAAATAAAGCAACGAGATAGAGTATCCTGCATGGTCATTTAAAATACAAATTAAAATTGTTAAAATCCTTGAACGGAATGAAAATAATCTGTGTGAGGAGTGTGTTGTGTCCAAAATATAAAAAGACCCTTGAGACCATATCAATAAACCGTGCTTATAGACCGACGCCATAAGTTTTGAAGCGGAGAATGAGCTCCAATAATCATTTTTTTCGGAGAGAGAAAAAGCTATTTGAAGATATTTATATAAGTAAAAGCAGGTCCATGAAGTCATTATTTTCACATGCGAAGATTGGAACCCAGTAGATCCAACAGAAAAGGTAGGTCCCACCCCAGACAATGATAAAGAAATACCCCATGTCACATACATGGACATGATATAAAATCCAGTAACGGTCCACATGGAGATTATCGACAATCTGAGAAAGCATTCAAATATGCCCGAGGCATCTATAAGAAAGTGAAATAGTAGTATGTAGAACAGTAAAGCAACAGATAGAGTACCGATGTCCATTGTTCTAAATACAAATTAAAGTACCCAAAATCCTTGAACAAATCAAGAAAAACGCTAATCATGTGAGAATTCTAAGTAAAGTTAATCTATTAACATTGCGAATAAAATTACACCGAAGTCAAAAACATTGCCTGGCCAGACTCATGGCAAATTTGTCATCAAAAAATCAAAAAATTAAGAAGACTACCCTCATACGGGGAAACCAGTCTTGAACGTTTAATTTACAGAATTCAAAAATATTACAAAGGTACAGCACAGTAAAATAATCTAAAAGCAGCCCAATTAAGTGGGCCTGCTAAGCAAGAAAAACAAATTAACCAAACTACTCCTCCGGTGGTTCCTCCACGATTCGGCACCATCCTTTGGAAGGTCCAGGATCGCTAGGTGCTACCTCCACATGCATGCCACGGCTCCCCTCCTGAAGGCCCGAATGCCGGCCGGCTTTTTCCGAGCTTAGACCCGCCGGACGGGTGCATTATTCCTCCGTTTGGGCCTCCTCGCGGAATACCACAGTGACTAAAGCCGTGATTCTTGGGCGGTTGAGAGAGAAATTAAAGGAAAATTGCGCAGTGCGCGTCGTCGAAGAAGGTGAACTAACGGTGGGGAAGCCAGGAGCAGGGGAATCTATACGGTGGCCAGATGCTACAAGCCGACCCCGCCCACTCCTAGTATTTGGATATCGACCTAAGTAATAATCACTGGACTGGCCGGAAGTGGGCTACGGGTGGCAGGGGGGGCGGAGGGAGCGCGCGGGGTTGGCCGTACGGTGCTCCCACAGTAGCCGACGCATCCTGACGCACGCGAGGCATGGGTGCGATCTCAGCGCGGTGGGCGCAGAGGAGACGAGAAGCCGATTTCAATTAACGAGAGGAGAGACGGACGGAGAGCAGGAGACGAGAGAAATGCCGTGTACGACAACGTCTGGCGAAGTTCGGTGACACTTCTCCCTTGTCGTCAGGTTAGCGAGGCGGTGTAATCCGACAGCCGGCTTGTGCGAGAAAACACGCGCAAACGCCATTTTTGTCGACCGTACGCAATCGCGATCAAGGACGCCGAGTCATAATTAATCTCTGATCGATAATAATGAGAGCCGAAGTGGGATCAGGTGGAGGCGGTACGAATCGCGGCTAAGAGGAGTGGAGGTCAGGTCTTGAGCAGGTGTTAAGGATGTGTCAGTTTCGGTGTGAAAACTTAATTGAACAGCGTTAAATGTTAATGTGAATGATATGAAATCGCCATATCCATGTCCCATCACCTTAAATGCCATCGAATGCACCCGCAGCCGGGAGCAGGGCAAGTTTTATTGAGGACACGTGGCAAAAATTGATTGGAGCGGATCTTTGTTTGGGCCGCTCGCGCAGTGGAAATCCGGACCCGTAAAATATTAGGGTGAATTTGATAAGAAATTCGCGTCACAAAATTGGCCGACGTCAGCAGGCTATTTTGGAACGCGAATTTGGTTTGAATTATGGTTTATCGCCGTTTGAAGTCCGGCGGGCTCGACTCAAGAACAATTTTGTTTGATCCCATCTTATAAAATTTGTGTTGGTTTTCTTTGATAATACATATATTTATAATAAATCATGGGAATACCACACTAAACATGTGGAAAAGTTATATAAATAATTATTGAGAACAATCATTTTTATGTAAAAATATCCAAGGCGAGGTCTGTGTAGAGAACCGGGGTCGTGAAAACTGTTCAAATATAAAAATCCCGCTTAATAAAGAGACAAAATTGTTGTGCTTTCGGAACCTGACCCGAGGATTGGACATGAGTTAATAAACAAAAGGATAGCGGAACCAGACTTGCACCCATGGTCAAGCCCTCTACCAAAACCACGAGCGGAATCACAAAAGCGGGTTGCCCATATCGCACCGCTTTTGCGGAGTAGGCGGTATTTCCTATTCGCGAGCGATTCCATAGGGAATGCGACACGTGGCGAAGTGACCCCGGAAAACAACTGTTTAACCCACGCCATCGCACGTTAAAGCTCGACGTTGGAAGCCGAGCGAAATTGCCAAGAGTCGTTGATTTGGAGAAGGGCCATCGGACGGTGGTCGCACGTTGAACTTGCCCGGAGGTTAACTAAGGTGTGCGGAGGATAGCCAGGTATGATACGAGTGTTTGATTGGTTATTGATATATATAGGTGGGGCCAGAGTATAATGAAATTATTTAATTAAACGATTGGCGGATAATTAGCATAAGTCTGGAGCGTGATTGTTGTAAGGCTGGGTGGTGAAATATAGAGCCGAAAGTTCATTACAAGTTATTTATTTAAAAAGAAACATGGAGTATAAATACAAAGTGTTGAAAGTTAAACATTGGTTATAAGGATTGGAGATAATATAAAGTCAGGAATATAAATTAAAGTCCAACCATTGCGGATATTATTTATTTATCAAATTCTACGAATTTGATAAATAAACCCGAAGAAAGAAGAAGTCAATTAAGACTCAGGCTGGAGGAAAAGAACGGGGTACACCAAGGGAAAATGCTGACAGAGCGATTGTAGACACACCATCTCTCCTTGGGGGTCCAATTTCAGTTTTATTGCGTCACACGATGATCTCTCTTCTCTGGCATTTACTTGTATTGAAGATCACTATTCTAGGAATAAGGAGTTATTTTCTCCAAAAATAACCCTAGCCAAACATTGACAATGCATCAAGGATATCTTTCTATGCTTCATAAGTACATATGTTCTACTTCTAAATCATGTCTTGGGAGTGGTTGTTTTGCTGGAAATTATTCACCAGTTGGTTTCATACCAAAGTCTTTTTCACATTTTCAGCATCCAATACATGAAAAAGATAATGGTTTAAAACAACATAAATATTTGAAATTTCGCAAGAATTGTCTGGCACACTTTGAATATGAATTTTGAAGTCAAGTGCATGATGCTGTATAGGATCAAGTGTCATTTTGAATACCAAATGTTTCACAAGAAACTTCTCAACATGCTACCCTGCGGTAAGGATTAAATGACAATATTGCATCAACTATTTCCATAATAAAAGTGCACCTCGGCCATAAGACTAAACAACTACAAATGTTGTAGATCTAACAAGACCACAAAATCAAATGTATTCCACAAGGCCAATATTGTATGAAAAATGAAAAGGAGTTTGCAACCAAAAATACCTTAGGCAACTAATTCAATTAGATACACCAAACCATTAGCAAAAAGGAAAACCAGCCTACTCAAAAGGCAAGCGTTTACCTCCTTTGACAAAATTTTGAGTTTCGAAACAAGGGCATTTATTGTCTTGTCAATGCCCCTAGTAATTTGAATGGGGTTTGCACCTGCTGCAACAACCTAAACAAAAAGGTTTCATTTCAAATTATTTTCCACAAATTTAAGATACAACCATTGTCAGTTTTGTATTTCCTAACAAGCTCATAAATTTTGACAAAAGAACCAAAAATTTTTAATACTTGATAGCAATTTTTTCACTCAAAAACTATCTTAGACTCAATAAGCCCAACCCAAAACTAAAAAACCAAACACCATAAGACCCTACAAAAAATGAATAGATGATCTTAATCCAGTACTATCGACAAAAAGTTACCTTTACACCCTCACTTATTAAACCCTGTGCTATTGAATTTTAACTTCAACTGCTGCAGCAGAAGGACGGATGCAGCAGCAACATTTTTTTTTGGAGGTTGCTTGCATGCCATCCAGAAATTTAATTCAACATTTAAAATTCCTGCAAGTTTTTTTTGTAGACGGTCGCAGCCATATTTCTGTACAGGATTGTATTTAAACACAACAACTAGCATTAACGCAATTCACCAACCAGAAATTAAACAAACAGAAATTTACCCGACAGTTTTGTAAATTCAAAAGGAGGACACGTGGAGCATTAATATTGGATCGCATGAAATTGAAGGGAATCTGAAAACTTGAAAACCGGACCCGAATTTTTTATAGGGCACATTGGATTGAGAATTCGAGTTAAAATTAGGCAGACGTCGGCATCCCATTTTGGAACGCGAATTTGGTTTGAAATTCAATCTATTTAGACTTTTGAAGTCCGACGGAAAGGGTTCTTTAATGTTTTGATAGTTTAATTTTATGTAATATATACATATGTTTTAAACATATGTTATATATATATCATATGCAAAATGAAAGGTGGGCCATAGAATTTAGTTTTAATTTTATTTTTTTAAAAAGAGAGTTTATTATAATATGTTTTATATGTTACGACATATAAAAATAAAAAGGACAAAAAAGCTTGGTAGTTTTTTTTATAGACAGTACGTAAATTTTTTATTACACAGCAGTGTGTAAAAAGTGAAAGACTGAGTGTAACTTTTAAGTGTGTATGCACAACAGTGCGAAAGTGAAAAACACAGCAGAGTGTTTTAGAGACAGAGTATGTTTGTTTTGAACAGACAGTGAGTTGGTTTTATGCACTGCGTTTTGTAGCAGTCATAATTTTGTAATCCCTCTCAGTGATGAAGTAGTGTAATAGTTTTTTTTTGAGTTATTGAAGGGAATAGAAGTTTGTTTTCAAGGTATTGAAACTCTGTCTCCTGTCAAAGAAATTTTTATTTTCTGTGTGTTAGAGGAAGGGAGATTTATTCTCCATTCATTGTTCTGGAAATTTTCAATATTCCAACATGTGCAAGAACAACAGATGTTGTGGTTCCATCCCCAGCTAAATCATTTGTCTTTGCCGCAGCTTGCCTTACCAACTTGGCCCCAATGTTTTCAACTGGGTCCTCTAATTCAACCAATAAAAAGGCAAAAACCATAGCATTGAGATACATTTCATTACACTGTCAATAACAATAAAATTTGACTCAACCATAACCCTTTCCTTTTATTGTTGTGAAAAGCTTTATGCATTACTCTAATGTGGCTAGTCCATAGGCCAAGTAGACCACTGGGTAACAAATATGTTTCCTTTCACCTTTGAGTTTCAAATTATGCCTACCAAATCTAAGACATTTAAGAGGGGGAACTAATACAACGTTAAAAATAAAACCAGAGCACACATCTACAAATTACCTCCTTAGCTACTTTCACACCATCATTAACTATTTTCGGAGAACCATGCTTGCTCTCCAAGACAACATTTTTCCCTTCGCCCCAAGGGTGACTCCAACAAGATCAGCAAGTTTGTTCACACCGCCTACAAGACAAATTGACAATGCTTTCGGTAAGTGTGCAATTGAATGCCAGACCATATGCCAAAACAACCCTCCATGAAAAATTAAAATAACACATTAAAATCAAATATAAGTGGACAAGGAAAGATCCACCGCAGTGAAGTTTCACGTGCAGGTGACCTTCCTTTAACATAATTTTTTCTCTGACCTGCAATTTTTTTGTCACTGAGCCATCCTTGTTGAAGTACAACTCCTTTTCCATATCTCTTGTATTAACTGCCTTCTCTATGTCGCGTAATCTGAGAGTCCCTCTTCTGCTTGAGCGATTAAAGGAAATGGGTGAAAAAACTGAAAGAGAAGACAATTGTCTGCCATAATTATCAAACATTGCACCCAACTTCTTCCCCTTTCCATTATTACCCAATGAGGTAGATGTGGCAATTGTTGTCATACCGCCCAAAGCAGAGGCCATCTTCTCTTATGTTGAATATAGAATTACAAGATCTTCATATTAGTATGAACCTTAAAAAACATGACTCCCATTGCTAAAAACCACTTTTAAGTTATAACAGGCAAACTAAACAACTATCGCAACTTTTGGCAACTTCTGGAGCATTAAGAGAGAAACAACCAAAGAGAAATACAACCACAATCCTCATTTTAATGAGACCGGACTATATATTTGAATTAAGATAATAGAAATAAATCACAACTATATTAAGGCCATCACAAAACAATCTTTAACCAGTGTCTCTCGCGGCCTTCAGGTTGCCATGCTAGAGGTTTCATATTTTTAATTTAAATTCTTGACCTCTCGTGCCCATCTATGAATGCATCCAATGGGATATCTACATCAAATTCTCCTTTATATCCCCCCAAAAAAATTCCCTACTACAAGAGCACCAGTATTGATGGATCACCCCACACCATCCCACCCACTAGAAACGGTGAAAAAGGAAACCCGAGAAATCTTCTAAAATATCTCAAGATGACTATATGGGTGGTTCTTATGAATCAACCAACCATTCAGAACATGCTCATCAATCCAAACCATAAGTATTATGTGACAATATTCAAACAGGCACTGAATCGGATTTCTGAAGCTATGTTAGAGAAACCCTAAACTCTCACTGAAAATAGGTGAAATGTGGCACCACTCAGAGATTGACATGTGCCAATTGGTACAAGTGGTAGACAATTAGCATGCTCAAACAACGAGGTGATGCAGGAATGACATGAGGGAGAAAATATCAGAAAAGCCCCAAATTTGGAGAACTAAAGCTCATCACCAACCTGAGATTGACAACTTTACATGATGTAACCTATGAAATCGTAAATGGAGAAATCATAGTAACAATAAAGTAACCTATGTAACGATAAAGTCGGATTCATCCTGGGAGTGGTAATGGGAGAAATCATAGTGAACAACAGGAAACATGCAGAGTTGCTTACAATCAAATAGATGAAAAAACACATACAAAAAACCTAGATAATAATCATGAACAAGCTTAATAATGAATTATGAACTGTAAAGGAACTTACAAAATGTGACATTACGAACCTGGTCAAGCGCACAAGCAAAAATATCCTGGACATGACCCTGGTTGACAAGTTGTATTACTCATGATGCAAGAGGATTTGTACCTGCACTGCCAAGTCAATCAAAATCCATCATTATCTATACAATAAATAAAAGTAATTGATGTAGTATTTTTTACTCTAAGATGCATTCTTATGATAATGTTAGAACATATGTTGAAAATGTCAAAACATACCTGAATAAGCTCCTCTTCGTTTCAAGAACAATTTATTGGAGTCGCATGAACTTGGAACAAGCCTCCCACGATCTGAGAGAGTAGCAACTAAGTCAACAGTGACTTTTTTGTTGCTACGCTGGATCAAGGGAGGTTTGCTCCAAGATTAAATCGCTCCAATAAATTATTCTCTACTAAACAGGGCCAACCACGTGAAGGTGGAAGCTCTTATGGCCCCTCCCCCCCCTCACATCACTCTCAATTCCCCAATACCCAATCTATATTTCATTTTTTACTTTCATGAGCATAAGAAAAAAAAATTCAATAACTAATAAAAAAACAATTCAACAAAAAGTACGCAAGGAAACATTGCAATTAATGCTTGACATAAAAATAGTATGATAAATGAGTTTTTATATAACGCAAAAAACGTTCCAAGTATGGTAACATTTGTCTTATAATAATACAATATTTTACACTATCAAATTTTCTTTTTCTTCTTCCTATTTCTAAAGCTCCTAATTACATCATCAATATCATCGTGCTCTGCTCCTGTTTCGTGCCTTTCGACCCGCACTGCTGACCTAGTTGCGTAGTCACGATGTCTGGTCTCATCCAGTGACGGGGCATCGCCTACAAAAGCAGATAATATTAAATTTTAATTGTCAGTTTTTAAATATCATTGAACTAGTTCGGTAATATTAATAAAAAAAATTGCAATGAGATTATTTACCTGGTGCACCAGTTGTCGCCGCTGACCTAGTTGCATTGTCACGATGTCTGGTCTCATCCAGTGATGGGGCATCGCCTCCAAAAATAGATAATATTAAATTTTAATTATCAGTTTTTAAATATCATTGAACTAGTTCGGTAATATTAATAAAAAAAATTTCAATGAGATTATTTACCTGGTGCACCAGTTGTCGCCGTTGGGACTGTTGCCCTGTCTTCCTCTCTGGTGGTAAGATCCTCAAGGGAAACATTCTGTCATTTAAACAAAAAACGTTATAAGGACAACCATCAAGGTATAATTAGAAAAAATTATAAGTGGAAATTAATTACCGTCACGGCCCTCACTGATAGCGGCATTGTCGGCCTGGTCCCCACTACAATGATCAGGTTGCACGAGAGGATCATCTACATCTGGCTCTAAAACTGGGTTATTTACCTCGTCGGTAGTGTTGCTCCCCTGATTTAAACAAATTTGTTAGACATTAAATTTATGGACGAAAACAAAAATATTGAAAGGTTAATGTTTTACCTTATCAGACATTGTAGATCTTGGGACCTGCCCCAAGCTTCTGCGACGTTCAACTACAGCTTGATAGCCAAAACGGAAAGCGATATTTTTATCTTCCTCTGTAGTTATTGTTCCGAAGTCATCACCCTACATTATATATGATTGTGTATTTTCAATCATATCTGATAGGATTACAAAAACGTTGGAAGGTGATACAATTAATTATAAGATGTTTAGCTACTTAATTACAATTCTTGCAGCTAATTTCAAGTAGCCACCCTGGCCGAGCTTGTGATGGCCCTTTTTCTCAATCCTGGCTTTGGTTGCCTTTGAGGTGTCAGGCAACCTAGCATCAAAAGATTGAAGTCAGATATGACGTAGCACACTTTTATTTTAGACATAAAGAAAATTAAAGCTATTGAATTAAAGTTGTAATTTACCTTGCGGGTCCAGTTGGCATTTTCCTTCTTTCTTTGCCCTTTTCTCTTTTCCGTCATGGATGAGTGCTCTCCACTCACTCTCTGAAACTGCGAGAGGACGCTCATATCTAGGGTTAAATTGCAATTGCGTCCTATAGGTGTCACTGGTATATTTCAAATATTTGCCGGCTACCTGAGCCACCGGTTTTCTGTCAAATGTGCCGACCCCAAAAAGGGCTTCTAGATAATCTAAAAGTTCTTTTTTCAGGTTGGAATTCTGGGAATTCCACCCTGTACGTATGGTTGGGCAAAAAATTACCAACGCATGGCTCTCCAGAATCCTGTAGAACTCATTGTTTCCTACACAGAATAAAACCAAAAGAAAAAGAAGATATTATCATTAATTTAAAAATAAAAATCATGATAAATATGTTTTAGATAAAGTACATGAGATAGTTAAAATATTAAAATTTACCTGGGAGTTGTACATGCTTTATAGGGACACCCTCATCGTTCACCAACAACGTGCCATTAATGGTCCCTGTGGAGCTGACACGTGTAGCTCCAGGAAACGCAATAATGTAGTTGGCCATATCGGCCTCATCATTGCCAACACGTTCAGCGGTTGGCTGGGTGTCTGCTTGGGCAGGGTGTGTTTCTTGGCTGGCACCTAAAGGAGTAGAAGGTGTACGAGAGGGTTGTTGGGCAATCTCTTTCCCTTGTGTCCCACTACCACCAACACCGGATTCAGCAAGTGCTAGAAAACGCTACATACAAAAGAAATTTTTGTTATTTTAGTCAATGTAAAAATTAAAAATCAAACTATCACAATTCATCTCATGCAGAACAAAAAAAAATATCCTTTTGACTTTTTATTATTACCTGATATCTTTCTAGCTGTCTCATAAGATGTTTTATCCTCTCTTCTGTTTCTGTTGTTTGAGGCACGTCTATCAAAGTATTAAATTCCAACCTTGCATCTCGTGCCTTTTTTCGCAACAAGAACACTGGAGATAGGGATGAAGAAAGCTCTTCCTCAAAGAGGGAATCATCAGGTGTACCATGGCTAGGTGTCTGCATATTTGAAAAAAATTAATATTATTTCAATTATGTAAATAACTAAAATACCTAAAGATAGAGCAATGCTGGCACTTTACATGTTCTTCCGCTGGCCTCTTTCTGCGATCATCCCGTCTCGGGGTTGTTCCTGCACTGCTCTGATCAGTCTGCCACATTGCAATAAAATTATAAATGTAGAAACTTGAAAACAATATCTAACTTGAAAACACAAAATGAAAACTGAAATAATTTCTAATAAGACACCGGAAGACAGAGTTAGAGTTTCAAATATGCCTTGCATTGAATTCAGTCCTGGAAACATGTCATTGCACATTAAGGCACCCAAAAATTCAATCCATGAATGATATATTTAAGTAGGCTTCTCCTATTCTGGGAAAACACCATACCTATAATGCATTCACTTGCATGTATAAAGGGAAAGGAAAACATGTTTTCATACAACGGTGACAAAGGCATCTTGGGGAAAGGTATCTTCACTTTTTATTTATGTTGTTCACCACACCACTCTCATGTTTTCACTAATCTTGTTTTGTCATTTTTGGATTCAAATTAAGTTAAGGCCTTAAGTATTTTTTGACCTTTCGGTGTAGTTTTTATAAGTGGCATGTATGGATTTTCCATTAATTCTGCACTTTTTCTCTTCATGCGCATGTTTCCCTGGAAATCAAATGCATGATTTAGTCCCATACATTTAACAAGTTGTTGGATCAACTCCATAGAAATATCATGTTTCCTATTCAATCAAAATTTATCTCAGTTAGGGTAGGTAGGAAGGTTTTCCCTTTGTATTAATAGGGCACTTCTAGCTTGCATTTTTATTATATCTTTCAAATTTAGTGTCGTTTCAATTAGGGCATGATTTTTTGCAACTTTCAAGGTGAGAATGAACAAAGACAAATTTTTGTGATGAATGACTGTATATGACTCCATGGCCAGAGGAAAAGGCACTAATCTACTTCTTCAACTATCTATAGTTCTCATTCACCTCATACGAAGATGGTCCCTGATTTTGAGCCAAATGTTGCAGCAAAAAGTTCCCCCCCTCCATAATTTGATATTCAATGGAAATTTCTTAAATTGATGATGGGGCAAGATTATGGAACATTGGCACATACATATGTAATGGAATTCCAAGATCATGATATATGTTTGCATATGTTTATAGCAATGTTCCACCAAGTCCCCTGGAGGTGGGAGCGAGGGGACGAGGGAGCGCGGGAGCGGCCTATGCAAAAGCTCCCTACCAATTTTCAGGAAACGTGGGGGGACGTCGGGGTCATAAAAATTATAAAATTTAATATTTAAAATATAACTATATTTTTGCAAGGAATGTATATACAGTCATCATACACTTGCATCATGAAAGATAAATCATAAATGATAAAATTACAAATCGATGAATGATGAATCATATAATTGAAACAAATTTAAAAGTTAAAAAGTTAAAACATACATCATACAATCATGCATGTAAGTTTGTAAGTTTGTAACTATATAATCATTAATGTAACTACTAACAATGTACAATGAAAATAAAGTTTAAGATATCATATGACATATTATATCAAGATTCAAAATAGAGTTTAAACTGAAGTTTACAACTCAAGTCTGAAACATAAAACTTAAATGAAAATAAGTTATGTCTGAAACATAAAACATAAAACATAACATATGAATATCAAATGATATCATCATACTGATAAATGAGCATAAATGCTCAAGTTAATGCCCCACTAGTCTCTGCATCCAACTTCTGCACGAATATATCAAGATCGACCATGTCACCATCTGAATCAGAATCACTTGGATTCTCAAATATGCTAAGTGGCACATCAACTGTTGACACGAAACCATAAACTAAAAGGGGCGGTGAGGGGACGTGAGGGGGCGTGAGGGAAACATCCCCTAGAAGTCCCCAAGACCCCGGAGCGCGAGGGGGCGAGGAATCTAGACCCCTAGGTGGGGGGCGAGACCCCGTGTAACATTGGTTTATGGAGGTGGTGGAGCAAAAAAGAGCTCAAATAGAGCTGAAATTTTTCACATAAAAAGGACTGTGGGCTTGACTAATGGTTCCATTTAAAAAATGATATCTAGGCAGAGAATAAGTGTAGCATGCAAACATGCATTGAAAATCCATCTGAGTTTGCATTGTATTACTTATGATGGATTCAAATTTGGGTTTCAAAATGCCAGGTTATGGCATGATTTTGTCGAGAAACCCTTAATTGGATTCTCATGTTGGTTTAATTTATATTTTAAGTTTGTTTTGCAGTCTTTGGGTGATAGTAACTCATGAACTAGGTTACCAATGTGTAACAATCATATTTCAAGAATAAAGTTGTGATTTTTTTTATATTATTATTATTATCTATTAGCTACGAGTATTGACACCTAATGCCTGGAATTTTGACATCTTGATAGCATGGATAATTTAGAAAATGTTTCTAGTAATGTTAACATAATAACTATCATTACGTGTCTTCACTTTTTTCACCATAATAGACCTGTGATATGGACTCATCACACAACTTCATATGCTATGTCCCAACAAGTTCAAACTAGTTGAACCTACCTCATAGTGTGGTTATTAAGGACAAGTTTCTTGATATATAACTCGATAGCATAGACCACGTTGCAGTTCTAAAAAGAATCCTCAAGTGTCAAAAAAACTTCACAATATGTTCTACTATAAAGCCTTTTGGGATACCTGAAATAATATATGTATCATTGATGGCTTTTAAAGTATGACAAGATCCAGAGGGAAAGGAAATCAATGGAAGAGTGATCCACCAATGAGAACCTAGAATTTAGCATCGGATGAGTTAGAGTCTAGGAAATTGAAAGCCTATAATTTTAATTAGTGATGAAGGACATCACATAGGTAATTATATTTTCATGTAGAATAATCTGTTAATTCAAATTTAAACTACATAATATGAAAGGCATACCATAAATTTTTCCACGTAAGTCCAAACAACCTATAAAAAAGGAAAACCTTCTTTTTCCATGGGAAATAATTTACCTTTCCTTTTTCAAGACAATCTAAATCACAAAAAATATGAACTATACTGCACACATTCTTGGATAATGTGAAAGTGGAAAAGGAATACCCTACACAAGTGATGCACACATGTACATTTGAACACTAATAGATTTTGTAGTTGAAATGCAGTAGGGGCGGAGAAATCTTTGATAAAGGCGAGCGAATGCGGGCGTGTTGATACGAAAGAGATGAGGCGAATCCGGGCGGAAATCTTTGTGCAAGAGCTCGAGCGGAATGCGAGGCGAATGCGTGCACGGGCGAGAGGCGATGCATTTCTGCAGAAGGCTGAGAGCGAATGCGAGGTGAATGTTGTTTAACGAAGCGGAGGCGAATCTCAGCATATTCTTGACGTTAATGTAGCACACATGTACATTTGAACACTAATAGATTTTTGTAGTTGAAATTCAATGCTTGTTTTCATTTAAATGTAGGGTTTTTAAAGCAGGGAGAAATAATGGCTGCCAAATTAATAAGCGTTTCTTTGGGAAGAATTTAAATCTTGTATTGGGTGATGAAGATAATAGAGGGTATTGAATCTTGATTCTTGACATCTAGAGAGAACCATACAGCCTAACACAATCCAATGGAATTGACCCAAAAAACCCAAATAGAGTCAACCCTACTATAGGAGGAAGGGCCTGCAGTAAGAACTTACCATTTTGCAAGAGTTGAGGGCGAATGCTGTTCTGCAAGAGCTGAGGGCGAATGCTGAGGGAAAATTCTATTCTGCAAGAGCTGAGCGCGAATGCTGAGGGCAAATGATGTTCTGCAAGAGCAGAGGGCGAATGCACGCGTGATATCACACGTTAATGTAGCTATTGCGACAAATACGAAACAATAAAATCATTTTTATGTAGCGCGCATATAAGTTTCGAATTTTTATGTAGCGCGCATATAAGTTTGGTATTTTTATGTAGTGCGAAAATAAGTGTCGTTATACCGACGGCAGAAAAGGCGTCGCTATTACGACGGGTGCCTCCAAATGTCGCAATGGCGACACCTAGACATTGTGTCGCAGTTGCGACGTTTGGAGTCGTCTCAATAGCGACGCTTTGGGCCATGGTGTCGCAATTGCGACGTCTTCCTCCAAACGTCGCAATTGTGACACGTTTTTAAGTGTCGGTATTGCGACACTTTTCTATAGACGTCGGTATAGCGACGGTTTCGGGGGGGATGGAAAAAATTTGGGAAAATTTCCGACATTTGGTCAAAAGCGTCAGAACCAAGTGTCGGAATTTCCGCCAAATGTAGTAGTGTGTTTCAATTGCCAAATATATGGTAGAAAAGGGGAGGGACTATAGGAGAAATAGGGCAGTGGGGATAACGAGGTTTAATCAAGTGATAATTTAAGTATAGGGACAACCAATTAACTGTTTGGGAAAATTGGGGATTGGGAATTTTTACAAGTGAGATGGGAAAGTGTAAATGATAGGAAATGAAATGACTTGGGATAGGGAAATGGGGCTTAGGAATGAGGGACTTGGGATATAAGGGAATAGGAGAGGGACTGTAATGGTAGTATAACAGTGAGAGGGAGGAATAGACAAGTGAGGAATGAAGTATTTGGCACCAAAATTACTTTTAAAACTCCAATTTCAAAACCCTAAGGAGGCACTTCAACAAGATGATAGGGTTTATAGTTTTGGCATTCAAACTCTCATAATCCCTTTTCAAACAACACCAAACATTGGTTAATGGAAATTACAAGATCACTTGAACTTACTTGGAGCGAGAAGGACTGAGTCGATTTGAATTTTTGTGAAGCAATGAATAAAATTTGGTTGTCTGCCCTGTGCGCTGTGACAGTGGCCCAGTGTGTCGCACCCTTTATATGCACCGCGACAGTTCAAAAATACACAGAGGTGAGCGGCCCTATGCGCCGCGCCAGTTGCCCAGTGCGTCGCGCAACCAGATTCAACACACAGTCCGCCTTCAAACAACTGCTTCACTCCTCCACGATTTTTCTTGGCTTCACTCTTGTTTTTAGCATGCAAATGAATCTTTGAAACAATGAAAATATCTTTTATGGCAAATATTTTAATTTTTGCTTCTTGAAAACCCACTTTTGTAATGTTTGAACTTTGACACTTTTAAATAAACTCTGTTTTGCTTCCTTTTGATTTTTTGGACTGATGATGAGCTTCTTGTCTATCTTTGCAGGGATAGCTGGCATGGGATTTTGGAAAAGGTGACCAGGGCTGCGCATGGAGTACTTTACAACTGAAGAAAATTTGAAAATTACATTACATTTATTACAAAAGATGAAATAGATGATTTTTCTTCAAAATAGAGTTTTGAAGTAAAATCATTATCAAGCATTATGATGATGAAATTTTTGCAATGAAACCTTATTTGAAACCTCCCTCATGTGCCTACTGACATTATTATGCATCTTGAGAACTAATTGAAAAAACCCTAGACCTAATGAACCTAAAACCCTAAAATGACTCTTTATTAGCCAGGAGACCGAAAATGACTGTAAATGATTTTGAGGAACAAACACGGACCAACAGGTACATGAAATGAGGGATATGAGTGACAAGTCCCTTCCGTTAGATGATCCATGCTCCTAATGGAATGCAGCTGACTAAAATAAGTGAGACACCTAAAATGAAATGCAACAAGAGAAATTTGATCTCTGACGGAGTGATGAAGATACCGACTCTAACAGATTCAGAATCATGCGTTGCGAATAAATGTAAAAGTGATGATGTGTTTCCATCACTTTGAAATGCAACGATGATTTTTTTTGGCCTTTCTTATGAATAGTTGAGGTATTGGTTTCTATTATGTAGTCCTTTCCCATTGAGTGTGTGCTATAAAATCATGGCAAGTGGAGCGTTGTTGAGTCATGTGTGGTTTGTACATGGTTTCAAACGATGTACCATATTTGCATGCAGGAGATTGAAAGTGTGGTTTTGAACGAACAAGCAGTGTGTTGGGTGTGTTAATTCTTTTGATGGTCCAAAAGCTCATTAGTGGGGAGGAATGATCCAGGAGGATCATACAGGTCCAAAGTACAAGTGGCTTAAGGAGAAGGCTCAAAAAGCATAGTGTCAGAAAAGTGGAAAAATCATTTTTAACTTGAAGATCTCATCGTTCTGATTGCAGCGATGTGAACGGTTCGTCAAACTGAGTTCATATGGAGAAGTTAGAAGCAGTCAAAGTTCTGGGTTGACTTATGAGGTGGAAACCTTAAGGAGGAAGCATTTTTGCCACATTCCAGTGGCCGGATTCTGGCCAGCTCCGACCAGAATCCGAGTAAAATTGCGGGATACTTAAATCGTCTCCTACGGTCAAAATCGAGAATATTTAAAAATTGCAGGTTTGTTTTAAATAAAACAAAAAAAGAAACTAAAAAAAGGCAAGGGCAGGCCATGACCCCCGCCCTTTCTCCAACCACATAAAAAAATCAAATTAATGTTATGGGTCGACAGTCATGACCCCGCCGGACCCACCGGATATGGTAACGAATATTATAAATAAGGGTGGGGCAGGGGTTGTCAACCCCACCGCCCCAACAGACACTGTAACACATATATGTATATATAATATGTTGCAAAAGGGACGGTGAAAAGCACGGTGGGTGGGCCACTTGATGCAGGCCCGACCTGCCATATTTAAAACTTTTGTTAAATGTATTAAAACCGTTGCCTAATGCGGGAGGGGTCGGGGTTTGACCGCCCGACCTCCTTCCCTCAAAGGCAGATCATAACCAATTCACCCAATGAGTTTCTTTGGAAAGCTTGCCACAATTTATTTATTTAAAATTTCATTTCAAAAGTGTGCCCAGGAAGAACTGGAGCGACACACTTACTAAGACAGAGTGGAACCATGAGCGCCTTGCAGGAGGGGAGCAGAACCATGAACTGAGCTCATTTCCAGAGGGCCCAGATTGTCCGGCGTTAGAATCAGGGAAATTTTAAATGGATTCTGCACCTCTCGGCGACACGATTTTAATGGTGTTGTCTGTTTCTTCATCAGAGGTCTCCAATTTTTGGGCATTTTCAGCTACGTAGGTATAAGGGTGTAATTTTGCATTGATTCTTGTAATTTCATTTTATTTGCCACTTAATGAAAGAGGGCCTCCCCACTGATTGAGCAGGGCCCGAAGACATAGTCCCTCCTGGATGAACTCCGTTATCAAGTTCTTGTCTTCTTTGCATGATTTTATGTGCTTGTCTCTTCTTATGTTCATGCCTTTTAAGTTTCATGCTTAAGATGCAATTTTACATGTAATTCTTTAATCCAAATCGAAGCTAAATATCTTGGATCAGTTACCCATCAAGCTTGTGATTTCAATAAATTCCTACCAGATTTTAGAGAAAATAGACTGGAAAAAGCCAATATAAGATCTTCCAAAAGTCTCACTAAAGACAAATAGATTTCTCAACCTATATCAGGGCCTCACCTAGTTTTATAGCTCAATTAACTTAATGTGACTTGTGGATGGTTACATTAGTTTTAAAAATATAGAGAAATTTTGTTCAATTGGACTTCAAGCTATTTAGATAACAAGTAATAAGTTTACCAATTATTTTCATTAAAAAATATATTTGTGAAACACAATCTCGAGAAATGCATAAAGATAAGCAACTAGTAGCATACTCTAGCTTTAAGCAATTGCACAAAGGTGTGGAATTCATGGTTGCCTCCAAAGATGGATTTTGACAAGAAAATTGTTCATCAAGGGGTGATTAGCCTATTAATTACAATTAAAAAAAATATTTAAAATGGTTAAAATTCTTATTTGTCCCTAAAGAATGGTTGGAAAAGTGCGAAAAGCGTCAAATTTAACAAGTAAATATGTTTTGAAATTCTAAACCTGATCACCTCGACCAATTAAATAAGTTGCAATCAACCATATGAATATTATAGCAAACACGATTGGTAGAATTATCGGATTTTGAACACATACTAGTCCTCAAATTTGAGGTCTCCTCATCACCTCTACCTCCTCTCTGCTTTCTTTCTAAGAGCAAAAATTATGAAATGAAATAAAAATGAAATGATATTTTAGCATCCACGAGACTAAAAATATTCTATGGTACCATCAGTTCCCTGTTTTTTGCCTTTTTCAATTCAATCCTTTTCTTATTCAAATTGATGATGAGCTAGCCCAACCTTCCAACAAGTCCCTCGCTTAAAAGACAATGCCATGAAACTGATGCTAACATATTCCCATAACTTTTTCTGATGTCTTTGAACGCATCACATTCCAAAATGAAATTTTTTCTGATTACACTGCCCCAGACATCCAAAATGTGCACACCCGTTCTTCCCAAGCTTCTTTAGGCCTTTTCCACCATCCTGTTTCACACCAAAGTGTATGTGAGTTGGTTCTTAATTGAACAATAACAACCTCTGCCCTCCACGAAATTTTAGCTCCAATGTACTCTTTTTGTTGGAGATATGCGTAGTGTTGAGTTATTCAATGTAGTGCTTCTTCTTTCTATCCAACTCTTTTCCCCATACCCATTTATGAAACTTCTCCATAAAAAATTCTTTAGCTCCTTTCTATTTTTGGGACAAGCATTGAGGTATATATTCCAGTTTTATTTCCATGTGTAGTTTTGTCTCATCCATGTTTTATTTCTTTCACTCATGCCTTCCTTAAAGATAACATTAGGCCATCTACCTACTCCCATTTGCTCAATTCTTTTTAGATATATTATGAGTCACACCATAGCAATTGCTCCAATGGAAGTTGCTCCTATTTCACTCAACATTATCTCATACGATAGCGAACTTTTTATTTTTAAATTGCTCATGATCAAGTGTTTTTGAATTTTCTCAATTTGTTTCCATTTTGAGGCGGGGGTGCTGCCAGCCCATAATTCACACCCACAACACCACTGGACAAAATAGGAGTCCAAAAATCACTTTAATATTTTTCCAATCCCATAACTCTACCTCGTTACATATGTTTTGAAGAGCATATAATGCTTTCCACCCTCCTAAAATTCTCTTCTTTCTACAATCCTCCCAATTAAATTTGTTGTTGAAATCAATCCCGAGGTACTTGTACTCATTTAATTCTTCAATAATGTCGCCTTCAAAGAAGAATGTATGCTGACTTTGCTTCCTTTTATTAGAGAAAATCATTATTTTGGTCTTGCTAGTATTGAATTGCATCCCCACTACTCCACAAAAATGCTCAAGGGCATATAGGTTCACGTGCAATCCATGTTCCGATTTAGAAATCAATACAATATCATCAGCATATAAAAGAAGTTTTATCACAAACTCCCCCAATTGAACACCATCTCCACGTTGCAAATTTATCTAATCTTCTAGTTTATCAATATGTTATCACTCAGTAATTTCTCAAGGTTAAAGAAAGAATTCACCGAGGTAACAAAAAACCTACTTTTAAGATTAGGATCTAGCATTCCTAATGCTTAGAGAGGGCTCTCCCTTATTGATTTAAATTTGTTGTTTCTAGTTGATTTTAGGCTAGTTATGTAAGATTAATTGGTTTTGATTTTGGTTTGGTTTGGTGGTGGAATTAGCGATTCAGATGGATAGATGTAGGTCTGTTTTCCATTGGGCTATGGAGTCAATGTATCAAGCAACATATTAGAATCAAGTTTTAAAGGAAGTGTTCAGAGGGCAAGGTAGCTAAGTAAATTCAGATCTTTAGGCTGGAAAGTGAAATGGTTTCAATCAGGATGAGAGAGAAATTAAGGATTCTCAGATCTAGATAATGAAAGAAATGACAGAGGTCAATCGAAACTAGGGAGGAATGAATAATTCCCTGATCTGGATATGAGAAGAAAACATGAAAATGAATAACAATCAAGACAAAGTGTATTTAAACAAGTTATGAAATATAATTCTTGTTATATCATTTAGATTCAGAAAACATGCAAGAATGTGAAAAAACTTCAGAAAATAACAATTGAACAATAGAAATATACTTCTCTGAAGTGGCTCAATGCATGAATCCTATAATATAATGTCTTTATTGCTCAATCCAGTCTGTTGACTTGAAAATGGTACAAAAAACTCTTAGGTTTCAAAGCAATACAACTATAAAAATGTTTAGAAATCCACACTCCTAATACTTCGAATGAGATAAGTATTTATACAAAATATCCTGTCAACTAATCAAGATTTATTTTAGGAAATAAAAAATCTGGAGGCTAAAAGGTAGTGAAGCCTTTCAACTGACAGAAAATTGTCCCTACTTTTATGATTGATGTTATCTATTTGTTTCTCTTGTGTTGGCTTGTCTCTCACATTGTCTTCATACTAGCTGCATCTGATTTATTTTAACTATATCTTTGTTGTCAATGTGAATTCTTCTTTTACCTTTAACCTAACATCTCTTTTCACCTAATTTAAATCACTGTTGTTGGTGAAAGTGTTTTATCCTCATTCTCTCCAACACGAATCCCTTGCCCGACTCAGGCCAAATGCCTTCCAACCCTCACCAACAACACCCCGATTCGACCTCGCCTCCTGTTCATCCGAACCCCTCTTCTCCTCAGCAAGAGAAAGCCGCCTCCGCAAACCCCTCAACCAACCCTTCCACTGAAACTAAGCTTTTAACCTGGCACCCGGAGACTATGGATCTGGATGATCCTAAATCTGGATCCTTCACTTCCGAAGGGGAAAATGCTAATAGTGGTCAGCTAAATCCTATGGAAGAAGATTCTGAGGGCATAGAGCTTGGGGATCTTGACATTATTGGCTTGGAGGATGCATGCAAACGCAAAGACTTCGAAAAAATCAAGCCCCATCAAATAGATACATTGGCAAAAGTCCTATCCAAGGCCCAGCAGCAAGAAAAACTTGGTGTTCAGCTAGGCAGTCACTGGGATAGCCTCAAAGTAGCTAAAGAATCCAAAAAGAGAGGTCGAAAGCCCGATTGGCAGCGCACAATCTCCATTGGGGAAATCCTAGTTAACTCAGGGCGATACCCCAAGCTAACGCGGTTCTTCCCGCCCCTATCGAACAGTTCCTCATGAAGCTGATATCATGGAATATCAGAGGGCTCAATAGCCCGGGCAAGCACAAAATGATAAAAAATATGTTGCAAAAAGAAAAACTAAACATTTTCTTTCTTCAAGAGACTAAATGTAACAGTGAAGTACTAGGTTCACTCTTATCAAGAGCTTGGCCTAACAGCAGATCAGTAGTAGTAGATGCCTCCGGCTCTTCAGGGGGGCTTGCCATAGCCTGGGACACTCAGTCCATAGTCCTATCCGACTTTCATGCGGCACATAATATCATTCAGGCCACTTTTCATCCCATTGGCACAAACATCCATGGGAATCTCTCAAATGTTTATTTTCCACAGGATTATACCAGAAAGATAGCACTTTTGAATACAATGGAAGCGCTAAACTCTCACAGAACTCACCCTCTTTGGATTGCAGCAGGGGACTTCAACATGATAACCAGAATGGAGGAACGAACAGGTGGGAGAACCAGACCGGATCCGGAAAGTGCTCACTTCAAAGACTTTATAACCAACAGCTGGCTGATAGACCTTCCATTTTCCAATGGTACGTTCACCTGGAATAACAAAAGATCAGGGGCCCAACACATTACCTCAAAGCTAGACCGATTCCTCATTTCAGATAATGCCATACATCTGGGAGGAGATCTTGAGGCTTCAATTCTTCCTGTAGCAGGATCGGATCACTGGCCCATTGCGCTTCACTGGAAAAATTTCGGTCCCCAAATTAAAAAGCCCTTCAAATTTGAAGCTTTCTGGCTTTCACATCCCTCCTTTAAGGACATGGTCACTTCTGCTTGGCACAACTTCACTCCTCCCAAAGGCTCTAGAATGTACCAATTTCAGCAAAAGCTCAAATATCTCAAGGCGCTCATCAAGAATTGGAACATCACTGTCTTTAGAAACATCTTTCAGGAAATAAAAGCCCTTGAAAGGAAAATGGAAGAAATACAACAAAAAATCATAGTGGAGGGTAGAACAGAGGACTCAGCCACCCAAGAACAGGAGCTTCAGAAGCAACTATAAGAGAGACGAAGACAAGAAGAAATACTGTGGAGACAAAAGTCCAGAATAAATTGGCTAAAGGAAGGGGAAAGGAATAAATTTTTTTTCCATCGATCTACAATTCAGAGAAGAATGCAAAATCGCATCCATCATATCACCAACCAGCAAGGAGAGCAAGTCGAACAACACGAGGAAATTGAACAAGTTCTTATGGACTACTTCAAAAGCACTCTTCAAGAGGATAGCACTATTGATAGGCAGCCAGCCATTGATACAATCTCACAGCTCATTCCCAAACTCATCTCTGAAGAGCATAACAAGATGCTTCTGCGCCCTGTCTCCCTCCAAGAAGTGGAAACAGCGATGGGACAAACTAAAGATGGGAAAGCGCCAGGGCCAGATGGATTCACTGCAAACTTCTTCCATCACTTCTGGGAGCTCATTAAAATAGAAGTCTGGGAGCTGGTGGAGGAATCCAGAGTAACCCATTGGCTACTCCCCTCCTTAAACGCCACCTTCATAGCTCTGGTGCCAAAAGAAGAGCAACCCAGCACTCCTGAAAAGTATCGCCCCATCGCCCTCTGCAATGTGATCTACAAGATCATCTCCAAGGTCATCGCCAACAGATTAAAGCCCCTTCTACCGCTCCTCATCTCGCCAGAACAAACGGGCTACGTGGAAGGGTGCCAAATCATGGATGGCATCATCATGACTCACGAAGTCATCCACTCTCTCAAGAGCACTAAAAAACCAGGTATGCTTCTCAAAATCGATCTCTCTAAAGCTTTCGATAAACTCTGTTGGAGCTACATTCAAAGCATTCTTAAAGCCTTTGGATTTGACCAGATGTGGATACGTTGGATCATGAGTCTCATCTCTACTCCTCTCTATTTTATCCTTGTTAATGGAACCCCCTCCACTCCTTTTGTGTCCTCCAGAGGAATCAGACAGGGTGACCCTCTTTCCCCCTTTATCTTTGTTCTCATGTCTGAAGGCCTTAGCAGACTCATTCATCATGCTGTCCTCAATGGGCATCTTCATGGCATTTCCCTTCACGGCTCACCCGCCACTACCCACCAGCAATTTGTTGACGATACTATGCTTTTTGGTTTCCCTTCAGCTCAAGAAGCTAGATCCTTCAAACGCATTCTGCACCTTTTCTCGCTCGCCTCTGGTATGACTGTCAACGTATCCAAGTCCCAACTCTTATTCTTTAACACCCCTCCTTTAATCCAATCCTGCATAACCCGTATCCTTGGCTTCACTCTTGCTCACCTCCCTGCGAAATACCTAAGCGCCCTTCTCATTGACTCTGCCCTTAGACACTCTGCCTGGAACGTTCTCTTAGATAAACTTGAAGCTTGACTCGCCTCCTGGACCTTCAGAGCTCTCAACTTGGCCAGTAGATTGGTTCTTATCAAGGCTGTTCTGCAATCCATGCCCCTATACCTTTTCTCTGTGCTTGCAGCTCCCAAATGGGTGCTTAATCAAATCAAGAACTTGCAGCGTCGCTTCCTATGGGGCTCATCAAATCACACTCGAAAATGGGCATTGGTCAACTGGAATACAGTCTGTACACCCAAAGATGCAGGAGGGCTTGGGCTCAGGAACCCCCTTCACAGAAACGAAGTTATGGGAGCTCGGCTTTGGTGGAACTGGCTATCGAGCCCTCACACTCCTTGGGCCAAATTGTGGACAGCCAAGTATGCCAACAATAGACCTCCGGATGACTTAATCAGACTCAAACCAGGGATAGCAGGCTCTCTTATTTGGAACGCTGCTAAACAACATTATGCTCTTATTCAACAACACAGTTTCTGGGAAATTCGTAATGGACATAATGCCAGATTTTGGGTAGACTCCTGGCAACAACGGCCTAAGCTCACTGACATTCTTAATCTGCCCAATGAGGAGAGATTTAACGGGCCAGAAGAGCTAAAAGTCAGCCAGTGCTGGATTGCCAATTCCAGCAACGATTACAGACATTGGAAGCACCAATCTCTTCTGATTCCTTTTACTCCAAGAAATATTTGGGAAGCTCTCCAGGAAGAACTCCAACACTGCAAAATCTGTTGTTCGAATGATCCAGACATCCTTCGGTGGGGATACTCGCCCAAAGGCATATTCACCACAAAAGAGGCCTTCAGCTTGATGCATCCTGTTCCGCTCCCAAAAGATAGACTCTGGCAATTTATTTGGGCTAAGGGGACATGGCCTAAAGTCTCCACTTTTCTCTGGCTCCTTAGTCACAAAAGAATACTCACCTGGGATAATCTTCTCAGACGAGGATTCTGTGGCCCTTCACAATGTCCAAACTGCAAGCAGAACACTGAAACGATCCAACACCTCATGTTGACCTGTCCGTTAGCTAGCCAACTCTGGAACAAGATTTACTTTAGAAGTCAAAGAAGAAAACCTCAAGGGGACATTACCAGCATAATGTGCCACTAGCCCAAACGTCCTTACCGCAGCCCCATTCTCAACTCTCTTTGGAAAATCATACCTGGCCTCCTCTTTTGGTCGCTCTGGAAAGAAAGAAACAGGAGAATATTCAAACATCAATCTACGCCCTTGGATATCATCTGGAGCAATTTCCACAACAATCTTCAAGAGTCTCTTTCTCTTCATCCCTGGCAGGCGGAGGATCTTCCCAACCACCCAAAGGAAACAAACATATGGCAAAATTGGCAAATTAAAATATCAACCATTCCAAAGGTCAACAAGCAGAACCCTCCAGAATCTCTCTCCTGGATTCCTCCTCCTCTAGGAATATTCAAATTGAATTTCGATGGGGCATCTAAGGGTAATCCAGGCCCGGCGGGATTTGGTGGCA
Source organism: Pinus albicaulis (assembly GCA_034641835.2). Lineage (NCBI taxonomy): Eukaryota > Viridiplantae > Streptophyta > Pinopsida > Pinales > Pinaceae > Pinus > Pinus albicaulis. The sequence continues at coordinate 116,066,980 of CM076581.1, forward strand.
TATTCAGAAACTCACAAGGAGATATCCTGGCTATATACTACGGATCCATAGGTTGGGATACCAACAACTCAGCTGAGCTGGAAGGTCTCTGGCAAGGGCTCAACTTAGCGCATCTCTACAACCTCTCACCCATCATCGTGGAAGGTGATTCTCAAATTCTTATCAGCATGGAAAATCAGTTGCTCCAGGGCACCCGATTGGCCAAGGTAGTTACCAGCTGGCGGTTGGCTTCCAGAATCGATAAGATCAGCAACTGGCTGAATGATAATCAGGCTATCTCCTTTACCCACACCAAGAGAGACGGAAACAAGGTTGCGGATCTCCTGGCCAATTTAGGAGTTGATAGTTTGGACACTCTCAATCACAGCTCTCTTCAGATCATCAATGACAGAGATACTGCTCAGAACTGCATCAAGCTGATGCAAATGGATCGACCATCTCCGGATGCGGATGATTCGACGTGTTAACGGGCCACTTGGCCTGGGCCTGCTCCCAAGGCGACTCACTTGGGGTGGCCACATGGCCCCCAATGGCGCCTTTAATGAAGCCATCAATGTGCCTCTGCGCTGGGCATTAATACCACCGCGCCGTCACCCTCGCTGCCTTGGTCTGTGTATTCGGCATCAAATGGACGCCTGCTCGCGCACTCCGGATCATTTCGGCTCTGTCAATCGAGCTCTGTTGCCATTGCGCTCTCTTTGCCCGGGTGGTTGTGCTACGCCATGCGAACGCACAGCCACTGGTCGTCGTTGTTCTCTGCATTATTGCCTGGAAACCATTTCGGGCTTCCACTACACGCACAGTAACTTCTGCCCTTCCAATTTCAATTTTCAGGTTTCTCCAGCTATTGTTGGTCAATTTGCTCCTATTCTTGCAGCTCCCTCCAGCGCTTCGTCGGCTCTTTCTGAGAAGCTCACCATGCCTAGGCTTAAGCAGCGGATGACTTGCAGACGGGGTGCCTCTCGGGGCAGATCCTTGAGCGAGCGGCCTCCCTACAGCTCCAGTGATGACTTCTCCTCGGAGCCTTCTGAAAGGCGCTCTGCTCCGGCCAATTTCGACTCTCCTGGTCATCTCCATGACAGCCATACCCCTACTCCACCTCTGTCCACGCCCCCGCTCCATGCTTCCGCCGCCCCTCCTCTCCCTGGCAGCCATTTTCTGAGGCAGTCTTCGCAACGATTTGAACTTCGTTTCGACAGTGCTTTTAGCCGCCCAACTATCACAACCTTCATTATGGTTACACTGCGCGAAGAAGCTACCATCCATCCTCCTCCACCTTCTGGTCCTGTGCCTGCTCCTTTCATGCCCACTCCCGACCCGACTTATGGTCCCGTGCCTGCTCCTTTCGTGCCCACTCCCAGCTTTCCCCTTGCTCCTGCTCCTTCCTCCTCAGACCATATTCTTTTGCAGATGGGAGCGGACCTGATTGGCGAAGACGGAGCCAAGAATGTTGAAGAAGAACCAGAGGATCCCTATGGCTGTAGAATTGAAGAGGAGCAGCCAGCTCCAAACTAATTGCTTTTTCTACTCTATGTCCAGATACAGTATGAATTCTGCTCTAGACTTTTTTGCAAGATTTTTGGTTTCAATGATGCTACATAGCAGCTACAGCTGCATGCCTATTTTGTCTTTCTATAGTTTTATTATGCTGAATGTAGTTGACTCTTCGCCGGTTTCCCAGCTCATGGGCGGTGTAACTACTTTTAAAGGAACTCGTTTCCCGCTATGGGCAGTTCCATATCTAGACAGAACTTGGATATCAAGCCCGGTTTCAGGCTCCCTTAGATGTACCGTGGCAGTTTTGTAATTTTATGTTCATAATAGAATTAGTGCAATTTAGCAAAAAAAAGAAAGTGTTTTATCCTCTATTTTAACCTTGACTGTGTAAATGGTCTCCTTCTACTCTGTTGCTGTATGAAATATTCTATTGATTAAAAAAAATTCAAATTCATATCTTGATAATCTGGAATAAACAGTTTTTTAACTAGTATTAAAACTGTTTCCCCAAGATTTTGTTTTAATAACATGCAACAAATAAAAAAATTGTTAATGAAACATGGGTTTGCAGGGGCTGGGCAATGACTTCATTTGAATTGGGAATTTTGTGGAAAGAGTTTGGATTTTATCTCTGGCTGGCAATGGCTTTGGTTTCATTTCACAAATTCTAAAAAATAACTCAATTGCAAGGTTTTTGAAGTAATGTTGGCTCAACGCATAATGAAAATTATTTATCGCACATTGGACAGGGTTTTTGACTTCAAACATCAGTGGTCTCATCATGAATGGTGCAGGGATCAATTCAAGAAATGGTGGTTTTTATCACAACAAAGAATGGAATGGATGTAAATCTACACAATGTAGGTGGGATGGTGGCTTTAACACATGGAAAGATGGACAGGTAAGTGGTTTATCGTTTTGTAAAAAGTGGTTGGGCAGTTTTGATAATGGTCTATCTTGTTGAGCCTCAAAATTGTGCTTTCCTTCACTTCATTTTACCTCATTTTCCCTTGTCCATTGCTATCTTAGACCCAATTGATCAATGAATATAGTTAAAATTACTTCTAGAATGATTTACATGACTGACTTGTTAAATTTTGTGATTTTTGCCATTATAAAGCATTTTGACCGGAACTAGCTGCAGAATGCAGACATTCCGTAGCTAACCGGCGATTCTGCAGCTGCCTTCATGTTTGAGTATGTTCCAGGTGGCCTCTTGAGAAAAACCGCATATGGGCATGATCCACGTCATATCTACATGGTTCGTTGCTCATCATGGAGGAAGAAACGAATTCTGGGTATGGTTTTGAACGTGGGGAACACATTTAGGAAGGAAGACTTCTATTAGGACTGTCTCAGTCCAGATGTCTTTTCCTCTTCACGCAGCCACTTCAAAGAGTCCTAACGTGATTCCGATAAGGAAAGACAGTGTTCCTGAATTGTTGCAAATATTGTTATGTGCATTTGCTTTATAAACGCTTGGGAGACCAAGAGCTATGTTAGAGATTTTATGTTAGATTTGATGCTAGATTTTGTTTAGACTCTGTGCTACATTTCTGAAGACGCAGAGTGTTATGTTCAAACTATTTCATCTTTAATGGAGCAGACCGTGTTGTTTTGAAAGCGTGATTTAATTCGGAGTTGAATTCCGTCAGGTGGTAGAGGGCCCCTGCCTCCTGCACGGATTTATTTTGCGTAAATTAGATAAGTCTTCTAGCTGCCTTTACGTTTTGCATTTGAATTAATAGTTGTTTTAATTAGCTACTGTAGTCGTACTCATTCTAACTCTTCCACAAGAAGACGTTCTTCCAAAAGACTATAATGATGAATGGGGAAATGACTATAGTATTGTAGGATTAGGAGTTGAATCCATAGTTGTTTTTAATCAGCTACTGTAGTTATATTCATTATAACTCTTCCACAAGAAGAAATTCTTCCAAAAGATTATAATGATGAATGATGAATGGCTATAGTACTGTAGGATTTAGTTGTAGTTTTTGTTGTTCACTATCACAGTTACACTTGTTCAAATCACTCTTCCACAAGAAGAAACTCTTCCAAGAAATTCTTAAGAAGTTCGAGACATGACCGTGATAATGAATGATTTAGTTGTGTGTTTGTACTAAGTATCATCTCTGTTCTTGCTCTTAAACGCTTGCCCAAGACATCATAATGACGAGTAGGATATGGATATGATATCTTAGTTTTTCATTTGCTTTCAGTCTATTTGCTTACAATTGCACTCAATTACACAGTCATAATTTTTCTAGATCTTCCAAAAGAAGGAATTCTTCCAAAATATCATTAATGATGGACAAACAGATTGTGTAACTTCATAGAATAATGCATGTCAGCATAGTTAGGATACTCCGGAGTTTAATTGCATTTAACTCATGTTCAGTTACTTTGTTTCGAGTTTGATGATGACTTATAGTTCAGCATTGTTCTAGATTAGTGGCATCTTAGGCTCATTCTTAGATTAACTCATTGCACTTGCACTTCATATTCAAATTGTCATCCATTGCACAATAGATTACTTCAGTTGTTAGGATTAACAAGACAGCCTTCATTATTCACAAACCTCTTCTTGTTCTAAAATCTACAAATGATCCATAACCACATGAACAAAAGACAACACCATTTTAAGGCCTGAAGTACCTCTGCAATTTCCTCATCATTTTATAAACAGAGCTCTTCCTCAAAAGATTACTTTGGAAAGAAATCAATAACTCTTGAGTAAAGGTTTTGTGACATTCAATTAAATTGGAGAATAGAGATAGGAGCTAGTTCTAGAATAGAAGATCTTTGTCTTTCCTTTAATTATGTTTCAGATCTCTAATCAAGGACAAAGTATTGCATCATTATAAGATTAGTTGTTTCACTGTTTATTTAGAGAATTTGCATACTTAGTGATCATTTCTCAAGTTTAGTTTGTGTTTTGAATCATTTGTTTAAAAGTCATTATCAAGCTTTGCTTTTATTTAGTCATAGTTTAGATTCAGTTTCAGTGTTTCCAATTGCATTTGTCATTTGTCATTCCATCAATTAGGCTTAACTCTATTTTTAGTCACCAGCTTCTTTCCACTAGCTTTCTAGGCATTTTCTTGCAAACATAAAACCACCAAAAGACCAAAAACATCATAAATCATCACAAAAGACCAAAAACATCATAAACACTACACACAACGCATTAGGAAACAAGCACCTAGGTACATACAGTACACTTCACTTCAGCAGTTTACAAATCCTGGTTAACAATTAAATGAGCTCAGTTTAGGAGACTAGATTGAGACCAAACATTTTGGCGCTGTTGCCGGGGAAGTGAAAACTAGGTAACCTTTGTTTCTTAGCATCCAAAAACAATTTTATGCGTAGGGAGAGAGATTCAAGGGGAAGATTTATAAGCAGCAGAGGCAGAAGTTTGATTTCTAGAACACCACTTGTTTCATCTAGATCCATAGCTAGTACACCTTCAACTCAAACCCATATTCCATCCTCTTCTGATCCTGGACTTCTAGAAAATCTAAGGTCACCTATTTCATTAGAGAAACCTTCCACTTCATCCACTGAACCTGCCATAGAAGAAGATCTAAAAACTCCTGTTAGGAACACAAACCTTTCCACTTCCACAGGAGAGTCAACCATGGCAGAAGAAGGAGGAGGAGTTTTTAATGGAGAACACACATTATTTGGAGGTAGAGGTAGAGGTAGAGGAGAAGGAGGAAGAGGAGAAGGAGGTAGAGGTGCAGATGGAGGAAGAGGTAGAATAAGAAGCTCTTTTGGGTTCCCTATACTTGATGAAGAAACCAATACAACCATGAAAAACATTTCACCCTCTGTCCTTCCAAACTTCTATGGACTTAAAACTGAAGATCCTGAAACTTTCTTATTTGAATTTGAAGTGCTGTGTAGGACTTATGACTACCTACAAGATGCTCAAAACTGAAATTATTTCCTTCAACTCTGAAGGGAGCAGCATTAAAGTGGTTTATGAGTCTAATCAGTAGTTCTATTATAACATGGGAAGACATGAAACAAGCATTTCTAGAGAGATACTTGGATTATTGTATGCCGGTTAATCATAAGGAAGAAGTGTTCAAGATGTTACAAAAAGAAGATGAAAACTTAGAATATTTGTTGGAAAGATTTAATTACAACATCAAAAGGGCGAAAATGGAAAATCTAGATCAAGACACCTTAAAAGCTCTTTTGTTGAAAACAATTAGGGATGAATGGTTGGATATTCTTAACATGATGGGAAAAGGGGATATATCACAACTTACATTACCTGAAATATCTAAGTTATGTATCAACCTTTCCAGAGGGAAATCTAAAACTGTCAAAGGTCCAAGAGATCCCGCTCTTGCAAGGGCAAGTAAATCTGCTTCTGGGACAGTAAGTAGATCAGAAATAGGACACATGCTTGATGATTTTAAGTCTGACATCTTAGGGAGCCTTAGTGAACAAATAGACACCCTTAAGATACAAAACAAGCAGAAGGCTGAATCTGATGCTTTGGCAATCTTTTGTCCCAAATGTAGAAAGAAACATGCCCTAAGAGAGTGTCCTTTGGATGTAAAAGTTATAGAAACCTGTGTCATTTGTTCTGAGAAACATGAGACCAAGAATTGTCCTTCTCTTCCTGGTCTCAAGGCTATTTTTTAGGAAGAAACTCCTACAGACTCCATAGAATCTCTTAACTTTGTATCTAGAAGACCTTGGCAGGGACCTCATACACAAGGATTCCATGATCAAATGTATAATCAACCTCCACCTTGGAATTCTTGGCAGCAACCTTGGCCCCAATTTCAAAATCAATCGCAATCTTGGGCACAAGGAACACAAAGTCCCTATGGAATATACTCTCCATATTATCAGTATCCACCATCCTATCCACCATATCCACATTTTTATCCTCAAAATCCTCAACAAAATTTTCCTCAAAATTTTCAACAAAATCCTCAACAACATCATCAGAACCAACCAAATCAAAATCAACCACTTCCATTACCATTCCCTCAAAAATCCAATCAATTGCCAGCTCAACCCATACCAAACCCCAATAATAAGAACCCTTAGAATACATACATGATAGAAGGCCAACAGTTTCCAACTTATTTAATTACTCCTCTAGACCTTAGTGATGTTCAACTTAGGTCTGGAAAGATACTTGAAAAAAGGAAACCTTCTGTTATCATACAAGAACAAGATAATTCTGAGGAAGACTCTCTACGGGTGAATAAAAGTCTTGAGGAAGACACATCCTTTCAAGACCCAAACATTGAAAAACTAAAACAAAGAGATCCAATAAATCCAACTCCTGTATTAGAGCAACCATCCACATCTACTTCTATACCTCCCTTTCCGGAAAGATTACAAATTGATAGAGGTGTAGAAAAACAAATCATTGTGCCTAATTATGATTTCTTAGATGAATTGAGAAATGTTTGCATTAAAATTCCATTATTGCAAGCCATCAAGGAAATCCCAATTTTAGCCAAAACAATAAAGGAGTTGAGTATGAAGACAACAAGAAAAAGAATAAGAGAAACCAAGAAAATTCAACTGGTAGGACAAATAGAAGACATTATGATGGGCAAAATTACTATTCCAAAGTACCTTGACCCAGGATATCCAGCTGTCAAAATTCACATCAATGGAATTGAAATTCAAAACACACTCATTGACTTAGGAGCAGCAATAAATATCATGAGTAGACAAATCATGGACAAACTGAAACTTCCTAATATTCTCTTTACACCCACACTATTACAATTAGCAGATAGATCTGCGATCATACCAGATGGGGTAATAGAAGACATTCCAGTGTCCCTAGACTCTTGGGAGTACCCTGTGGATTTCATGATCCTAACTCCTAAGAATAATCTAGGAGGCCATCCTGTTATACTAGGAAGACCTTGGTTGGCTACAGCTGATGCTTTTATTAGTTGTAGGTTCAGTGATATGTATATTTATGATGGTATTTCAACAAAGAAATTCACTTTATATCCTCCAGCTAGTACAATTACAGATCTAGATGACACTCAATGGATAGAGGATGAAGAAAATTTACAACCGCTCTTCACAATTTCAGAAATTAGTAAAGATAATCAAATTTTGAATACTCTAGAAAACTTTGAATCCTCTCCAAAACACAAACATGAATCATTTCAAGAGGGATCCAATATTGAGTTTTTGTCATCTAGGCAGATGTCTCTTCATTCTATGGACAAATTTGGCAGCTCTACAAATGAAATTTTTCCAGGCAAAACCTTGAACATAAACAAAAACCTAGAAAAATCTCAAATAAGATATTAACAAAGTATTACAGAGATTCTCTTTCCTCGCATACACAACACACCCACATGAAAGGGATAAGTCCCAAGACTTGTACTCATCACATCTATATAGAGGCAAATTGCAAACCAATCAGACAGCCTCAAAGACAGATGAATCCAAATCTTAGGGAAATTGTCAAGGAAGAATTACAAAAATTGTTAAATGTTGATTTCATCTATCCTATTTCAGATAGTCAGTGGGTTTCGCCTTTGGTGATTGTGCCTAAGAAAAATGGAAAATGGAGGGTGTGTGTTGACTACCGAGAACTGAATAAAGCTACTCTTAAAGACCATTTTCCCTTACCTTTCATAGATAAAGTATTAGATACATTAGCAGGTAAAAAGTACTTTTCATTCCTAGATGGGTTTAGTGGTTACAATCAAATCCAAGTAGCACTTGAAGACCAAGATAAAACCACATTCACTTGTCCTTGGGGTACCTATGCCTACCGAGTATTGCCATTCGGGTTATGCAATGCACCTGCAACATTCCAAAGGGCAGTATTAGGAATTTTTTCTGATCTGATACATGACTGTGTAGAGGTGTATATGGATGATTTTACAGTTTATGGGGATACATTTGAAGAGGCTTTAGAAAACTTGGAAAAGGTCTTAAAAAGATGTCAAGAAGCAAACCTTTCTCTTAGTCATGAAAAATGTTTTATGATGTTCACCGAAGGTATTGTTTTAGGGCACCACATTTCAGGGGATGGGATTAGAGTTGATGAGGCGAAAGTTGAAGTTATTTCTAACCTATCCATTCCAAGTTGTCAAAGAGATGTTAGAATTTTTCTAGGATTTACAGGGTATTATTGGAGATTTATAGAAAACTTCACCAAAATAGCATCTCCACTCTTCAAATTACTTACCAAAGATTGTGAATTTAAGTGGACTTCTGATTTCCAGTTAGCTTTTGAAACCCTAAAAACCAAAATTTCTGAAGCACCTATATTAAGGGGACCTAACTGGAAGTTACCTTTTCATATCTCGACAAATGCTTCCGATACAGCTCTAGGAGCAGTATTGGCACAGAAAGATTTAATTTCCTATGCCATCTATTATACCAGTAAAAATTTGACTCATGCAGAGTTAAACTATACTGTAACTGAAAAAGAGTTTTTAGCTGTTGTTCATGCCATAAACAAGTTTAGACACTATATAACAGGCTATGAAACTTTTATTCACACTGATCATTCTGCCATTAGATACTTAATGAACAAATCAATCACTAATGGCAGAGTTATAAGATGGTTGTTACTATTGCAAGAATTCAACATTACTATTCTAGATAGGCCTGGAAAACAAAACACTGTGGCTGATTTCCTATCTAGAATCCAAAATATCAAAGATGACACTCTGGTTGAAGATCAATTTCCTGATGAATATCTTTTTGCAATCTCTACTCAAACTCCATGGTTTGCCGATATTGCCAATTATTTAGTTTCAGGAAAATTTCCTTCAATTATGAATGCAAGGGATAAAAGAAAAATCATTAATGATAGTGCAAGATATTCATGGGTCGCTAATGAGTTGTACAAGACAGGTCCAGATTTGATTATTAGAAGGTGTGTTCGTGAATATGAGATGCCTGAAATTCTCAAGGCATGTCATGATGAACCTTGTGGCGGACACTTTGCAGATAAGAGGACAGCCTATAAAATCCTTAATTTAGGATATTATTGGCCATCTTTGTTTAAAGATGCTAAAGAGTATGTCAAAAGGTGTGACAGTTGCCAAAGGGTAGGGAAACCTTCTCCTTCAGGTGAGATTCCATTACAACCTCAGGTACATATTGAACCTTTTGAAAATGGGCTTTGGATTTTGTAGGACCTATTAGTCCTCCATCAAGACAAAAGAAATATATATTAGTTTGCACTGATTATGTTACTAAATGGGTAGAAGCTAAACCATTACTTGTTGCTAATGAATCATCTGTAGTTAATTTTCTTTTTGAGAATATTTTTACTCGTTTTTGTGTCCTAAGGGAAATTGTTACAGATCAAGGAGCTCAATTTACATCAAGGCTAGTGGAGCAAATGATGGAGAAGTATAAGATCAGACATAGAAAAACAACTCCTTATCATCCACAAGCAAATGGCCAAGTGGAATCTACCAATAAAGTCATTGAAGGAATCCTAACAAAGACTGTTCATCTACATAGAAGAAATTGGGTAGATAGGCTTCCTGAAGCCTTGTGGGCCTATAGAACTACATGGAGAAACACAACAGGCCATACTCCTTATGAGCTTGTTTATGGAAAGCAAGTTTTGTTTCCCATAGAGTTCCAAATTCAAACTTTCAAGATGGCAATTCAGCTAGGACTTGATCTAACGGAGGCACAAAAGCATAGACTGGAGCAAATTAATGAATTGGATGAGATCAGACAAGATGCAGTTCAGAAAAAAAGTCTAGTCCAACAACAAAGGGCTAGATGGCATGACAAGTACATCAAGGAGAAGAAATTCAAAGAGGGTGACTGGGCTCTCTTGTTTGATTCAAAATTCAAGGATTTTCAAGGGAAATTTCAGACACATTGGCTTGGGCCATATGAAATTGTTCGAATTTTTAATAATGGGGCAGTAAAAATCAGAACTATAGATGAAGAAGAGGTCACTTTTCTTGTGAATGGTCATAGACTGAAGCTATACCACAAGCCACTCTCAAGAGAAGAGTTTGTTAAGAAGTTCCAAGAAAGCAATGATGTGAAGTTAATGAAGAAGAGTCTCTCTTCTTCATCAACTTGATTAAATTTTCTGAAGCATTTCTTTTTGAAATATATATATATATATATATATATATATATATATATATATATATATATATAAAGGTATAAACATGAAAACCAATCATTGATTGGCATGTTTATACAGAAAAGATAGGGTGAAAATCAGAGTCTCTCTGACACTCTAACTTTTCCCATTTTTGTTTTTACAAGCAGCTGTTAAAAAAAAAAAAAAAAAATCATAAGTTCAGATCCATAGTGCTTATGATCCATCTCATTTCATTTCACTCCATTCACTTATCCATCCATACTCCATCTCATCCATCATTCATATTTCACTCCATTCCACATTTCATTCATCTCATTCCATCTTCCATCCATCTCATTTTCATGTCAAAATACAAAATTTGATATCTTGTTGTAAGTGAATAAAACATGTCATGAATTGCAGTACAGTCCTTATGTTCTTTCACTCCATTTCATAAACTGAATCCATTCCATTTCATCATCCACTTCATACATATCATAATCCATCATCCATCTTCATTCATAACATATAACATTTCACCCATGTTCCAAAAGCACTCCATTTTCATGATTAAAATGCTCTACAGGAACATTCTGCAGCTGATCAGCCTTTCTGCAGCCAGACAGTCTTTTCGCAGCTACAAATCCTGAAGGCATCAACCAGCAGACATTATAATTGCAACAAAGTGACCCAGTGTATCCATGAATCAAAAGCATCAATAAAATTATGAAGACTCCTCCAAAGGTGAACAAGAAGACAAAGGCTACAAAAATCAAATGAAAGGCAGAGGTAACAAGTTTAAATTATAATGGCATTTCATAAAAGTTTAGCATAGTTTAGTTATGGATTGTTCGAAAAGGTTGTTTTAATTTTTTTTATTGATCAACACCAATAAACCCTCCACAGACTTTGGATTAAAATCTTCCATTTCAAATTTCATATCCGATATCATTTAAGCGGTTAAAAAATGGCCGAGGTATTTGAATTCTCCACGTCTCTTAACCAAATCATTCAATGATGATTTCCTCTGCCGTCGTAAAAATCTCCGCCGTCTCTTCAATCATTAATACATTCCCTCCACCTCACTCCACTACTTCATTCCGTGACCACTACCATAACTCCATTCTGTAGCCGGCATTCCATTCCGAAGACAGAGATATTATTATCACCGAGAGCAGAGCCAAAGGATATCAGTTTGAATAGCGTTGAGCATTGTAAACTCAGAGCAGAGCAAAAGGGTAAATTTGGAAGCATAGCAGCGTGAGAATTTGAATCCATTTGATTCCGTGGGTATACAAAGTATCACTGTGGGCAGAGTTTGAGCATTCTTACTATAAACACAGAAGTGTAGCAGTGTGGAGTTTGAAGTCTTTTGTCACTAGGAGACAGAGGTGTTGCAGTGTTGAAATCGAAACCATTTGCTACCAGAGACAAAGGTGTTGCAGTGTTGAATTCGAAACCATTTGCTACCAAGAGCCAGAGGTATTGCAGTGAAGAAGTTGAAGTCAGTTGTCACTATCAAACAGAGACATATCTGTCCAAAGTTCAATTGTCAACAGAGGCATATTAGCCCGAAGTTTTGAAGTTGTTGCCACTATTAATCAGAGGTATGTCATTCCAAGTTTGAAGCCATTTCCATTCAGAACTTAAAGCCATTTCAATACGAAAGTGAAAGTCATTGTTTTTGTGGGTAGAAGAGTGTTAATTTGAACATTGAAGAAGCAATCATGGGTTTCATTGTAAGAACTGAACCAGTGGGTTCAAAATATTTAGAAGGCTACCCTCAATGCAAATAAATGTTACAACAAATAGGATGGCTTCAATTTTTGGAGAAATTTAATGGCTTCCACAAGGAAGTCACTAAAACATTTGCAAGATCATTTCAAGGAACCGAAGTTGAGGTGGGTGATGTAAAATTTACTGTCACTGAAGTTTTCATTGCAGAGGCTACAGGGTTGCTCAGAACTGGAGAGAGATGGTTTAAAAATAGAGAATTCCACAATGACTCCCGGAAACAAATTTTAAAATCACCAGGTATGGATGTCAGTGTATTTAAGAAAGGAATTCCCAGTTCTGCATTGAAAAACAAATGGAGAAACATACTACTTCTTCTGCAAAAATTTATTACATGTGAGGGTAGATATGGAACATTTTATGTCTACCACATTAGACTAATGATGCATTTCCTGGGGGAAGACTTGAACCTACCATATTTCTTGCTTCAAAGTCTGAAGAAGATGGCTTCCTGTGTTCAGAGAAGAGTTCAATTTTTAGAGACAACCCTATATCATCATGGTTTGGTCAAAATTTTGATTGAACATCATCTAGCTAAAACAAATCATACATGGGACGATTTATTAATAAGAAATCATTTTGAAGAAGCAAAAGAACCATCACCTGAACCACAGCCTACAAAGAGAAGTAGGAAATGGAGGGCTTCAAAAGTTGAAATTGACAAAACAATCCAAGAGAGCAGTGAGGAAATCATTTTAGAGAAGTTGACTCAAATCAAGAGGCAACTTAAGGAAGAGAAGGTAATCAAGAAATCTACCACAGAGAAAGGAGAGGGATCCTCTCAGCCTAGGAGGAGCCACAGATTAAAGGGAAAACTGAAGAAAACACTAATCAAACAAACAGGGGTAATCAATATAGAAGATGAAGAAACATCCATTGAAGAGGATGTCGAAGAGGATTTTTATGAAGGAACCCCTGAAATTGACCCTGCTCAACAGGAAATTTATGACTATGTGGAAACTTTGGAGAGGAGAGCTTCAGAAAGCAGAGAGAGAACCCCCAATCCTCCACTGTCTGAAATAGATATATTAAGAAGGGATAGGTATGAGTTGGAATTACTGAATAGACACATCAAAAATGAGAATGAAATTCTCAAGGATCAAGTCAAGCTCAAAACTGATATGAACTCAACCTTATCCCTCCATATAAACAAAGTGGAAAATACCAATGAGAAGTTGAAGAAAAGGAACAAGAAGCTAATCAGGGCACTCACCAACCTAAGGTTCAAACTTGTTATCAAAAAACCCAGAAGATCTCTAGCTTCCAGACAAAGGAGAAGGAGAGGATTAGATGTCCTTGCAGAAGCCTCTGAGTTCATAGGATAATTTGCATGAGGACATGCAAAGAGACAACAGTGGGGGTATGTTGAGCCTCAAAATTTTGCTTTCCTTCACTTCATTTTACCTCATTTTCCCTTGTCCATTGCTATCTTAGACCCAATTGATCAATGAATATAGTTAAAATTACTTCTAGAATGATTTACATGACTGACTTGTTAAATTTTGTGATTTTTGCCATTATAAAGCATTTTGACCGAAACTAGCTGCAGAATGCAGACATTCCGTAGCTAACCGGCGATTCTGCAGCTGCCTTCATGTTTGAGTATGTTCCAGGTGGCCTCTTGAGAAAAAACCGCATATGAGCATGATCCACGTCATGTCTACATGGTTCGTTGCTCATCATGGAGGAAGAAATGAATTCTGGGTATGGTTTTGAACGTGGGGAACACATTTAGGAAGGAAGACTTCTATTAGGACTGTCTCAGTCCAGATGTCTTTTCCTCTTCACGCAGCCACTTCAAAGAGTCCTAACATGATTCCGATAAGGAAAGACAGTGTTCCTGAATTGTTGCAAGTATTGTTATGTGCATTTGCTTTATAAACGCTTGGGAGACCGAGAGCTATGTTAGATATTTTATGTTAGATTTGATGCTAGATTTTGTTTAGACTCTGTGCTACATTTCTGAAGATGCAGAGTGTTATGTTCAAACTATTTCTTCTTTAATGGAGCAGACCGTGTTGTTTTGAAAGCGTGATTTAATTCGGAGTTGAATTTCGTCAGGTGGTAGAGGGCCCCTGCCTCTTGCACGGATTTATTTTGCGTAAATTAGATAAGTCTTCTAGCTGCCTTTACGTTTTGCATTTGAATTAATAGTTGTTTTAATTAGCTACTGTAGTCGTACTCATTCTAACTCTTCCACAAGAAGACGTTCTTCCAAAAGACTATAATGATGAATGGGGAAATGACTATAGTATTGTAGGATTAGGAGTTGAATTCATAGTTGTTTTTAATCAGCTACTGTAGTTATATTCATTCTAACTCTTCCACAAGAAGAAATTCTTCCAAAAGATTATAATGATGAATGATGAATGGCTATAGTACTGTAGGATTTAGTTGTAGTTTCTGTTGTTCACTATCACAGTTACACTTGTTCTAATCACTCTTCCACAAGAAGAAACTCTTCCAAGAAATTCTTAAGAAGTTCAAGACATGACCGTGATAATGAATGATTTAGTTGTGTGTTTGTACTAAGTATCATCTCTGTTCTTGCTCTTAAACGCTTGCCTAAGACATCATAATGACGAGTAGGATATGGATATGATATCTTAGTTTTTCATTTGCTTTCAGTCTATTTGCTTACAATTGCACTCAATTACACAGTCAGAATTGTTCTAGCTCTTCCAAAAGAAGGAATTCTTCCAAAATATCATTAATGATGGACAAACAGATTGTGTAACTTCATAGAATAATGCATGTCAGCATAGTTAGGATACTCCGGAGTTTAATTGCATTTAACTCATGTTGAGTTACTTTGTTTCGAGTTTGATGATGACTTATAGTTCAGCATTGTGCTAGATTAGTGGCATCTTAAGTTCATTTTTAGATTAACTCATTGCACTTGCACTTCCCATTCAAATTGTCATCCCCTGCACAATAGATTACTTTAGTTGTTAAAATTAACAAGACAGCCTTCATTATTCACAAACATCTTCCTGTTCTAAAATCTACAAATGATCCATAACCATATGAACAGAAGACAACATCACTATAACGCCTAAAGTATCTCTGCAATTTCTTATCATTTCATAAACAGAGTCCTCCCTCAAAAGCCTACTTTGAAAAGAAATCAATAACTTTTGAGTAAAGGTTTTGTGACATTCAATTGAATTGCAGAATAGAGATAGGAACTAGTTCTAGAATAGAAGATCTTATGATGATAACAATGTCTTTCCTCTAATTATGTTTCAAATCTCTAATCAAGGACAAAGTATTGCATCATTGTAAGTTAGTTGTTTCACTGTTTATTTAGATAATTTGCATGCTTAGTGATCATTTCTCAAGTTTAGTTTGCGTTTTGAATCATTTGTTTAAAAGGCATTATCAAGCTTTGCTTTTACTTTGTCATAGTTTAGATTTGATTCTGCTTCAGTGTTTCCAATTGCATTTGTCATTTGTCATTCCATCAATTAGGCTTAACTCTATTTTGATCACCAGCTCCTTTCCATTAGCTTTCTAGACATTTTCCCTTGCAAACATAAAACCACCAAAAAGACCAAAAACATCATAAATCATTACAAAAGACCAAAAACATCACAAAACACTACACACAACGCATTAAGAAACAAGTACCTAGGTACATATAGTACACTTCACTTCAGCAGTTTACAAATCCTGGTTGACAATTAAATGAGCTCAGTTTAGGAGACTAGATTGAGACCAAACATATCTCACTGCGAAGAATGATCTGGTGGTATCATAATGGGGGAGTGTGATATAACATGGGATCACCACATGGCAAGGGAGAGGTGGTTTGTAACCACTTATTTCGAAATCCTCCCTCGGCGTTAAACAATTGACTGTCAGGGTTGCGAAATAATGTGGAAGTCGTTGGATCCGATGGCAGAGATCAGACGGTCGGATGAGTTTATGCGGGGTCCAAGAGGTGGGATTGGGAGTTAATAAGTGGAGGGTTAAATGATATAGCAGAGGTTTTATTAATATAACGATGGGTTGAAATTAATATAATGGTGGTTGGGGGAATGAATATAACAAGCGGGAGTTTAAAGGGAATAAGGGGGTTTGTAAATATATAACCATAGAGGAATTAATGTAATATAAAATTATGGGTTAATAATGAATGTTTCATCTGATTTTACAAAGATCTTGGTTTGGGTTTAAAAAAATTTCTTCAAATTTTGGATTTAAGAGCATTTCTTGGAAGCAAACTAATTTTGCAAAGAAATGTTTTGGGTTTAAAGAATTTTTTTGGAAGACATTTCTTGGAGGCGGCCTGATTTTGCAAAAAATTGTTTTGGACTGAAGAAATTTTCTTGGACGTACATTCAAAGGACATTTCTTGGAGGTATGTACATGTTCTGAGTTGAAGTAAATCTTTTGAGCTTCGTTTCATTTTTATAAGACATTTTTCTCTCGAATTTTTTAAAGTAAGTTTTTTGGATTGGAGTATGTATTTTTTGCAAAAAATTTAAAATGATTTTTTTAAAATTAAATCTTTTGTGATGTTTTTTGTAATCGATTTATTGTCTAATTTTTTGAAGGAAATTTTTTGAATTTTATACCCTATTATCATGGGAAATCGAAGAACTTGTGCGAGAAAATATGATCGAGAAAGAGACCTTGAGGAACGTAGAGAAGAGACGATACAATCTCGCAAAAGAAAGTTAGAAGCCCTCTCAAATATTGAAGAGGAAAATCAACCTCAAGAAGAAATTGAAACAGGTATGTAAATGTAAATATTATGATCTATTGATATATTTAAAATTTTCCTAATGTAAAATGTGAAGCTTAATTTTTATTTGATGAACTAATTTGAAAAATATTTTGTTTAATGTAAACAGACAGAGATGTTCCTCAAAATATTGAAGAGGAAAATCAACCTCAAGAAGAAATTGAAGCAGGTATGTAAATGTAAATATTATGATCTATTGATATATTTAAAATTTTCCTAATGTAAAATGTGAAGCTTAATTTTTATTTGATGAACTAATTTGAAAAATATTTTTTTTAATGTAAAAAGACAGAGATATTCCTCAAAACATTGATGATGAGATACAAAATTTTGAAAGAGAAAGTGAAAGAGATATTGAACCAATGATTGAAGATGGTGAAAATATTGAAAGAAATCCAAATAAAGAAATTGAATCACAAGGTATGTACACACACACACACACACACACACACACACACACACACATATATATATATATATTAAACACATGCACATATCATTGAAATTATAGATATATTTATTAATTTAGTTATTTATTGAATATGTACTATTTTTTCGAATATGTACAGATGAAATCACTATCGATAATGAGATGTTAGAAAATGTTGACACACACACATATGGAGATAAAAAACCTGACCATGTTATACGATATCGTGTTAACTGCATTTCTGAAAAGTATTTCTTAAATGAGCGGGTGACAGTTCAGGCTCAAATGTTGAAAGGTCTCCTATCATTAAGGAAATTAAAAGAAGCTACGACACTATTGGGTATTCGAAAATCAACCAAAGATAAAAAAATGAAGGAAGAGGTGATAAAAAATATGAGTAGTGCTATAAAGTCAATTAAGAGATCTAGAGAGAAAGATGTTTCAATTGTACGTAGAGGAATACAGATGGAAATGGTTTCATCAAGTACTCAAGAGAATCGTTTGGTAACATCTATGGCACGAGCACTGGGAACCTCGCGAAAAAATTTGCACAAACATCGAAAATTTCGGTTGCAAATAGATGTAAATGATGAACTCGCTTGTTGGAGAGCTATTTGTAGGCAACCATACAAAGATAGACTTGGAGAAAATGTTAAAAAAATAATATATGAATATTGGAAGAACAATTCGCGTGTTTCGCCAACTGCAAGGCATGTGATGCAAAGAAGAATAGCATGAAATCAGTACGAAGAACATGAAAAATATTTCCTGGAAACCACTCAGATAGAGTTATTCAACAAGTTCAAAGAAGAGAATCGTCAAATTCATGTTTCACTCTGTTCTTTTGTTCAACAAAAAACATGGTATGTAAAACCTATCACCGTACGCGAAACTTGTTGTTGCCATTATCATGTGGAATTTGAGTTATATTATCACACATTCCTTGATTTCGGTAGAACATTATGGAAGGATTCACCTCCTCCTTCCACTATCTGTGATTTCATATATCAAATTCTATGTGAAAGAGAAAGCGATGAACTATTTTACAAAATGAAATGTGTTGGTGGTAAAAAATGCTATGATTGTGGAAATTTGACTAAATTTCAAAACAAATATCGTATTGATATAAATGATCAATCATTGTCCAACATGAAAGTGAAATGGAAGAGATATGAATATATCGATACATCGATTCAAGGTGCAAATAGTGTTAAAAGAATTGAATTACTAGAAAACGAAATTTTTCTGATAGACTTTTTGAGAAAGTTTGAGGTAGAAATTTACAAATACACCAAGCATTCCCATAGAGCTTGATGGCAAGACTTGCAATTCAAAAAATCTCGTGAAGTTTTTCCACTAGGGACCATTTTGTCAGTGATTGATTTTGCAGAAAACTACACATTTGTTCCACAAAAAGAAATTCAGAGTGAATACTATCATTCTGACCAAGTCTCCATGCTTGTCCATATTCTATATAGACATGCTGAACAAAATGTCGATCATATAGAAAGCACGAGTGAAAATCGACATATCATTAAAGAATATAATTTTTATATCAGTGACGATCGTACACATGATACATGTTTTGTACAACATTGTTTTGGAAAAATTTATGATTCATTGAAAAATCGTGGAATAACATTCAATGAACATTGGATATGGTCAGACAGATGCGCAAGTCAATTCAAATCTACATGATCATTCTTTTGGTTGTGTTGTCTTCATAAGAAAACATGCATTAAACATTGTTGGAATTTCTTTGAGACTGGCCATGGAAAAGGAGAACATGACGGTGCAGGAGCATGCATAAAACGAGCACTTCGAAGATATCAAATGAAACACTCTGCAAGACGACTTGTGAACGCTAAAGAAGTTGTTCAATGGTGCATTGCTGCTCTAAGCCATGAGACTAACCCATCAAGGGAAGTGCGAAAGTACATTCAATTTAATTTATATTGGAAATCTAATTTTAAACATTGTACATTTATCATGCAATGATTATCTTTGATTGTATTTTGATATCATATTTACAAATTCTTCTTCTAATTTTCCATATAAAGGTTTTTTTGGCATATTGGAATCGAAGACGTAGATAGATCAATTGGAAGTGACGTTGAAACAATAAAAGGGACTAAAAAATTGCATTCAATTCAAACAAAGTCGTACATAAATGTGTTTGCATTGGATAAAAGAAAATATTCTTGTTTTTGTGATGTTTGCAGAGACAACACAAAATCCAATGACGTTTGTGAAAACAAAATGTATGTGAACGATTGGAAACATACACAGCTAAATACAAAGGGAAAAATGTCTGTTGCAATTTTTGAATAAATGAAATCAGAGGAAACTACAATATCATCTGATGGTGATCGAGTTTCTGATCTTATTAGAGAAGGTAACATTTGAATTACTTTCTAATGATTTAAAGATCTAGAAATAAATTTAAATATGTATAATTTTGTTAAGTTTATTTTATTGTGCAGGAGATGTTTTTGCTGTAATTGCACCTATTGATAATGATGAAAATGTGAAGTATTATTTGATGCGTTGCACTGAATGAAAAATGAAATTATTACAAAACTATAATGATCACGGATTTCAATATGACAGAGGGTCTATTATACTGAAAGGTTATTTTTTTAGACAAAATCATCAAAGTGGAGACTTTGTTTACTTTGAAGACTATGAACCTGATTCCATAAGTTGTCAATATAGTCACTTGGTGTGTGCAGCACACATAAAGTTGATAGAAGTTCAATCAAAGAAAAAATAGAAAATTAAGAGATGGAAAATGTCAAAATCCGATCATGAACGGATTATTGAAGATGGAATTCCATTAGAATTTTTTTGAGTGAATTGTCCAACAATTTATTCTCTTTGGATTAAATATTTTTTAGAACTTCCAGTACTCAACTAAAATTTGAGCTGCTTATGTTATTTGTGCAAGTATTTGCACATGTACAAATTATTTTGGTACAAGCACGTGCTCTAGTATCAACTGAAAGTAGCTTTTCTATACATGTGCAGTGATGAAAAATGTTATATGTATTGGATATATATATATATATATATATATATATATATATATATGTTCTAGAATGATATTAATTGTTCTAGTTTTACTATGTGCATTGATGAAAAATTATATACGTACTCAATATATATGTTCTAGAATGCAATTAACTGGAACTAGTTTTTCTATGTGCATTGATGAAAAACTAGTTGTATTTTTTGGTAAAAATTATGGACACAATGTAAATAAATCATCTGCAGTATATTTTTGTACAAAAATTCCTTTTAGACAAGAGACTCAGAGCACTTCTTTGAATTTTGGTGGGATTTGACCCACATCTCTATTCCTGATTGAAAATCTAGTACAAAATTTGTTTGTCCAATGGTTGGATATGTTCAATGTGCATTGATGAAAAAAGTTACTTGTATTGGATAGATATGTTCTAGAATACAATTAATTGTTCCAAGTAGTTTTTCTATGTTCATTGATGAAAAACTAGTTGGATTTTCTGGTAAAAAGTTTCCACAATGTAAATAAATCGACAAGGCTACCTATTTGAGTGCATTAACGACATTGACCCAAATTCAACAAACATATATATGTACTAGACTTATATTTCCAATCAAAATTAAAGGGATAATTTGTATATATATCTACTTCTTTAAACTCTTTTTTCAATTAGAGCTCAATTGATACATGGTTAGTTGCATTGAAAAGCTATGTTCTTCCTATTGGAAATTTTTTCATTCAAACAAGACTACATGTAGAGATCAAAAGCAATCTTAAAATTCCAAATGTACTTCAACCATCCAAAAGGGATTTGTGCAACATTACTTGACATGCCATGCCAATTATAGTGAACAACTATCCAATAGAAACATTTACATTATATACCACATGTGCCAAATGTAGATTGAAACCATCCAAAACTTTAAAATTTTAAAAACTTTTGATAATATATCATGCAACATTAAAATATTAAACATCACATGCAAAATGTAGATTGAAACCATTCAAAACTTGAGTTTAAAAAACTTTTTGATTATATATATCGTTACTTCACATGCCATGCCAATTATAGTTCAACTAGATCCAATAGAAACATTTAAGATTATATACCACATGTGCCAAATGTAGATTGAAACCATCCAAAACTTTAAGTTTTAAAAACCTTTTGATTATATATCTTGCAACATTAAAACATTAAACATTTAAAGTTCATTAAATATCACATGCAAAATGTAGATTGAAACCATCCAAAACTTGAGTTTTAAAAACTTCACATGCCATGCCAATTATAATTCAACTATCCAATAAAAACATTTAACATTAAATATCACATGCCAAATGTAAATTGAAACCATCCAAAACTTTTAACTTATAATTTAAGAAAAAAATATAGATCACAACATTACTTCACATGCCAAATGTACTCCAAGCATCCAAAACTTAAATTTAAAAAACAAAACAAATTATAACACATGTCATTACATAACATGCCAAATGTAGTTCAGATGACAACATTACTTTATAGATGACAACATTACTTCACATTCACATGCCAAAAGTACTAAAACCATCCAAAAATTAAATAAAACAAATTATATTAACAATGTAATAAAATATGTCCAAAAATTGTATATCTCACGAGTATCAAACTGTATCAAGTTTAACAAATTTTAAAACCATCTAAATCTTGAAATCAAATCTACAAATCATGTCCATCAAATAGAGACGGATCTAGCATCTTTCCTATCAAGGTCTCAATCCGCGCCCTATCATGTGAAGCATCATGGGAAACCTACATACACAATACACATGTACTTGAACATTAAAATTTGATGTTTTAAAAATGAATGAGAATATATATATCTAGAACTTCATGTAAAAAACAAAATATAACAAAAAAATCATGCAATACCTCATAAGGTTCCGTCTCCATTTGATGAACAAGTTCTCCCATAGGAACATCTGCAGCGGTAAACTGTACAATATACATGTACAGTTAAATATATATATATATATATATATATATATATATATTAAAAACTTTCAAATGAAAATGCACGTGTACATATATAAACTTATTTTCAATAATATTAAAAAAAGGAACTAAATACAACTTGTTCAAATGTTTTGGATGTTCGTATCTCTATTGCTAGAGTCCACGGATTAAAAAAATCTTCTATAGGAACCTAAATTCAAAATTTTTTAAATAACTCAAAATATCTTTCTCTCTCTCTCTCTCTCTCTCTCTCTCTCTGTTTCTATATATATATATATCTCAATTTTTAATGGAACTTTTTGAGGTAGAATATATATATATATATATAACTTTTAAACATAAATTTTAAACTTGTGAAAAATTGTCCATACTTGTGGCTC
Organism: Pinus albicaulis; assembly: GCA_034641835.2. Classification (NCBI taxonomy): domain Eukaryota; kingdom Viridiplantae; phylum Streptophyta; class Pinopsida; order Pinales; family Pinaceae; genus Pinus; species Pinus albicaulis. Next base: position 116,089,937 of record CM076581.1, read on the forward strand.
ATCTCCCAAGGAAGTAGAAGGTACTTCTCCTAAGGAAGAAGAAGGTATCGCCATCCCAAAAACATCGGACGAAATCGGTATCTGTTAAAACATTTTATCAAATTATATATATATATATACATACATGTAAATGTGTGCACAATTATTTATTTTAAAGTCACTGAAAAAGCACTAACATTTGCCAACATATCTTGATAGTCAGACCCATCTGCATTGTTTGAACCAGAGGTCCCGAACGTGATATTAACATTTTCGTCACGCATCATGTTTGAGAACTGCAAATGGTGTTTTAACATATAATCATACATTTTTGTTAGATTAATGTACACATACAAATAAATGTATACATGTACATACACATGTATTTATTACAAATTGTACACATGTATATGTATGTTAAAATAATTTCAAACCCTAAGGTCACTAACACATACTGTTCCGGTGCCCTCTTCCTCATGAAAAATTAGGTCTTGCAAACCATTGCAACAATTTTTTGCATATATTCGGAGATCTTCAACATTCATGTTGTCAATCTTCTCATCTGTACAATACACAAAATTGGCACGTGCATTTTCCCGTGATCTTTGTCAAGTTAAACAAAGATCGACTCCACCCAATCCGCTATGAACATTGTCGATCATAACATCTCTTGCTTCTTGACTTATTTGAGAAGTCGCATCCATCTCTGATCGTAGAGTTTCGACCCGAAACGGTCGACTCACCAATGGCGGCTCAGGGTGAGGCAACTCCACATCTCGCTTAGCGCCCTTACGGTCATATAATCGACCTTTCCCCGGGCCAAAAAATTCTAACGGAAGGTCATTGTAGTTGGGTTTCATACCCAAAAAAAATTCTGCATAAAACATTTGTGCAAAATAAACAGGAACCTCATCGTTCCATGGAAGCCTTCCATAGGACGCAAGGTGCCTATCATACAAATAATGAGCTATGTATGGGTGCTTGAAATACTGCACCTTCAACATTTTTCTTTTTGGCCCTTCCTTGTAATTAAAAATTGACTTGGCCACTTCTTTTGTAACTTTTTGTTTTACTTCCTCCCATTTATCTGGACCCATTACTGTTTCTTTTCTCTTTCTCATCATTTCTACAAATGTATCAGTCGTTGGCCCAAGATTTTTGTACACATTTACAATTTCTCCCAATGAATGTGTAAATATTTCAAGGCTTTGTCGACTCTCAGCAGGTAGAGACAAAGCCACGAGATCTCTTTGCAATTTTGCATGAAGTCTTTCACACCTTTGTAAGGTGAATTGCGCTATGTTGGTTTCCCATGGTATATCAGTAATCTCGACCAGATAAGTTGTGTTGGGTTGACAACCTTCTTCTTGAATGTAGCGGGCTACCCTGCATCTATTTTGACCACTAGTTGGAACATTTTCGGCCTCTGCATCAATATATATATAATTTCGTATATTAGAAAAAACACATGTAAAAAAAGTTGTACAAATTTAATGAAAAAATATTGAAATTTATGGCAACCTTGACGTTGTTGGTTAGCATCTTCTCCAACATGACCCTGCTGAGAACCAGACTCAAAATGACCCTACTGAGAACCAGCAGCCGTTGATTGGCCTTTGGGGGAATAAATATCACCCCCTTCACCCAACCTGCTACCACTCATTGATGGCCCTCTAGGTGGATTTGAACCACCACCAACCTCTCGAGACGAGGGAGAAGCTTCATAAACAAATATGAATTTATAGTCAATTGAAAAATACATTCATGTGTACATATAAATACATATACATATTCATTGATTAAATTGCGTGAACCATACCACGACTGGTTGAACCATGGGCACGCTCCATGGATGGAGTAGAAACCCTTCTCCTCTTACCTCCTAAAAATTAAAAAATGAAACTTATTAACAACTAATTTAACTCACAATGTTAATAAAAAATCAATTCCATATGTACACACATGTATGGAGATTTAAAATTATATTTAAATATTGTGAACATCCCCCGATCCCTGAACCTCCATATGGGATTTGGCTGATCTTCGTCGTTCATCCTCCATGGTATATATATCTATTGGTCGACATTTACACAAAATAGATTTCAGAAAATCAATTTGTAATTTAGTGTACACAAATTATGTAGAACATAACTTTCAAATCAATAATTGATGTGTGAAACTCAATTTAATCGAAAAAGAAATTATAAAAATGATAAGTTCACCAAATTGTGCTTTACATGGTGGGAGCACACTTGGTATAAAATTTACCACTTATACAATTTAGTTTGTGGGAGAAATGACACATGTACATAGTTTACCTTAAAGTTGTTGTGTTTTATGGATATTAAAATGGAGAACTTCTATTTAGATCCATTCCAGAGATTGACTGTAGGGGCATTTACTAGATACGTCACCTTTCATAAAAGATGAGATCCAGAGGCTACTTGGCCCTTTACAGACTCTGCCTATAGAACTTGTAGAAGTAAACACTAAAGGCATTAACAATATCAAAGAACGTTTTCATGCTCAGACATGGGAATGTGTCTCTTTCCCTACGCAGAAAAATAGTTCAAGGTAGTTAATCTTCATAGACATGTGTCATCAAGCAGGTCAATGTGATCATCCCCAACTTACTTTTCATGAAATTAGGCTCGGAATCCTCTACAACCTGGTGGATGGAGTTGAATGGGAATTAGGTCAAGGCCTTTACAAAATACATGCTAGTGAATAACACTTACTAGGTTATGCCAACAAATAAAGTGGGAGAAATGTTTTCTCCTCGAGGTTATCCAATTGGGTGTGTAATACTAACTTCACCCATTTCCTAACAGGTTTCTCTCTTAGGTTACAAAGTGTCTTCACCTTATTAGTTATATATTTTTCAATTTCCCGTGGATTCCTTGAATTTTTTCTCCTACCATATCCCTCTCTCACTCCCCAAATTATTGTCATCAAACATGCCCCATTGAAGATCTGGAGCAATGTTTGCACCATACTTAGAACTGTCATTGTTGCTAATTGAAATTGGAGAGTCATGTATACTATATTTCTTGCTTAAGTGGCTCTTACTTGGAAAATATCCTGAGATGACTTTGACATGATGGTCATATGAGGCTGGAAGCTACTTGGTGTAATTTTCCTTAAATCTTGAAAAAAACAGAGCAAAAATGTCATTTTTGATCATTTTTTATTAAAGATTCTGCATACAGCAGATGTTATCACAATTGCAACACAAGCATGTTCCATGAGCATGAATTATGAATGTTGCAAGCCAAATTGCAAGGAAATTTGCATTCATTTTAGGAAAAAGAAGGCTATGACATTAAGGTCAATGCTAGACCTTGATGAGAGGATATGATACCTTGAAGAGGCTACATCTTTTGGTGACGTCACTAATTGTTTATCTATTATTGTGTTTGTTAAACTTTTTTATCCCATAGGAGGGTGTTATCCAATGTGAATTTGAAACCCTCCTCACATTTTTCAATGAAGGTTCTATCTGAATGTTAGGGAGCTACACAAATTATAGAAATTCAATATGATGTGCCAAAAACTTTACAGACATCCCAAAAACAGAAACCACCTATTATATGTCAATTAAATCTACATGGAACCAGCAAGAAATATGGTAAAATATAGAATTACGAATCCCTTCAATTAGTAAAAAAAAAAATATATGAAGAAAGCACCCAAAGGACTAGAAATAACAATATAGTAGAGAAAAAGAATAGTATCTCAGCAGCTATAATTACAAGTCATAAATTAATATCATATATTCCAATTTCAGCAATAAAAGCAAACTCAAAATAACATAAAAGCAGAGACAACATTGTTTTACATGTAAGTAAACATTGTTAATGGAAATATGCAACATGGATTGGCATAATCATGCCTTTATCAATGAAATTTCATTAGACCATTGAACAATTGTGCGCTAGAACAATATTTAAATAATTTAAAAGAAAAAATTGACCTATATTGTACAGTTTATGGGACAGAAATCAATATGTAGAAATATTCACTTGGTTTTTATAATTGGATAGAGGAATGAATTAAAATGACCTTGTATGTCTTCTCGTTTTAGAGCTCAAATTTTTAGGAAGGATTTAAGCATCCACATTTCAAGAATCACTAGAAGAGGTTGATAAAGAATATAGGAAGACAAAAACTAACCAGTGGTGTAATAAATGGATTTCTTGGGAGGTAGATTGGCATATGGACTTTTGGTAGCTAGAAATTTTCCAAATAAGTGAATGTATTTGAAAACTTAACCTCTAGTTTATTTTGGTTTAGACAAGGTCTAGAATTTGAAAAGTGAATTCCCTCTTTCTTCCTCTTACATGTCCAATGATCGGACTATGGATTGAGGGAAAAAAAATTCCAAAATAAAAATTTTTCATTTTATTTGTTGTACACATGAGTTTTTAAAAGCTAATTAACTCATAAATTTCTCACAAAATACACTTAAAGCTTGACACATAAACCCCTTCCAAATTGGCTAACTTTAGACGATCCTAAACACATTTTTATTTAACTAATGAGGGAGATAGCCCAACAAAACTAGTTTGTCCATATTCAAATCAAGTTGGTATCAAAGTACAATTTAGCTCATTTTAGTCAAGGTTAGTTAGAATAATTAGCTATTGGTTTATGTCTTCAATTTCCTCTGAAAATTAATGTGTACATGCTTTTGAGAGACACACGAGAGGAATAAGGTCCAAATTTTTGATGAAAATGTGCTATGAACATAAAGGGTTTTAAAGGCAAGCATGTACAAGGCATAGTTGAGTACAAGGCATAGTTGAGCCAAATGTTCTTCAGGAAGGGCCTAATTATTTGGGTCTTGGTTATGGAAAACATGGAAAATGCTCCAAAGCCAAGGAGGCACATGAAGCTATTCCAAGAAGGAATTTTATTTCGTGTTCATTACCTCAAGCTTGTGGAGTTTGTGTTCATGATGAATGGAAAAGTTTGACACCCACTTTGCAAGAAGATGTTAATAATCATGCAACTAATGAGAATGTAAAAGAAGAGGATGTTGAAAGCTCTAGAGTCATTGAATTCATTGCTAGTATTCAAAGGAGAGCCACTACCTCATCAAATTCACCTCCTCAAGAAGGCGACAAAGGTGAATGTTCAAGGTATAAATTTGCCTTTAATCAAATTGCTTTTGATTATGATAAACATGGTAAATATTCACATAAGATTTGGAAAAGAACTTGCATGTTCCTTTTGTGGTTTGAATAATCATAATGTTTATAGATGTTGGAAGAAGATATCCATGCACATAAAACTTTCTAATAAATGAGGCAAAAAGTCAAAGGCCCATTGGACAAGGAAAATGATGTTGAAAATAAGATGCAATTGTTTATTACTCATTGCCATAAGAAAGGTCACCTTGTAGACAAGTGTTGGGATTTGTATCCAAAAAGTCATCCACAACATTTGAAGAAGGTGGAAAGAGATAATGACAAGAATGGAAAAGAGGATTCCATAATTGATGAGGGTCAGGATGATTCACATGATGATGAAGTGTAGCTAAAAGAAGCGCCATTGAAATGGTTTGGTAACGGATGGTTAGATTTCTTATCCAATTAAGGCCTTGCATGTATTTTGATGTTTCATGAATTTCTTTGCAAATTCAAAGTATGGTGCATGTTGCATGAAGTAAGATTTTGAAAGTAGAGTTATGTTGACACACTTAAATGCAACAAATATGGAAATTTGTACATGAGCTATTATTTGACTTGAGAGTCAGTTGTTTGAAGAGGCATGTTTTTTCGACTTGTGTTTGGTTGATGGTTTTGTACACCAATATGTAAGAGTGCATGGAGATATTCACATGATGTGAATTTTTTTTCTTTGAAGGAGAAAAATGATATGTCAGTGAGCTATGTTTCTTGCATGATGTGTTTTCAGTTTGATGGTTTTGTTTGTGACAAGACGTCACAAGATTTTGGGAAGGTCCACTCTTGAGCAAGAGCCTCATGATTACAACCTAATCATGAGAATCAAATGGGAGTGCATCATTATTTTGAAAACAAATAGGATTCTGAGCTACCTAGGACTCGAACCATTATTTTTAAATTTGAAATATCATGGTGTGTTGTTTCAATCCCTAAATCCACAATCCTAACATAAATTGTTTTATTCTTTTTTTGCAGGATTTAGTTGGTTATATTAAAATTCAGTTGAATTTAAAATTCTTGGCTTAGTGGCATGAACCAAACATATTGTGTATTAAATGAGGAATTTCGCTCTCCCAGTCATTTCTAAATCACCCATATCACCAAGAAAACATGTTTTAAAAGAACATACTTTGGTATGGGAAAGACCTTAGGTCCTTTGACTATGCACATGTGGTGTGAAAAATTGAAATTGACAATTTGCAAAAAAGTGAAATTATGAATGAAACCACGAAAACAAAAAACCCAAAAGTGAAATTTTGTTAAGGTATGAATTTGCAATTTTGTGTGGCTCTCTATCAACCTTCACTTCCTCATTCCTAGAAAAAATCTACTTACGCATTTTTATACCCACTTTGTATTCAAATGCATGAGTTTTGAACTCTCGGTAACTATGTTTTTCCACGCAGGAAAATTATATGTCACATTTTATACTAACTCAAAATATTATTTTGAAGTTTGGATTACTGTTATTCTTTTATATAATTTAACATTAGATATAAGCTTAAATTGAAAGCTACTTAGACGAAATATAGCTTAGATATGGCATTTGAAAATTATTATCTATTTATTGAACTAAAGGACATAATTATTACACATGTTTAATTTACATTCAAATGCTTCTTTGATTTATCTCCTATAGCTTAATGTAATGCTAGATATATAATTTAAGTTGAAGGCACATGAGATAAATATGACTTCTATGTGACATTTGTATTGAATCATCTATTTGTTGTGTTATATGAACATAATTGGTACGCATATCTAATTTGAATTACTAATATGTCATGCTTCTTTAATTTATCTTTTATAGATGACCGAAGCATCCCTTTTTAATCTATCCCTTTTGACTTCGGATATGTGGGCAATACTGATCCGCATATTTTTCTATCATAAAGCAGTGAGTAAAATTATATTCCATTTGTGTCAATGTTAAGGTTAAGCACATGGATTAAAGTTTTATATAAGATACATTGCCACGATGTACATTTATATCTAAAGAGTCCAAAAGCTCATTCAAGACCATATGTTTTGTTGATGTAGGTTGATTGGTTATATTGCATTTCTTTTGCAGTTGTTGTTGTGGGCCTTACCATCTATTCGTTCTAGTAATTGCTGAAAATAATCTTTCACCTTTTTATTTTAAATAGAAATAACTTTTCAAAGACATTTTAATATGTAAAATTAAGGAAAACCCTTTTTTTCCTATGTGAATATGATAATGTCTAACATGTGCTTTTTATTTCTGCAGTAATGACAGAGAACACTATTGTGGTTGAAAATGGTCTAAATGAAACCATACCATACACACAGCTCAATGAAAAGAGAGAGCCTAATATAGCAGGCATAAAAATACTTTGCTACAAAATGATAAAACATGTGAGTGCAAAACTTAAAACATAAATCAAGATATCAAACACAATGATATTATGATGGAGAGAATATTTCTGTAGCCAAAATGAACATGCAAACCAAAAACTATAATAAAAAGCTTACAACATATCATTGCAAAATTTAAAAACATAAATAACCTAACACACAAGGATATCTCAAAACACCTGAATGCATATGTAGAACAAAACCTGTAATAGAATATTTTGCTACATACAACACTGCACATTTTTAAAACATAAACTAACTTAGCAGACAATAATATTAAATTAGATAATTGTTTGTGCAGTTGAATTGATGTGCATAGAAAAACTGGGAATAGAAATCTTTGATGCATACAACAGACAAATGAAAAATCTTAAAAGATAAATCAATCTTGCAAACAAAAGGGTATTTAACTAGACAGAAATGTCCATATAGATTCAGTCAGAAACCCAGACCTGGAAACCTTTTTTTCAGGCAGAAAAAATGCTGATGTATATTAATCAGTTCATATGCATATAGACATATTCTCAGCTATACAGCGAGAGAAACGAGACATATCATCCAGCAGTATACTGTACCTATCTAAGAAAGAGAGGCAAATAATACAGTGGGAAACATATTACGAGGGGTTTTAACTGCATCCCATCGTGATCAGAAAACCATACATCCCTGTAGAAAAATGGAAACGATAGAGATATAGCAAAATATGTTATACATCAGCAGATAGACATTAGGAAAGACATATGAAAGTTCACGAAAATATTCTTTCTCTGGTAGAAGCGGGAGCAGCCGCGGTGGGAGTCTTGATTTCCTGTAGCCATGGCTAAACAGACAGAGAGCTTTTCTAAAGAAACCAAAAGTCTTTCTCAGTTCCCAGAAGTCTAGGAAGGGGAAACGACCTGGAAAAGGTGGCAACAGGTTTTGGAAGAATGTTGGTCTTGGCTTCAAGACACCCAAGTAAGCTATTCAAGGGACCTACATCGACAAGAAGTGCCCATTCACTGGTACTGTTTCAATAAGAGGTCGTATATTAGCTGGAACATGTTACAGTGCTAAAATGACATGGACAATTATTTTTCGTAGGGATAATCTCCATTTTTTCAAGAAATATCAGAGGTATGAAAAGAGACATTCGAACATACCGGCCCATATTTCACCCTGTTTCCGTGTCAAGGAAGGGGATCATGTTATCATTGGACAATGCGGGCCCTTGTCCAAGACTGTAAGGTTTAATGTTCTTAAGGTGATTCCTGCAGGTTCTAGCAATGGTTGTAAGATTCTGAATAATTTTGACAAAAATAAAGTTGGAGAAAAATATTAAAAGGTTTAATTCCAAGAAAATATTGCACAACTTAATAGTGTATTAGCACTCAAATACTAGTGGAAAAAATCGAATTAAAGTTCTGCAACCATTCATCATCATCCTCCCATTTCACTTATGTTTTCTAATATTTAACTCTAACGACCAAGACAAGATTGCACGACATAAAAAAGTTATAATAAGTTATTAGCAATCAAAGACTCATTAAAATATAAAATAGAGTTTTGCATACCCGACGAAAGGAGCAACAGCGCCGAAGAAAGGAGCAACAACGCGGACAGGAGGAGCAACAGCGTAGACGGGAGGAAAACGCGCGAAAAGAGCAGCAACGACAGTGACAGTGACGGGAGGAAAACGTGCGAATAATGAAACTGGCAAACAAATTAACTTCGCGGGTGATTTATTTATTGAAACTAGTTCGGCCGAACTTTTGTTAGAAGTTCAGCCGAAATTTTGTTGCCAGTTTTCCCATCTCCGGCAAAAATTTTGTTTGCCCACACCATCAGTGTGTCGTCAATCTAAACGGAATCACGAGCTCGACCGAACTATTGCCGAAAAAAAATTTCGGCCCCCAATTCTCACAAAAGTGTAACCCAGCTTCACGTTTCCGCTGTGATATAAAAGTGGAATATAATATATGCAGGGATTTTAACAACGTGGGACCCAAGATAAATAATATAAAGGGGTTTTAAACTATATGTTTAAAATAAAATAAGGGAAATCATGAATAATAACTAGGTAAAGGGGTTTTGAGAAGGGGGAATGGTTATAATAAGGGGAAAGGGATGTTAGTAAAAGGGAAAGGTATTTCTACCAAAGGAAATGACCTCCAAGATGGAAATAGGGTTTCTAGCAAGGGGAATGTGTTAGAAGGATATTAGTAATAAAATACAAACCATTTGATGCTTTCCAATGCTTGTGAAAGTAATCTACCTACCCTTTTTATTCTAACATTTTTATTTCATTTATTGGTCGCATTTGAGCTTGCTGACCCTTTTATTTTATTTTAATAAGAAAACTAATCTATTACTAACTTTATAACTTCTAATGGCTCAGATTAAACTGATGAGCTCATTTTTATTCTCTACTTAACTACTGATCTGCCAAGATTAAATGGTTTGGCCAGATCTTATTCACTAACTATCAACATGAAATTTAAAACATGAATAATCAAGATTAAACTATATGATTATCATGAATTGTGGCATTTTGGACAAGCTGCACACAATTTTATTTGCATAAATTAAACTAATAGTAGTGGCATTTAAATGTGCAACACTTTCGTGATCTTATTTTTATCTCTTTTTGTGGGGTTCATACTTGATATTCTTTTTTGTTCTTGTTTCTTTTGGTCCTTTGATTTTTCTTTTAGGAGTTATCCTCTTTTCATTTTTTAAATATGAGAAAACATTTGTAGAAATCAAAGGTATGTACAATATTACAAGATTTTAACATAGCAAATTCAAAATTATGATTCCTATTATTATAGGATCCTATTATAAACCAAAAAGAATAGGGGATCGAGGGAAACCTTGCTTGACTCCAATGCCACTTCTAAATATTTCTGAAATACCCACTTTGGTTCTAATTTTGACTTTCACCTCTTCATAAAGTCTATGGACGTTAGCTCTATAATGAAAAGTAATTTCAAGTTCTTCCATTCTACGCCACAACTTATCTCTAGGGACTATGTCAAATGATTTTTTGAAGTCAACAAAACAAAAAAATACTTCTTCTTTTCCCCCCAAATGTTTTCAATAATGTGTCTCAACGTGATACAATGATCCACTGTAGAATGCTTTGGCCTAAAACCTGCTTGCCCTTTTGCCCTCTTTCTTTTACTTCTGCCCACTTACTGATTCTATTTTCTACCATGCTACCAACAATTTTTTCAAACAAAGGATTGATGATAATGGTTATATAATTGGAAGGATTATTAATGTCTCCACTTTTAAAAAGGGGTATTGCTAGACAAGTTATCCAGTGTCTTGGGAATACTTGTTGAATGATGTTGTTGAATATTTCCATGAAGTGCGATGCAAGAGTTTTCATTCCCTATTTTAGATACTCTGCTTGAATTTCAACCAAATATTTTTCCTTCCCTATTTTCATCTTTTTAATTCCAATCTCCACCTCATGTAACATGAATAAATTTGTTCCCGGATGCGGGTGGGTAAATGGAATGGAGCGGTGCGAGCCTAGCAACCAACACCTGGCCAGGCCACACGCCGCCCATCGTTCTCAGTGAAGGCGCCATAAATTCCCAGAGGAAGCCGGACTCAGCATTCATGTCTCATTTTCCTTGGCATTATTGCTCTGCTTTCACACGCTCTTCCATGGCGACATGCCATTTTGTTCAACCCTCTCCCGCTCCATCTACTCGCCTTATGAGCATTTGGCCTCTCCATTTGGGTTTTCGGCTTGCTTTTTAGGTTGCCTGAGCTCCTCGGCCTCCACCTAATTGTCTTTCGGCCTCTGTTGCGTATTCCACGCCTCTACCAACCCCTCTGTCATCTCCGCGCTTGTATGACCCTCTGTAGTAGTCGTCTCCTCCATCAATTGGTTCTCACGGCCCTCCTTCGCTTTTGTGTGCACCTTTCTCTCTGAATTCATTTCGCTCTTCCTCGCCCCCTCTGTCTTCCCCGGTTCTCACTCCCTGTTCACTAGCATTGATTCCCCCACCACAATGTCACGCAGGCATAGACTTCGTTGCAAAAGAGGTGGTGGCGGCAGAGGGGAGGGCGGTAGGGGTTCACGCCCTCCACTTGCCATCCACGATTTCGACAGCCGGCCTCCTTCAGACAGCAACATGGGCCAATTTAATTTTTGAAATGACCTGGCCAAGCCGCGCATTACTGCTACCATCTCAGTCTCTTTCCACGAAGATCCTCAGGTTGGTGAAGCTTCAACCTCCAGGAAATCTACCATTTTGGTCCAGGATCCCCAGGACACAAGGAAATTGATGGCGCTCCCAATGAAGCCAGGCACGACTAGCTCTAGTAGTGAGGGTGACAGCAGCAGTGACTCAACTCGTGGGAAGCAAAAGCCCAACTCGGATTCATACTCCTCTTCCGTGTCGGAGATTTCCTCCCAGTACTCTAAAAGCGCCGCTGAAGATCTTGAAGATTACAACTGTCCCATAGTGGAGGAGAATCCTCCTCCACCTACAGACAACTAGCTTCTTGTCAGGTCTTTCTTTCCTTCTTTTGGCCTTCTGTCATGTTAAGTTTCAGGTTCAAACGCATTGATGGTCACCTCCTTCAAAGCTTAAAATGCCTTTTTTATTTCTATTATGCTACTAAGAACTTGATAACTACTGATTTCCCGATAATGGGCAGCAACTCTTGGGTTGGTTTCCCGATTATGGACAACCCTTTTTACAGTTTTTTGGTATTTTTTTAATAGGACCTCCTGTGAGGTTAACTAATTTAGCAGCCATGCAGGAAGGTTTTGCATTGTAAATTATGTTCAATATCAATAGATTAACGCAACTTAGAAAAAAACATGAATAACTTTGTAGTTGTGTTGATCCTCTGGGGAGGCTAAACCTCTGATTCTTTCTCATTGAGTTGTCTTGCATATTCAAACCTTTTATTGGATGTAATATTATTTTCGATTTGCTTTTTCCTCGGTTGAAGTTCCTTCCATAAAATATTTAGGTTATTCTTGCTTAGATATATCAACTCTTCTCGCCTTGCTTGCATGAATTCATATTTTTTCCTTTTTAGTATATGCTTATATAACTTTACATTCATCTTATCCTTGCCTATCTTTTTCAAAGTTTTCCTTGCCATTTTGCATTCCTCATCAAACAAAGCATTTAAAGGAAAATAATTTGATTTTGATTTTTGATTTTTGATTTTTTGGCACTTCTCAAGTGCACTTTGAATTATATTTGTTAACTCATGTCTTTTGAAGCTTTGGAAACTAGTTTTATCCTTCTGAATTAATCTCTCTAACATTGTCTTGAAGATAGTACAATTTTATTATGTTAGAAGAAGTTTTCTCCTTGATAGTGATTTCCAAGAGCATTGAGTTTTCCTCCTATATTGTCTCTTTTTTAACCATGATAACTTTATATAAATTGGTTTATGGTCTGATTTGAAGTCCCTAATATGCTCTCCAATCTTAACTTTGTCTATCTTTTCTATCAAGCTTTGTGAGCAAATCACATAGTCAGCGAGACTTGCCCCATTGTATGTGTTGCAAGTGAAGTTACAAGACCTTTCCATCTATCTAGACCATTGCAAATAATTAATTTGAAAGAAACACACAATATAAGCCACTCCTCTGCAAAATGATTGCTAACTTTGTCATCTTCTTAGAATCTCACCCATTGGGGCTTCTCCTCTTTAGTGAACCAAATAGGATTATGATCCTCTTTGCAAAAAAGAATATTGGCTTACTAATTTGTTGTTCTAGCATTAAAACATCCAACTAAAAGAACTTCTCCCTACTGAGAGTACACAGAAATATCTTGCTTTAAAGCTGCATATGGATCCTTGTTGTCTAGCCCCTTATTTTTGTAAGTTTTTGAGACTTAAGGGGAAAAATAACATGCTGTAATTCTTATGTGATTCTCATTCTATGATATTTTGAACCATAAATATTGTTTATTTGCATCTTATTTCATCAACTAAATGTGTTGACCTTCTTTTTCTTTCACTAAAACTAGTATCCCTCATACCCTTTGCCATTTTCCGCTACCTTGTTCCAAACTACAAACTTCAAATAACTGTCAAACACTGGAGTTTTGCAACCATCATGTTCATGAGTTTTCATGAGAAAAATTATGTCTCTACCTTCCTTAATATACCCTAACCTAGGTCCCTTCTTCTAAGGGCAACCTCTACAATTCCAACAAACTAAACTTAGGTATACTTGGGTAGGATTTGACTGCTATAGACTTTGGCACATAAGACCCAAATTTGAGTCTTCAGCCCTTTTCATCTTTGTTGATCTTGTTGTTTTAATTTCTATTATCGAATTCTATGTTTTTTTCTTTACTACCAGCTTGCTGCCCTATTCTTCCCTAAGTCCCAAGCACTGCAATAATTGCTTTACCATTGTACAACCATGCCCTTTTCCCTTCATTTCTTCCCTTCTCTCCTCTTGTTGTTTTCTAGTTAAATCTTCATCTAGGAATGAGTGTGAGCCTTTCAAGAGTTTCTTTTTTATCAAGAGATAGTATTTTTCTTTCACACTCGCCATGGTGTCTTTTATTGGTCGAGGCCTCTCTTCACATACCTTCCCCACCCTCCTTGCTTGGCAAATTTTTCCTTTTGAATGTAGTTTCTCTTTCAGAAAGTCTCTTCTCAAATTGTGAGTACTGTCATTCCTCCCATAATTTCTTATTCTTATGAAAATAAAGTTTGTTTCCCTGTCTTTTCTTTCTTTGTGTTCTCTTTCATGTGCTCTACAAGCACTTGCATCTTCTTCTTCCTCTATCCTTATGTAACCATTAGCATCTTCAGCTATAATTTTATTTCTTTTGGTCTGTCTTTCCTATTGTTTTCTTTTGTCTTCTCTTTCAAAAGGTCTGTTTGCTGAGATACTTGTGAATCTACTTGAGTTGATTTAGAAATTATCACATCCTTGTTTGTCGCTCTTGATTATTTCATGGTTTGCCACTCTGTCTTCATGCTTTTTCATTCTTGGTTTCCTGTCTCTAGAACATCTTATAACATTGTTACTTGTTCTTTTAAAATTATATTACCTTCCATTAAACATCGATTTGCAAATGTGATCTTTGAAATTTTGTGGTCCCTTTATTTTTCTTTGGCTTCCAAAATCCCCAGCCTTGTCCTGACTTTCATGAATTCTTCAACATAGACATTTGATGACCAAGTAAGAGGTGTAGATGTGGGACTGTAAATGATTGAATTTTATTTATTTTTGTTGCTCTTATTTATTTTCTTTCTTTGGAATTGTTTTTTTTTTTTTTTTCCCATTTAAGGTGAGCAAGCCTATGCCTTAAAATTCCCAGATATTGCTTTGCATTTACCCAAATCCACTTGACCCAAATGATTGGTTTCCACAAAACCTGAAATTTCCTTTTCATTTTTAACATTTACTATTGATTTACTTTCTATTTTAAGATGAGAAAATCCTCCTGAATAGAAACCTTGGCCATATTTATCCTAGCTAACCCTCTTCACTTCTTCGACTTCTGTCCTCCTTTTAGTACATCCCTAAACCTTTCGAATATTTCTTTCCCTAAATTCTGACGCTACTCCTTGTAGTGGTCCGTCTGGTGTTGTAACATCCACCCAAGAGATCAAAAAGTCCCAGAGTATCCTGTATCCCCACTCCCGAACATTGTAAAGAGAATATTCTTCTTTTTTTCAATCCCTATATAAGAATCCTCACTGGACTGTTGGTGTAGATGCACATAGTTAGCCTTAATTAGCTTTAGTTCAATTCTAGTTATTTTATGTGATGTGCACTTGTCTTTAGCTATTTAACTCGAGTGCTTACATGTGGCGTGCATTTGGCTTTAGTTAATTAACTCTAGTGCTTGCATGTGGTGCATGTGCACATTAACATAATATAAAGCACACTTAATTTCAGTTAGCTTTAATCATCCATAGTTATTGCATGTACAACTAAGCTTAATTTAGTTTCTTTATATATTGATTCTCAAACTAATATTGATTAATCAAATTCATTCTCAATTCTAATTTTTATTTTTGAACTTCGGAGTTTGTGCAATTATTCTTCAACTAGATCCGTATTTGTGCTCTAATAATTTTACATGGTATCAAAGGAACAGGGTTTGGAGAAAGTGCATGAACAATTTTTTGCAAGTTTGAAAATCAGATCATTGGAAATTATTGGGCAATTTGATTTGTGGATCATGATATTAAAGAATTATTGCAATTGTTGCTACAATCACAAAGTGAAAGAATGGAACTCCCGACTTCCACTATTCTGACTCCATACAATTACTATGAATGGAAGCCAATCATTTTGCTTCATCTTAGGAGCAAAGGCTTGTACCAAATAGTCATGAGAATTGAGACAGAACCAATGTCACAGGATGAGAAGTCAGATTGGCTTAACATATCTAACATGGCTTATGGAAGATTGTGTTTATTTGTGTCTCGTGATATTCTTTATGAGATCAGAAATATTGAATCACCACATGAAATCTGGACTACTTTGAAAGGATTATATGGTAATGAAAATGATCTAGAAGAACACTATTTAGAGGCAAAGAGATCGAGTTGTTATAACAGTCATGAAAGTGGTGAAGACTCCAATTATGTGGAGAAATATTCTCAAGACAATGTCGAACAAGAAGACTCTGCTTCTTCTATTGTTAATAAACCTGTTGCAGATGAGAATTTTATCTTGTCCAATAAAGAAGACATCACACATGAGGAAATATCTTCCTCCGCTAGTGATGAAGACACTACTTTCAAAAACATAGAAGAGGACTTTGATTCCTCTACTATTGATGATGTTGATGATGCAGATCTAACGAGGTCTCAATTTAATGATGCCTCACATGCACTCTTAGTGGTAGAGCCATGCATGCCCATGCATGCATCTAAGGAGGAATTTATAACACCATGTATGCGCATGCATGCATCCACAAAGGCATCTCTAAAGCTAGGTATGCACATGCATGCATCCCTAGAGACAACCATTCACATGCATGCATATCGGGTACATGAATTTGAGCGTCAAATGCATGACGAAGTTGCAGGGAATCCATATTGGCATGCAACCATGTATAAGGAAATTCAATCTTTGATCCAAATATGGGAGTTGATACCTCTACTTCCAAAAATGAAACTTATTCCTCCAGATCAATGATAAGATCAACGATCTTCAGTATTGTCCGAGTTCCGAGCAGGTTGCTAATATCTTCACCAAGACTTTCACTCAGCATAAGTTTTGATTTTTGAGAGATCATCTCGGGGTTAAAGACACGACTGCCTAGCAGTTGTCTTTTTTACTGATATCTTCACCAAGACTTTCACTGAGCAGAAGTTTTGATTTCTAAGAGATCATCTCGGGGTTAAAGACACGACTGCCTAGCAATTGTCTTTTCTCTAATTTTTGCATTATATTTTGAGGGTTTTTTTTTTCCACTAGGTTTTCCCTCTTTCCTTTTTTCATACATTGTATATGAGTACCTAAAATGGTCGTGTTGTGGGGACTCATTCTTTTGCATCACACTCACCTAAGTTATGCTTAAGGCGGTGTTGGTGTACATGCAAATAGTTAGCCTTAATTAGCTTTTGTTCAATTATATTTATTGCATGCGATGAGTACTTGTCTTTAGCTAGTTAATTCGAGTGTTGTACATGCACATAGTTAGCATTAATTAGCTTTAGTTCAACTCTAGATATTGCATACTATGTGCACTTGTATTTAGCTAGTTAATTCGAGTGCTTACATGCAATGTGTACTTGTCTTTAACTAGTTAACTCGAATGCTTACATGTGGTGTGCACTTGGCTTTAGTTAATTAACTCTAGTGCTTGCATGTGATACATGTGCACATTAAGAGAACATAAACCACACTTAAATTCAGTTAGCTTTAATTTCCTTAACTTAGTTTCTTTATATATTGATTCTCAAACTAATATTGATAAATCAAATTTATTCTCAATTTTAATTTTTCTTTTTCAATTTCACAAATTTATATAATTATTATTAGCAAATCCTTCTGTTGTCTAAAATCGTGCTCTTATAATTTTACATTGACAAAGCAGCGTTAAGCAACTGGGCTGCTTGGAAGCTGCCGCCGCTCCGGCATCAGCTGTCCTATGTAGGATCCAGGTTAAGTGCGGGCGAGGAAATGTGATGTTACTATTGCCGGTCCTTCAGATCTGCGCGAGAAATACCTTCAGATCTGTATGTTACCGTGTTACCTGTAGAATAAAATTTGGTTCTATTCTATTACTAGTAAGCTGCCGCCTCTCCTGCATCAGCTGTGCTATAGTGATCGATGACTACCCGCAGTTGCTGTAGTATATGATGGTATCTAAAAGCGGGCAAACCGGAATGTCCAATATGCCGCTAGACCCAGCTATCTCCGAGAAAGACGCTATGGAGCTACAAGGGGTTGACGCAGCTCTGCTCTCCGAGGACGCTGTGAAAAAGAGCACTAACGCGCTCTTAGCCAGGTATCTCCGAGAAAGGCGCTATGGAGCTACAACGGGCTGGCGCGCATTTAAATTTGTCTTGTCGTGGTGGTTGTTGGTGCTTATAAAAACAATTCAACTCGGTTGAATTGTCCTCGTGTCTATGATAAATTCGTTCATAATCCATTTTAATGTTTTCCGGAAGTGGCGAATTTGATTTAATTGTCTCCTGTTAATGATGATTGCTTCGATTTTTCCAAAGGTGTTATTATTAAAATAACAATGTACCAAAAAAAAAAAAACAAGTGAATCTCTCTCGATTTCCCTAGTCAATCATTCTTCAATTACTAAAATAATTATTAAAATAATGTTTAGCTGTTGTTCTTAATGTAATTGCAATTTTTTTTGAGTGGACAGTTAATTGATTTTTAGTTGGAATCTGCAGAAAAATCTAAAGTAAAATTTTGAT
The DNA here is from genome assembly GCA_034641835.2 of Pinus albicaulis. Classification (NCBI taxonomy): domain Eukaryota; kingdom Viridiplantae; phylum Streptophyta; class Pinopsida; order Pinales; family Pinaceae; genus Pinus; species Pinus albicaulis. The sequence goes on from CM076581.1 coordinate 116,108,365, forward strand.
TTGTTTAATTATATATGGATTCAGTTCCCTAAAAATATCTCAAAAACACATAAATTGTTCAGAATTTACTAATCAAACTTATAATTTCAATAAATTCATACCAATTAAATCAAAAAGCTTTTCAATAATACAACCAAAAACTAAAAACCATGACATATGCAACATCCAATTAAACTAAACTTTAATAACATTCCACTGTAATCTAATCGTCTTACTGCGTCGTGTAAGCTCGGTTCTTCCTCATGTGGCAGTCAAAATGGCGACGTCCGATAATTCCACTATTTTCCATCATCCCAACGACGAAGGAGAATTTATTTTATTCCGTCTGTGTGCTCTTCTGAATTGGTCGTCGAAACCCAAAGACCTTTGCCCCTCATTCAACCATCCGCGTTGAACGAATTATTGAGCAGCCAATAATTTACATCAAAATCTTTGGTTTTCTGCCGATGTGGATACTTTTTCCAAAAATCATTCCATTATATATTGCAAGCAGCGAGAATCGAACAGGTAAACAGGCAAGCGATCCCGATCACATCTCGAACCTGTTTGGTGAAGCTCTTACACATTTGGGAATTCTCTCCACCGTTTGGAAATTCGATTTTCTGGCCTCTCTCTATTTCCGTTTATAAATGAGTAATTGGGCATGGAGATGGAGTGGAGATATACCGGGCAGAGTGAGATACTTGTTAGCAGAGCAACCCATGGTCACACATTTCAGATGGACCATCACGCTTGGGGTTCCACATGGCTTTTCCCCCTTCTGGCCATTGCCTCCTTTTTTTTCAGAAAAAAAACGCTGCATATATTAATATATATCAGTTCATGTTCTATACATTCTCAAATAGAAACTAGTTCTATGAGTAAACTTCATTGCTTCGTCAGCTTGTTAACTGCTGATTGGTGAATAAGCAGTCGGAAAACTGACTGGCACATCATTTCAGGGGGATATTATCAACCCCTTGCGGCATATTCATTACAAATCTACTAAGAACATATGCAAAAAAGGCAAAGGCTTTTACTCATCATGATCCTCTGATATCCTAATATGCCTTAACCGATAACCTATGTTTTAAAACATTCCTATTGGACAGTGAAAAACATAAATGCAGAGATGTAAAAAAGAAGATTTTGAAGATACGGGACTAGACTGGTATATGTAAACAAACAGTCCCGTTTATAATTATATCCGGCTCGCTTGAGATGAATCAGCCTCGCTTGTTAATTATCACTGGCTCGCTTGAATATCCTTGGCGCTCTTATGCACGTACAGTCCTGTTCCTTTACAAGGAGGTCTTTGCTCCAAATATATTATGCATCAGAGTAGATAAGACAGTATATACCCGATACCCCTTGTGTATATTTCTGAGCTGCTTACTGGTAGTATTTCTTGCACGAGACAGCTGTTGCCACTGTGGATATATTGTGGAGACCTGTGAGTTGACCTATCTTCTGTACTAAATAGTTTTAAAGATTTCAGGCTCGCTTGTAGCAGGGTGTGTTGGGAGAATATGACAGTTGAAACCAATCTACCAAGTGATCCTTCTCTTACCTCTGCTTCTTCAAAACTGGTTGAAACAGATAATACTATGGCTATATATCTATGATCCCAAAAAGAAATCCTAAAAAACATAAAAACAACATTCCGAAAACAAAAAAGAACAGTTCCAGCCAATTCAGGGTATGGGAATTTTTAGTTCCTGTATCACCCTTCCATCCCTGTACCTAAAGAACTATATGACCCCATAATCTGCCTGGAGCCCTCTCTTAGATAATCCGTCTGCTCGTTTGTTGTTCTCTCTGAATATATGATTGATCTTAGGGCATTGCATCCTTTTCCATAAACTCTGTGTGCGATCCAGCCATCCACGAAGATGTGGAGAGAGAAGAAGAAAACTATTGGAAACCCATCCAATAACGAGCTTCGAGTCCCCGTATATGTGAAAATCCTGTAGGGATAGGTCCGAGGCTACCCATAGACCCCCCCAAAGTGCCATTAACTCTGCTTTATTGTTTGAACCGGGCCCTCCATTTCAATAAAAGTGGATGCGTTCATTTGCAGATAGTTTTATCCATACCCCGCACCCAGTAGTGTTATCCACAGAAGCCCCATCAAAAAAGATAGCCGGAATGGAAATGACATGAGGTCTGAGACGAATAGAACAGTCAGTCTCCATCTCCATCTTCTGAGGGCGTTCATCTATCCATCTTTTAATGTTAGTGTATATCTTGTCTAGTCTGAAAGGAACCCCTTCAAAAATCAATCGGTTCCTAGCCACCCATACCTCCCAGATAAGAAAGAAAGGGAGAACATAATAATTAGAATTCAGCTTACCCCATTCTATAGCCGCCGATAGAAAGTCTTGGGGAATCCATTGGGGATCCATATGAAAAACACTGAAAAAACGCCACAGTCTTCTAGTGACAGGGCATAAGAAGAATAGATGAATGATATTTTCCTCCTCACTACAGCATAAAGCGCATCTACCAGGGCCCTGGTGGCCTCTCTTAATCAAGTTCTCCCAGGTGAGGAATTTTCCCATCCATACGAGCCATCCGAATATGGAGATTTTAGTGGGGAGTTTCCACCCCCAGAATGGTTGGAAATCCGTTGAAATTGCGCCAGCTTGCCTGCCTATGATATCTCTATAAACCTCTTTAACAATGATCGAATTATTTTTCATAGGGCCGTTCCAAACTATACTATCTCCACCTGTAGCGTAGCATATACCTGCACCTCTGAGCACATCCCGGACAGATTCCCATTCTTCTGCCGCCGCTCCATGTAATCCTATATGACCAGCAGTTTTAAAATATGGGGGCCGAGAAATACCATTCCCGGATTACCTGTGCTAAGAAGTGAATTCCTTTGTGTGCCAGTGAATGGATCAATTGTATCGATGGCCCCTGTCCACAATGAAAATTAATCAAGCCCCGACAGCCCACTGGAATGTTGTTCCCATCTCTGAAGAACCAAACCAGTCGATGTTCAATCTGCGGCATAATTCTCTTGAAGCTTGACCATATAACAGATAATTTATTGGGGAGCTGGATCGCGTGACAACTGAGTTTGTATAGTATGTCTCCATGAACATATTTAGCCCTTATGATCGCCGACCATATGTTATCTCCCGTGATGGCTCTCCAAAACGCTTTCATGAGAAGGGCCATGTTAAACACCCGGGCGTTCAGGATGCCCCACCCATTCAAATATTTTGGACGACAGAGGGTCTGAAGACTGCAAAGATGAAATTTCTTCTCCATTTTGACACCTCCCCACAGAAATTTAGAGATGATTTTGTTGATTATCTTAATGATGGCCTCTGGAAAATATAAGAGGTGTCCCCAGTATACAACCATCTGAGATAGAACTGCTTGGATCATTATGAGTCTCCCCCCCATAGTGAGCCATCTGTGTGTCCATCTTTCAATGCGGGATCTGATGTTGTCCACCAGCCAGTACCAGTCTCTGTTCCTGTAACCACATGGCTTGAGGGTATATCCCAGATATTTGAAACCTGCAGCTGCCTGTCTATATTCCACCCCTAGGAACTCTGCTATAAACTGAATCTCCATTAAGTCACCATGATCATATATGAGAAAAGACTTACCCTTATTAATGTGTAGTCCAGTAGCAGATTCAAAACATGTGAAGATAATGTGAAAATAGAACCAATAATTCCTAATGAGGTACCCAAAAATCAGTAAATCATCAACAAAAAGGGAGTGTGTAGTAGATACTGTGCGAGAGAAAACAAAACCCTCTAGGATTCCCCTCTGTACTGCCCTGTGGATAATCTTGCTGAAACCGTCCATAACCAGGATGAAGATCAGCGGCGATAAGGCACATCCCTGTCGAAGACCACGTCCAGCTTCAAAGAATTTAGTGGGCAAGCCATTTACTATTATTGCGAACCGAACAGATGTGATACAGGACATGATCCAACGAATAATCCTGATAGGCAACCCTATTTTGAGCAGAATTATTCGAATGAAAGACCAATCCACCGAGTCGTATGCCTTGTGAAGATCCACTTTCATCATCAGCGCCTCCTTCTTCACCGAGTGCATAGAGTGGAGCACCTCCTGTGCTATTGCAATGGCATCGTGTATAGAACGTCCTTCTAGAAATCCATATTGCTCCGGAGAGATGTTCCTTGACAGGCAACCCTTCATCCGATTAGCAATAATCTTAGATGTCACCTTGTAGATCAGGTTGCATAGTGAAATGGGCCTGGAATCTTAGAAATTTTTTGGTTCTGAAATTTTAGGAATGAGGGCTATGAAAATGGAATTGAGATTTGGAGGGATGTGGCCCTGAGTTCTGAAGCCCTCCGCGAGGTCAGTAAGGTCATTGCCCAATAGATCAAAAAAGTGGATGAAAAATTCAGCCGGCCACCCGTCCGGACCAGGGCACTTGTCATGTGGAATGGATTTAAGCACATCAAGCACCTCCTCTCTGTCGATACTCTTTTCCATCCCTGCAATGTCTTCTTCTTCAAAGAACCGCTCCACATGTTACAAAACCCATGCTTGGTTATGTGCGTCGATGGATGGGTATTTTTTATAGAATTCAGAGAAATAGGAGAAGGCCTCCTGCTGTATCTCCTCTGTAGATAGGGCGGCGCTGTTATCCTGTCTATTAATCCTCCAGATGGCGTTCCTGCATCACTTATCATTGGCAGTCTTATGAAAAAACTATGTATTGAGGTCCCCTTCTTTTAGCCAGGCAATTCGACTTTTCAGTTTCCATGTGACCTCTTCTATTTTCAGAATTTCTCTTTTGCGCCTGCTAAGATTGGCCATGAGTTCCATTGAGTGTATCCCGGACCTGCCAGTGAGTAAGATGTGTATAGACTCTCCATCTACCTGTTGATCTCTTCAAGTTCTTTTTTAAGGGACTCTTTCTTTTCAATCTCCCAGGCCTTAGTATTTCTCTTGATGTGCTGTAATTTATAATGAAAGTGTGACCAGTTACATGAAATTTCCTCGGCCTCTACATTTACCCACTCTGCTCTAACCAAATTAGTGTATGCCAAATCTTCCAATCAAATTCGGTTGAACTTAAATGGTCTGCCCTTCTCTTTCTGCATCTCGTTCCATATCAACTTGATCGGCATGTGGTCTGAAATATCGGATACAATGACAACCGATCGAGGCTCTCCCCACACATCCATGAGATTTTCCTTGACTAGTGCTCTATCCAAACGTTTGCCGATGAAGGCCTCCTCCATCCTGTTATTTGTCCATGTGGGCAACATTGGCATCGGTCTAATATCCACAAGCTCCGAATCATGAAACATATCCGACAGACACTGTGAGATTGGATCCATACGAGTCTTGCGACCCCAGATTTCATCTGCCTTTAGTGTGATGTTAAGGTCCCCCATGAGAATGAGATTTGGCAACGTTAATATGTTAGATGCCTGCATTCTGTGCCAAAAATCCTGTCGATAAACATATGGCGCATACAAATTAATTATATATAGCTGCTCAGACTTACCCCTGATATAACCTTCCAGCAGAATACCCCCAAAAAAGCTATAGGCCTTAAAAGTCGCCCGATAGGGATCCCAAATGGCTATCAAACTGCCGGATTGACCATCTGAATCCTTTGCAACCGCCTTCCAGCCTTTCTTAATGTTTAATAGTACCTTTATTGCTTCCTATCTGTTGCTCATTTTTCTTCTCAAGATTCTGCTCATACCCAGGAAGAGATCGTTGCCTCTGGGTCTGATCCCCGCCATTCATTACCTCTTGGTGGTATTGGCTTCGGTGGCCATCTTCCTAGGCTGCTGGGAAGCGACCGCGGTGATTTGGGGTAGGAAATTTAAAAATGCGGCCGAATGGGTAATGTGTTTTCCCCTGGGTACGCGCCCCTCTGACAGAGTGTTCTTCTGGTCATACATCTTCTACCTCACAAAGTACCGCCAGCTCTTCGACACGGTCATATGGATCCTCCGCAAGAAGCCCCTCACCTTCCTCCACATTTTCCACCGCATCGCGGTCGTGTTCGTGTGCTACGCGTGGTTAGAGTTCTCGCAGTCGCTGCAGATCGTGACCATCTTGGCCACCACGCTTCCCTATGTCGTGCTTTATTCGTATTTCTTCTGCCGCAGCATCGGTTGGGGTTACTGGTCTTCTCTGGTGCCCGCCAATTTCCAGATGGCCCACTTGGTATTCACGTTGCTCGCCTACGTTGCTCTTCTTGCACGACATTTGACCAGGAGGGAAGGCTGCAACGGAATGGGTGCATTGCTTTTTGATGCGTTTTGTAACGTTACGCTTCTCTTGCTCTTCCTCAACTCGTACATCAAACAAAGATGCAGCAGCACCATATCAGTGAATACCGACCATGACAGCCAGATTAACAAGCAGAAGAGGCATTTGTGATGTTGGCTTAATGTAGAACCCTATAATGATGGGCGATTATTACAGCCGTAATAATGATGGGCAAATATTAAGGGCGTAGTAATCTGGTTTTTTAGTGTTTTTTTTCTTAAAGCTGATTGCGTGAATTGTTTTTGTTTTTTTGTTTATTTATTTATTATTTATTATTATTATTATGATGTTGGATAACATTATAAAAATATCTCAAATGAAATTTAACAACTCTAACTTCAATTTTTAAAAAAATTATTAGATTTTCAACTAAAATGTGACTTATTTTAGCTATATTACTATTCAGAAAAGCTTTTGACATGGTTTCTAGGCATAAGCTTTGGCTTACGAGGAACTCTGGGTTTCCAGACATTTGAGAGCAGCTGTGCATAGGTTGTATGAAGAGGTGAAAGTCAAAATTAGAACTTCAGCACGCATTTCTAAAAGTTTTAGAAGCAATATCGGGGTCAAGCAAGGTTGCCCATTGTCTCCTACCTTTTTGGTTTATATATTGACAAACTTGAAGAGTTGCTAAATTCACAAGGGGTGATGGTATCCATTTGCTTATTTTGTACCCATATGACCTTATATTGATTGCTAAATTGGCTCTTGGTTTGCAAGAGCACTTATGTTCCCTTGAGCATTTTTGTAGAAGGGTGGGGATGCAAGTCAATATTAGCAAAATGAAAGTAGTGGTTTTCTCTAAAAAAATAAAGCATAACAATCATAAGTTCTACTTTGAAGGAAACATTTTGGAAGAAGTTGCAGACTACAAATACCTTAGAATTGACTTCAACATAAATTTAAGTTGGGATGGTTGTAGAAAGAAAATAAATTTTGGGTGGTTGGAAAGCATTTTATCCTCTTCAAAACAAGTGTAGAAGGGCAGAGCTATGGGACAGGGAAACCTCTCTAACTCCTTTTGGGCTTCTAGTGATTCTCGTGATTCTCTACAGTTGTGAACTGTGGGCCAGCAGCACAACCAAGATGCAGTGGAAACAAATTGAGAAAATTCAGAAGCGTTTAATTACAAACAAATTCAAAATTAAAAGTGCAATTCCTTATGCTATCTTGTTAAGTGAAACAGGGGTTGCTCCTATTGAAGCAATTTCTATGGTGCGAGTCATAAGGTATTTGAAAAAAATGGAGCAAATGGAAGAGGGAAGATGACCTAAGGTTGTGTTTAATGACAGATTGTGCAAAAGAAAGAAGACTTGGATGCCGCAAAATAACAAATGGTTTAGTAAATGGGGTATTTGCTTGAGCATGTGTTCTAAAAATAGTAAAGGGATAATTTTTTTACTATGGATAAGTTCCACAAATGTACTTGAGAGAAAGAGATAGGGAGAAAGAAGTACTACATTGAGAGTTTAACCCCACTCTTAATCATCAGCAAAAAGCGTACATAGGGGCCCATATTTCTTGAAGATCTAAAATTATTATTTCTTAATTAAGGACTAATTCTCATCAACTCCGTTGTGAAACAGTACGCTGGAAAAGGCTAAAAGAAATGTGGGGGGGAAGAGTATGCATTTTTTTCTCTTCCAGAAAAGTGGAAACGAAGAAACATTTCATTTTAGAATGTGAGGCCTTCAAAGACAACGGGGAAAATTATGCAGGTATTATGGCAGCTAGCTCTTGGGATAATCTATTCAGCGAAGAGTTTATCGAAAAGTTGGGAGTGATTATTGTAAAACTCCACAGGAAAAGGGCCAAATAAAAGAGGTAAATGGAGAAGAAATATGTCCCATAGGCTATTTTTAGCCTCATGAACGTTAAAAATACTTTCTTTCTTTCTTTCTTTTTTCCATTAGCTTAGTACTTGATATCTGCCAAATAATGTTGGAGAACTATCTGTATATATTTATAAGGGTACATTAGGGAATGAAAAGTCTTTGCTTCAAATGGTAATAACTGTAACATAGCCATCCACGTATGGTAACAACGAGAACATAGGCATCTCCGTATGGAGTATAAATTCATTTCGTTTAAATTTTTTTATCTCATTTAACGACTAGTCACCAAAATATATCGGCAAGTTTCAGTGAGTGAAGTAATGGTGACTACTCAGTGGAGTGGAGTAATGGTAGTTCATCGTGATGATGAACTATAGTTGGTAGTTCGAAACGTGTCGGTTCTAAAATTTCTTATGTGATTTCCCAAAAGATTTATAATTAAAATGAGCATTTGTATCGAGAGGTGCACAGCCACGTGGATAGTGTTTTTTTTTTTTTTTTAACATTTCGAATATATATACAATAACATTTGAAATAGAAGGGTTTCTAATGTTTCACTGGAAATTGGGGGTCAATTAGTTGAATGATCTCAGAGGTCGAGTATATCTTCAAAGGGCTAATGTGTCAACGGGTCCGCCCAACTCTACAGGTTGTCATTTTATAAAAATTGGTTTTTCACACACACACACACACACACACACACATATATATATAATGTAATAAACTAGAGCTCTCTCAGTGTCAATATTGAGATACAATGGATACAATGGAGGACAACCAGAGTAGATCAATTAAGGCAATCAATAGGAAAGTTTGGAAACTGAAGATAATTGCATATTGGGATTGCAAATAAAAAAACTGAAAAATGGAGGGAACTAAATATTGGATTACTGCATTAACCATATAAGTAGTATTAACTTGGCAACATGAATTCCCGATAATTTCGTACACCTCAAAGTTCCAAGAACCTTCTAACAAGATACCTGCTAGATAATTCCAATGTTCAAGCAACTACTTCAATTGTTACAAAATAATGATCTAAGCACCCCTTAGAAGAATCCAAAGACCCATTTAATTTAATTGCTCTGGGAGTTTTGTGGCAAAATACTAACCGAATTTGATACAATATAATTGTTATATTTTTCTTCTCAAATAACATTCCAATAAGCCTTTTCATTTCTTTGAGAGGATGTGAATTTGACATATCCAAGAACCTGTATTACTTTGTATTCCATATGACTTTACATTTAAGTTCTATTACGACAATCTATTTCCATTTCCTGAGAATATCAATGAAAATAACTTGAATAACTATCTTTCCAACTGAAAACAACAGAGTACTTCTTTGAGGGGTCCTCACCTCAACTGACTGGGAAACAACAAAGGTTCTTTGAGTCCTCACCTCAACTATTCTTGGGGATTTTTGACAAACAACTTACCAATTTTGAAGCTTTGTGACAAGCTTCTATAGAATTTGATACAACGGTGAACTTTTGTACTATTTTTCTTCTCAAATAGCATTCCAGCATCCCTATTGGTCAAATTTTCATTTCTTTCATAGAATATCTGAATTTGATATAAACTAATCATAATCATTTATATTCCATATGACTTACATTTATGTTTTGCTACAAAATATAATTTCCTTTCTAGTGAATGTCAATGAAATTAACAAATTTTAATTACTTTTTCAATATAAGTTGTAGGAAACAAACATAATGCACTCATATCAAAACATCTAATTTTGATGCACAGTAAAGAATAATGAAGATTCAAATGAATAATTTGTCTATGTATATGATATATACATAGCAAAGCATAATGAATTATGTTTTAAATTCAATAATATTCATTGTCACAAAGGATAACCATCCTACTGTGTTCCACAAAATTTCACATTAACATGTGATCTCAAAACCCCTAATAAAGCTCATGTGGAATCAAATATTATATGACCAAAAAAATTTAAAACTCCACTTGTTATTCACAAAGTTGACGCCTAGGCACAAACAATTGACTTATAGTTACCCAATTTTTTATTTCTAGCACTAAACTACTCTTGACATCAAAGCTCGTATATGAAATTTACACCAGATCTTAATAGAACTTTTAGTTGTGTGCCAAAATGTGACCTAGGACTTCAATTCTCATGTTGTAATCTCAATTTATGTAACTCCCCTACCTCGTCATCTTCTTCCTATTTCTCCCCTTCCCCTTCCATACATCTTCAACAAAAGAGTGATTGTGATGATTGAAACAAGTCCAGTTGTCTCCAAGCCAAAGTGAAAAATTACAAATCAAATCAACAATCGATTGTGGAGACCAATGTAACACAATTAAAATAAAAGAAACAAGAATGATAAAAGTCTACCCTTTCATATGATAAGATACATTCTCATAATTGAATGCAGAGCACAACCACCCTAATTCATTATAACAACAAAAACACACATATTGCACTTGACACTTTCAACATAGGTAAAAAATATGGAAGGAATTTCCAATGAACAATTTTATGTTGAATGTTATTCCTTTTGATACTGAAAATAGCATAATAAGCATCAAATTCTGAAGTTATTACTTATGGAAACAACCCCTCTTCAATTGGATCCCAAACATTTGTGATGCTTGTTGAGCTGATTGTTGTCATATGATGTAGACCAAGAACGTTTCCATGTTAAATGACAATGCAATTATGTAGAAAACTAATAAAAATATTTAAAAATATTCTTTGAGCTTTTAAAAATAAAAACTCAGAAGCGAACCATTAAAATATAAAAGCATACAATTCAGGAAATTTTCCTACAAACATAAAATATGGGGTACCATATACCTTCTAGGTGGTTTACGGATAAACCACCATACTGGGACCTTGAGATTCATTAATGAGCAAGCAAATCAAGAACTCAATATCAACCTCAACAATTGATTTGTGAAAGGTTGATATTGACCATCCAATTAATAGACAAGTAAGTTGAGCACCAAAGGATAAAGGTGCATGACGAGAACACCCCCTTACCCCTCCCATATCGTCGCATCTAATGCATGACTAGCTAAGTGGTGACCAAGCCCAAGTGTGGCTAATATAAAGAAGAAAGAGGAATGAAAAGAAAGGAAAAAGAAGGAAGAAGAGATAAAGGGGAGAAAGAGAAGGTGGTTGAGGGTAATGAGGTAGACCAAGTAGGTTTGGATGATGACATGGCACCACCCCAGGGTGCCAAGTGTGCCAGAGGATAAGTCAGTGCCACATCACTAAGCCAACAACAAAATAATTATAATTTTTCTTATGATTTTAGAGGTCATAAGCTTCAGGAGCATTTTTTAGGCCCTAAACGATTTTCGTATATGCTAAAACTTGATAGGATTATGTGTACTAGTGGTACATGTAGGGTTTTCTGTTTACATTGAAGATCATGCAGATATATTTCCACTGAGATACTACAATCGTAAAATAGAGTTAGTGTGAGTAAGATTCACCTGAAACAACTAGATGGAAATATAAAGTGTAGGTTCATTTTCAGGAGGCATATCTCCTGATAACGGGTAATACCTACAATCTCCACTCTCTTTTCATACAAATGCACCTCCAAGTTTTTTCCCAAATAATTTTAAATCTAGGCAACTCTAACACTATGCGTTAGATTTCATATTTCTATGGGTTAAAACCAATATAACTCAACTCCTGTGTATGGACGTTTACCTTTCTCCACTTGTGGTTAAACTCATATTTTAAATTAACATTCAATATTTCAACAGCCCAAGTTCTCACCTCGAAGGAGCTCAATCCAATGTTTAACCTTATAAATACTCAATATATTATGGGTCCCGCATAGTGATTCGTGTCATTCCGAAGATTATCAACCCAACATACAAACCCGCCTTATGGAGGGTTAAATCATCATTCGAGCTTCAGACTCAATATATCGTAAGTCAAAGCCTACCTTTCGCATCTAATTATAATATCATAATACGTCTTTTTATGGTTCGAATCCCTTGGAATTTATATCCAACCTTTACACAATACATACAATGAAATGTTTGAAATTGTATTCAATTAACCCTTAAAGATCCACCGGTCCCACATACATTAACATTTGTTCAACGTGCATTCCATTCAACATTAAAACATAATCGAAATTTCTGTTCGGGCCCACAGCAACTTATAATACGTACCTCAGTTAACCTTCAGACATCACGCATCTGTGGCCACCACAGATCTTCCAGCACAAGAAATCAGACGGGTATAACGCATATCACGTTATTTCAACCTCTGTGGGTTAACACCTCAAAATCACACGACATTTGTGGGTTTCAATTACCACTCTAGGACACACATCCAACAATAAATGGAATCATGTTTTTTTTCCAATTCCCTCTTACCGCTTTTCAAACGCGTGAAACCCACCTACGGGTTTGGAATCCGGTTTCACTATTCACTTTTATTTCATGGTTCCACTATCAACTCAAGGTTCCTTTCCTTTATGATTACTCTATTTTATCTATTTTATCTTAGAACTCAGATTGACAACGTTTGTGTAACTCCGTTCAATTATTCCACACAGGCTTAATTTAGGCTCCGCGGTTCTATTTTCATACTAGAACTCGGGTCGCCATAAATACGTTTCCACGACTTTAACCAATTGCACATTCCCCAGTTGCAATTCTTAACACAGAATTCCACCCTGCGTGTCTTATATACTCTCTCACAGAACCTAAAACAATCCTTATGCATAAGTTTCATATATTAAACTCTGAACAAAGGATTTCACTCATACTCGCATATATAATTCAGAACCCTCTAAAAGAACCAAAGCCCTTCTTCTGACAGTGAACCCAAAATTTCAATTTATTGCCGATGCTTTGCACAGAGGGTTTCCTACTCACAAACCTGGACAACTACTACTTTCACGAAGGGTTCAAGCAGTCAATACAAGCAAATTCAATCATTTAATAACACAAAGTTCATATTTACTCTAGAATCTCAATTATTCTTCATATAGAATCAACCAAGAATACATTATATTTCACACAGAGCTTACAACAATTTCCTCATCAATATACACAATGCATCAAATTCAAAAGCATTCACTTACAACTTTCATGTTTGGCTAGATCTTCAATTTGATGTCCTTTTCTTCCTACTCTGTCTCTGAACAGGGATGAACCCTTACACTATCTTTCAGGATTACATTTATACACAGTGATTACCTAAATCGATTCAGGTCCCTTACAGCTCGACAAACCCTTGAAATTCCCAAAAATCCTAACTTTAGCCTAATTCTCTAAAATAACTGAAACTGCCTATCTCTTCACATTCCCAACTGATCATTTCTCTCATGTTCTCTAATGACTAGAGAACATTTACAACTCCTCACGTTTTATTCAAAAATACTAAGAGTTACATGAGAACTTGAAAACATGAGACCCCCCCTATGTCTACTTAGGTACAAGAAATTTTGTTGTGTCTAATGCCCTTGCATCATGTCCCTACTTAGGACTTAGAATGGAGCATAAGAGTAGTTAAGGGAAAGTTCATGGATATATGAATCTAGCCATGGAATCAAATTTGAAGTCATAGAATATAAATCAATAGGAAAGTAGCATAAATATGTTTGTAGTTTTATAAGGATAGATTGGAATAAATGGCCAAACTTCAAAAGGCCATAACTTCACCCCATGTATTAGAATTGGGAACATGAATAGTCAATGGAAATCTAATGAATAGAAAAATACATCAATCCACCTATGGTTTTGATTTTGGTAGTAGAAATTCTTAAATATCAAAAAAAGGTTAAGAATGACCTTAACGGATGAAAAAATATGTCATTAAATAATGTTAAATTACTTTTATCTAACGAAATTGTTTTCTACACATTTTTCAGAAACATGAATACGTGAGACGTGGATAATTCCCAAGGAACTCTCAACCCTGAAGAAGAATTGAAGGGAATTAATATCAACATAAGTAATGAGGATATAGAGTCCAATGAGCACAAGAGTAGGAAAGAGCGTTTTAAGTTGATTAAAACCATGAAGAGTTTGAAAATGGAGGTACAAAGCCATACAAATGATAATGAAATGATAATTAAAGCCTAGGAATATGAAAATCATATCAATACTCAGCTACTCCAAAGCCTTAATAAATTACAAAGGAAATTTAAGATGGGATCAAGTTCATGGCATAGATAAGAAGGAAAATCTCGTACAAGAAGAGATAATTATAGAACATCCAGACATGCATGGAGTGTTAGTAACACTCATAATCCATGTCATTCACCTAATTACTTAGTTAGAAAGGAACATTCATATTTTATAGTTATCTTTTGTGAGGCATAAAAGGAGAAGGATTTGAGTTTGAAAATATGCAAGGAGAGCTCAAGAAGCTTAAGCCACTCATATTTTATGGAGGAAATAAGAAAAAAGAAGAGGCTAAATCCTAGTTACTTAGGATGAGGAAATACTTTCAACTACATAACTATTCCTCCTAATTTGAAGCCATAACTTCTATATATCACTTACAAGGAAAGGCTTATATCTAGTGGGATTATTTGAAACAAGTCAAGCATCTAAATGAGAGTAATATTACTTGGAAATGGTTGAAAATTTACTTTCAAAAGGGACACTTGTCGAAGTACTATTATGGTAAAAATATGCAAGCATTCTTTGAAATTAAGATGGAAAATATGACTATGGATGAGTATGATAGGATTTTTTAAAAATTATTGACATATGTTGGTTTCATAAAGGATGAGGAGGTCAAAATACAAACATTCCTAGGCGGATTACCTACTTTATAAAAATTCATAATCATATTGATGAACCAAATACTCTGCAAGATAGCATGAGGAAGGATACATACTTATATAAATGGAGAAAATGTAGAGAAACATTCAAATGTCTTGGAAGGAAAAGAATAAGGAAAAATTGGAGCAAAATACAAAAGTGTTAAAACTAGATTCATCTTTTAGTAGTAATCCCAATGTTTATTGGCCAAGCTAAGAAAACCATGGTGAATCTAAGATGTTAGAGTGTTTAGGAAGAAGGTTAATACCACCAATCAAATGTTGGGGTTGTAGAGGAGAGAATTTGTTCAAGGATTTCCCTCATAAAGATAAAAAAATGAGGACTACCTACGAACTTTAAGAAGCCACTATAGTGGAAGACATGTGGAGAAACATCCCAAGGATATATGCAGCCTTATAAAATCCAAAAGCTAAGCATGAATCACACATGATTGAAGTGGAAGTTAAGATTTTAAATCAATTTGTTACACTTTTAATTGATTCAAGGGAAGTTCATATTTATGTTGATCCAATGATAGTGGATATATTTCATTTAAAAATAAATAATCTTGAATGGTCGTAATTGGTTCAATTAACAACTATAACCAAAAGGAAGATCAATTAAATTGTTAAGACCTATCCCCTAAATATGAATGGAGTAGATATCATTGCTGATTTGAAAATCATTCCACTGGGTTCATAAAATTCTCATTGGGATGGATTCAGTCGGGCTAGCATCATGCTATCTTAGATTGTTACAACCAGGAATTTACATGTCTTGATGAGGAAGGGAAACAAAGGAAATTCCAAGGGATTCTGAGGCTTGTTTCCATCAGAGAAATATTAGCCATGCAATTGAAAATGATATTAAAAAAAGGTATCAAATGTATGCAACCCAAATGTAGGAGTAAACTAAGGATAAGATATCAATCGTTGATGAACATTCAGTGTTAACGAAATATTAGGATGTGTTTCTATAAACCCTGAGTTTTCTACCAAAAAGGGATTTAGATATTTCCATTGAATTTTTTGCATGGGGTCATCCTAGTATAAAAAAACCCATATAGGATGAGCACACCATATCTTAGAGAATTAAAAATGCAACTTGGAGATATTTTGAAGGATTAAATACGCCCCAAGTGCGTCACCTCAGGGAGCACTAGTGATTTTTGTAAAAAAGAAAGATGGTACACTAAGGCTGTACGTTGATTTTATATAGTTAAATAAGGTAACATTATAAAAAATTTATCCTTTTGAATGAATTATTTGATTAGTTGAATGGAACCAGGTATTTTCCAAAATATACCTAAGGTTTGGGTACAATTAGGTAAGAATTAAGGGGGAGGACATGAGTAAGAAAAACTCCAGAACAATGTATGGACATTAAGAATTTATGGTGGTGCCATTTGGTTTGAAAATGCACTAGTTTACTTTATATTCTTGATGATTAGCATTTTATAAAATTATTTGGAAAAGTTTTTTATTGTTTATTTATTCAAAGTCTGAAGGACAACATTAGTAACACTTGAGGATGGTGCTACAAGTGTTGAGATAGAATCATATTTTTTCCAAGCTAAGAAAAATCACATTTTACCAAAGGGAAAATCATTACTTGGGTCACATCATCTAAGAGGAAGGTGTAGTAATGAAATTAGAGAATATAAAAACAAGTAAGGAGTGGCCAACACTAAGAAATGTCATAGAAGTATGATCATTGATGTGATTAGTAAGCTATTATAGAAGGTTCATTTAGGGGCCCTCAAAGGTAGCACACTCAATCACTTCTTTACAAAAGGAGGCTGTAAAATTTGGATGGACCCGGGAATGTGAAAAATCCTTTGAACATTTGAATATTCTTTTGAAAAGTGCATCGAGTATAAATATGGTTGCTCCAAATAAAGATTTATTGTGTGCATTGATTCTTGTGAGGAAGGGCTTGGTGGTGTCATTGTGAAAAATGACCATTTAGTGTTTTATGAATCTGGGAAATTGAAGGTACACGAGGAGAATCATATCACTCATCACTTGGAGTTGATAGCCATAGTACATGCTCTTAAAATATGGAGACATTACCTCATGGGAAAGAGGTTTGAATTGAGGATATACCATAGTGGTTTGAAGTATTTACTTGAATAACTAACACTACATTCTTGGCAAATTAGATAGTTGGAATTTTTGGCTAAGTATGATTTTGAAATCAAACATATCAAGGGGAAAGGGTACAAGGTGGCTAATGCAAATAGAAAAGGAAGACATAAGATGCATGCTACAACCATAATATGTATAAAAAAAATAAAAATGAGAGTTTTAGAGGCTATAAAATGAAATCAACAATATGTGCAAATGAAGGCAACACTACAACACGGTAAGCTACAACTAACCATAATTTTTTTGAGTTGAATGAAGATGGAATTATCATGTACAATGAAAAAATTCATGTGCTAAATTCAGAGGAATTGATGGGTCTACTAACTCCTAGGTTAAAATAGTACTCCTGCTAGGTAATGGTATCGATCTGATGAGAGGTGGTAGGGTGACAAGGTATTTAATATCCCTAGGACGGTCATAACTATGTCCCCTATTGAGGCTATATAATGTGGATGGTGTGTTGGTGTAATATAGGTCCATGCGGAACACATTGAACTCATTATATATATGTGCACAAAATACAATGTGACCTAATCATGGTTGACTCGGAACATACATGATGCTTCAATAACTCTATCATAAACATGAGGCACTATAATCTCAAGCTTAAAATCTTGTAGTTTAAGTAGTTTCCCCTTTACAAGGTCAAGAGTGATATCGATCAGACTCCTCGCAACATGTCCCCTCATTATTTCTTTCATAGTGTCATGCTTATCTCTCCCCAACAATTCATGTGTCCTCATAATATAATTGTGCAAAAGGCTACTCTGTAGTCCAACAACAAGAAATGTTAGTGTGTTGGGTATGTATTATATTCTTTTCACAACTAGCATAAAGTTTTGTTATGTTGCACCAGGCGCATTGGAGGAGTTGCAGGGGGGGCAGTAGCTCCCTTGCACGGGGTTCAAAGCAGCGGCCTGGATTTTTTCAGGGAATACTTGCCCATGGTTTTTCACATGGTTTTGCTCATGATGGTTTTTCCCATGGTATTTTGTAGATTTATTCAAGCGAACTACGATTATGTTCTAATACAATGTTAATGGATTGGGGGTGTTGAGGAGGTAAATCCCCTCTGCGGACAGAGGCGATCCCTACTAGCCCAGATCGGGTCTAGCAACAATCAAACACGCTATAGTGCAGGTTCCTAATTGTAAATAAACCGACTTACGAGGAAGGCTTACCTGGAATCCAACGCTGTCGTTTGTAGAAGAGGTGGTGCTCCCGTTCCTTTTCCCTGGCAGGTCACAATCCTTACGATCTTCGTGATCGGACACCTGCACATGCTAGAAACAACACAAACACAAGCATAAAATCCAGTATATACAACTATATTTCAGTCGAAGAGGACATAACTCATGAACATGATCAAGAACAAGAGTGGAACCATAACCAATAGTCGCTTAATATTAATGAGTCAAAAAGAAGAATACAACCAAAGCTTCGACGTCAAATTCTCCTTTGGCGGGTCATCAGTAGAACATGTCTCGATAAAGCCTGTCAAGGATGGGACAAGCCTCTCTCTCCGGATACTTGGCAATAGTATCCTTGCTTGGATTTGGCCTTAGGGAATCAAGAAGGCTCTTGCAGCATAAGGATATGAAAGCTCTTCGGAACTTGGAGATTAGCTTGCCATGGAGAAGAGCAAGCTTTTATAGGAGGAAGGGGAGTTGGGATCCCTATAATTATGGGATTGGCCCTATCATCAAGGAAGCTTCCATGAGAGGTGGCAAACCACTTCCTCTCTATGGAAATCCGTAGCCAAACCTCCCAACTCAAGATAGATATCAGTCCAGGAATTTGTTAGGACAAAAATTCCGCCTTTTATTTTTAAAAAAGACCTCTTAATATGGTTGGCGCAGGTGCAGCTCTATGACAGAGCGCCAATTGGCGCGCCCTCTTTGGAGGATTTGCCCCCTTGGCACGAGGGCTGAACTGTGGAACCACGCCAATGGAAAAAGAGCTATTTTTAGGGTTTTTTGCAGGGAGATGTCTTCAGGGCAATGAAAGCTCATCTTCAGAGGGATGCAATGAAAGTATTTTCAAGTCTTGTCTCTGCTCGCAGGTCACGGAATGAGCCCTCCAATGTGCGGGATGGGGATTGCAGGGACGGTGACAAATTGCTGTGTAACAGATGCCCCCTAAAGCATGAGGCCCGAGAGAGAGAGAGGGGTGAAATGCTTTACGAGAACATGCCAACTGAAAACACCGCCATCGGAAAACCTGCAGTGCGAAGTACAACTGATGTCTCAGATACATGATATATATGCGTGGTATGGGCGCAACCATCCATAACAGAGTGTACAATAATCTAGATCCAAGGCATGGACACAGCCATCCAGTGAGGATTGATAAATAGACTCAGGTATGGTCGCAGCCATCTAATCAGTGAGTCATGTAATAATATTCCACAAAATCACAACCTGGATTACAACAGACACAATCCAGGGTCTTGCGCTCCATTTCGACCCAAACAAAGTACAAGTTCAAGCATGCGAATATGTGAGCTGAAGTCGAACATGCAAGAACATCGCCTGATTACCAGCCAATGATGAAAGCTGTTAACAGACGTGAGAGGAACCACCAATAATGACAATGGCTCTCAAGGTACTATAGGTACAATCTATGGCGTGCGAATCAATGAGCTGGCGTCGAACACCCGTAGAATCACTCGATCGGAGGCCAATGATGAAAACCTCACGTAGAATGCGACGAACCTGCCATTGAGGCATGCAGGCTCCAAGGTACCATAAGGGAGTCTCTAGATCAACTTCCCGGATAATGGGCTGAAGTCGACAGGAAGTGACCTTGATCGAAGGTGGGCCATAGTGTTTCCCACATCATCGACACGAGACAGAGGAACATGATGTTTTTTGTGAATCAGGATCAAACGAGAATTAGAGGGAGGTTGATATTTTGCAGAGGTCAACTTCTCTTGAACATATAACGACACAATAGTGGATTTGGCAGTATTTGACATCAACGGATCAGAGGTCATGGTGACGAGGCAATGAGAAGATGAGAGGTCAAAAGGGATTATCCAAACCCACGGAGGCAAGTGAAGAACGATATGAGATGTCCCCAACCTGACACGAATGCAGACAAGTGCCATGTTCAAGAGCGACATACTGCCGACACGACAATGATGCTGGTTCCATTTTCCCCCACCATTTATGGCGAGTACCCCAATTATTTTTGATAACAAGCTTGAAGGGGATAGCATATGCTTGGAATGTAAGTCTGCCCTTCGGGCGAATCCATCCTAGTACATTTAACGAGCCCTAGGAAGGAGAAACTCGGAGAACGTCATTTCGATTGAATCCAATGTCATCAGGGTTTAACGAGTCTAACAAAGGAAGAACTCGGCGTCTTTTCATATTTAGAGAGTTTGAAAAGACAGCAGAAAAGTAAACTCCAGCGGTCCCTTTTCGTAGATAGTTCCTCGGACCCGAAAAGGTAGAAAACAATATCCGAGAAAACCTCCTAGTCGCGATAGGCTAGGGTATTCCTTTTTCGTAAATAATCCATCCCAGCCCAAAAAAGGGGTAAACGTATACTGGGTAGATATCGATTCGTGTCCACTTTAAAGAGATCGAAACGACAAGGGCCTCGGCAATATTTTCATGTTTAGAGAGTCAGAAAAGAGCTGAAAGATGACTCCTCCTGGAGGAACGAGTGGTATAAAGGGAAGCAACCAGTTCTGGTAATGGTGGAACTGCTCAGAACAAGTAAAGGTCAAGAGGCTGGCTAACAAGACCACTCATCGCAGCGGCTCCTCAGGAACGGGTAAAACAACCAAGTGAAGGCATATGATCGGCCAAGAAGATAGTGATGATGGAGTGAGAAAACCAAGGCTCATCTGGAAAAATAGGCTGATAAAATGGCAATCACAAGAGGTAAAATGGGAATGGTTTCATTTTTACACAAGCTTGAAATCAAGAAACTCTGCTTGAAGTTGGTTTCATTTTTACACAAGCTTGAAACAAAGATAAACTATGCTTGAAACTAGTTTCATTTTTACACAAGCTTGAAACGAAAACAAACTATGCTTGAAAAAGTAAGCATGCCCCCAGCATGGTGACTCAATTCGAGGTACATGCCCCCCAAGCTTCAGTCCATATGAAAGGCAGATGGAGTGAAGGTTCAAGTTACGAGATCTAAGAAAGACTCAACTGGGATTTTACGAGATCAGATCAAAGACTCGAATTGAACGGGAATGTGTTTCATTATTTTAACGAGGTTGACACATTAAAAGAACTATCCTCGGGACACCTTGTTTCATGGTTTAAGGAGCTTGGCACAAGACAAGGAGCTCTGCTCCGACGACCTTGTTTCATTTTTTAAGGAGCTTGACACAAGACAAGGAACTCTGCTCCGACAAGCTTGTTTAATTTTTTAAGGAGCTTGACACAAGACAAGGAACTCTGCTCCGACAAGCTTGTTTCATTTTTTAAGGAGCTTGACACAAGGAAAGAACCATGCTCCGACAAGCTTGTTTCATTTTTTAAGGAGCTTGACACAAGACAAGGAACTCTGCTCCGACAAGCTTGTTTCATTTTTTAAGGAGCTTGACACAAGGAAAGAACCATGCTCCGATGAGACCTCATCATAATGAAAAAGAAGTCATCGCTTCCCAGAGTTCCACTCCCGATGGAAGGAAAACATCCTGGAAGTCAGGACCCAATGCCCCCAGCACCTGATGCACGACGGCATCATCACTGAGCACAGGCACGGGGTAGGTAGCCACATAGTTGACCTGCGGTGGGGAAGATACAACGGGTGGATAAAAACCAGGAAGGGATGATGGCGAGCCAGTTTCCATATCAGGACCAAAGAACGAGAGCTGATCAATGGTCACGATTTGTCCTTCATGTGGAAAATAGACCACACGAAAAAGGGAGGAGACAAGCGCTCCCATGGCATAGGTGTAATCGCGCCCCAAGAGCAGATTGAAATCCAAAGGGCCTGGAACAACCATCACGTCCATATGGACGGTTTTACCTCCCAAAGTAACAGGTAACCTTGGGAGGATCCCTAACGGTTGACTAGTTCTTTTGTTAAATGCCAACAGATTCTGCGTAACAGGCGCAAGCGGCGGCGAGCCAAAAGCTTGCCAGGTAGTTGAAGATAGGATACTAACAGACATGCCTTCGTCTATAATGGTGCTGGGTACAACCAGACCAAAAGCATGTACTGTGATCTCGAAAGGCACATAAGACGGAAGGTGGTATCCTGCAAATCGACTCCAATCAAAGGAAGCGACCAAACTACTTGGAGGGGCTACCATCGAACCGAGATGGTCTTCCCCTGGTGTTATGGAAGAAGAAGGAGCATCCTCCACGACCTCCATCTAGAAGGTGGGAGGGGTATCCTCTGGGACCTCCATCACGGGAGGTAGAGGAGTAGCTTCTTGAGGTATAGGGACAGGAGAATATTTCTCCAAGTCTGAAGAATCTGAAGAAACCAGAAGGACATGAGGGGTGTGAGATCCACTCTCAATGGAAAATACCTGGTGTACCGCAGATGGGGCCAGCTCAACCGATCCCACGACCAATGGTTGGTCAGGGATGGATTCCTGAATTTGAATTTCCGGGGGAGTGGGATCGACCAAGGATGACTCTTGACCAATCATAGGATCGTCTGGTGGAGGACTCGAAGAAAGATGTTTATAACCAGCCAGGAGGCATGGTGTAGAAACAACTGAGTTGTCCAAAACACTCTCGGCTTCATCCATATACGGACAAAGGTGAATGGCATGATGCCCTTCACACAACTTACAGGGATTGGTGATCTTACCCTGCTTCTTAGAAGCCTTACCAACACTAGCTGAAGACGTGCCCCCAACCTGACTCCCAGAAGCCAAAGGCAATGGCGGATGACCATTAGACCATGCTTCGAGCACCTTGGGAATGCCAGGGTAGTCTCGAAGAAGATGGTCTCCCGTGCACAACATGCAAGGGAACTTGACTTTCCGCGGAGGGTTGGAAGATTTATCAAGAGGAGACTTCTTAGGCACAATAGCCGCAGAGCTAGCCTCTCCTTTATCAGACTTCTTCTTCTTTGTCTTCTTCTTCTTCTTCTTAGCCACCTGGTTACTCGAATCCAGACTTTCACCAGGCGAAGTAGAAGAGGAGGACGTAGAAACAGGCAAAGAAGGGGAGAGGTCCACCTTAGAATCAACATGATGTTGTTCAAGCGGAGGAACTGATTGACCAGTAGCCGAGACATTCAGGACCACAGAGGTTGAAAAAAACCAAGCAGGCAACCCAACAGTTAACCCAGGAAGGGACAACGTTACCATGTAAGGAGCACCAACATTTCCAAAAGGAGGAAAAGGACCAGGATTCCCTTCGAAGGGGATTCCTTGGTTGGTGAACTCCGGAAAAGTTTCCATCAGAAATGATCTTCAGAACAACACCCTAAGGAAACTAACTTTAACCAGGAATATTTCGTGGGCAGTTAATTTTTAAAACATTGAAACAAAACTCTAATGTTTCATCTTTTAAGAGTCGAGAAACAAGCAAAAGGTGACTCTATCGCTTTCAGATTGGAAACAAGCGTGAAAGGACAAGCGCTTGATGACCTTTTCAAATTTAAAGAGTCAGAAAAGATCGAAATGACTACTCAGGAATACTAGGCAAAGGGTGTACCAAATAATCGTGAACTGTAATATACACCTTGGTTTCAAAATGAAAGAGAAATCAACCAAGGACTTAACGTACGTGCAAGCAATCTCCCCGAATGCTGTGTCCGGTGTATCACGGGTATAGGGCGGCAGACTCGGCTTCCCATGGATAAAGGATAGAAACCTAGTGGGGTGTCCCTTTATATACGCGACGGTACGGGGAGCACAAGTCTGTACTAGTGCTGTCTAAAGCCAAGAGGCGAACGACAGCTACTAGGTTTAACGACGCCGGAACACGTCTCTAACCTAGAACTCTAAATGTTTCGTTAATGTTTCAATGCTTCCTTAGGTAAATTGAGGAAATTTTATGGTTGATCTTCAATTATGTTCCAGTTCCAAGGCCCTACCGTATGTCATCTAAAAATCTCCTATATGCAGCTATATGAGAAAAGAAAACTTTTCAATTCGATGAATGCTATCTAGTTAAGGGAAGAGCTTCAAACAATGATGCGACATAAAAAAACACTGCAAACGAAATCTTTTCCAAACTAGATGACTTTCACTATCCAAAAGTAATTTCAAACATTCAATAATGCGAATAATGCAATGTAATCTATGCAAAATCCTTTTTTTCGAAAACTATGCAATTGTAATCTATGCACAATTTCCTTTTCCTTTTCAAATGATAAGAATGCACTCAATGCATTTTTCGATGAAATGAGAATCTACTTAATGCACGCTTTTAACGAAAGAGAACGCACTCAAAGCGACTTCTAGTTTTTGATCATTAAACAATGTAATCTAAGTTCAATGATGGACCTCAAGAAATACTTTTCAATGAAATGTGATCTAATGCATTTTAACGAAAAGCAAACTATGAGACAAAAATTAAAAGAACGCACATCTCCTTGATGAATGCAAAAGAGATGTAAACAAACACTAAGAATGCAATCGTTGTTTCAAACACTTTGTAACGAAATCCCTCAAAAGGCGACAAGACATATGAGATCAATCACAAAGAGGACTTTCAAAGCATGAGATCAAGACAAGGCATTCATTCCCTTTTACATCAAATAATCATGGAAAGAAGACATTCCAAACAATGAGCAATGTAATCTATGCTCATACAGTGAAAAGACCAGAAGGGAAAGACACACTGGTGAAGGATTTAGGGAAAAAAATCTCAATTTTCACACACCCTGAAATTGGCTCGACTTGTACATTGACAACTAGCGCCAACTGGCGCGATCTGCACACTGACAACTAGCGCCAATGGCCAATTGGCGCGGGTTGCTAACTGACAACAAGCGCCAACGCTTGAAAATGAAAAAACAAAGAATTTCTCCTAACCAAGACTAGACTCACCACTTCCAACAGAATCTCCAAGACTTAAATGAACCATGTAATCTAGGCTCAAAGCGAGGCAAAGCTAAACACACAGATCAAGCTCAGAAAGCTCAAAATAGAGCAAACCCCAGCAGTCCCTAGCACTGGCGCGACTGTCAGGCTGAAACTAGCGCTATATCAAGATTGGCGCGAGTAATACATGGACAACTGGCGCCAACTGGCGCGATTGTCATGCTAAAAAGCGCGCCAGTCAAGTTTGCTATGCCAAAATAAAAAATAAGCAATCTAAGATCAGACCAGTGATTTTCAAGCTATCAAAGACCCAAATTCACAGAAAGAACCAGCCCAAAAGCTCTGATCAAGCAAGGAAGACCAAGAATCAACCGAAAAGAGAAGACAATACTCCAAGTTGTTCAGTCCGTAAACTAAACCGGAGATTGACTGAAGCAGCGTTGATCTACTCCGTTAATGCAGAGCAAAAGCGTTTCGAAGGCTATCTGGTTGTACTTCAGGCTCCGTATATAGCTTACAAATCAAACAACAAGCTGAGTCCCCAGCAGAGTCGCCAAATCGTTGAGGAGGTAAATCCCCTCTGCGGACAGAGGCGATCCATACTAGCCCAAATCGGGTCTAGCAACAATCAAACACGCTATAGTGCAGGTTCCTAATTGTAAATAAACCGACTTGCGAGGAAGGCTTACCTGGAATCCAACGCTGTCGTTTGTAGAAGAGGTGGTGCTCCCGTTCCTTTGCCCTGGCAGATCACAATCCTCATGATCTCCGTGATCGGACACCTGCACATGCAAGAAACAACACATACGCAAGCATAAAATCCAGTATATACAACTATATGTCAGTCAAAGAGGACATAACTCATGAACATGATCAAGAACAAGAGTGGAACCATAACCAATAGTCGCTTAATATTAATGAGTCAAAAAGAAGAATACAACCAAAGCTTCGACACCGAATTCTCCTTTGGCGGGTCGTCAGCAGAACATGTCTCGATAAAGCCTATCAAGGATGGGACAAGCCTCTCTCTCCGGATACTTGGCAATAGTCTCCTTGCTTAGATTTGGCCTTAGGGAATCAAGAAGGCTCTTGCAGCATAAGGATATGAAAGCTCTTGGGAACTTGGAGATTAGCTTGCCATGGAGAAGAGCAAGTTTTTATAGAAGGAGGAAGGGGAGTTGGGATCCCTATAATTATGGGATTGGCCCTATCATCAAGGAAGCTTCCATGAGAGGTGGCAAACCACTTCCTCTCTATGGAAATCCGTGGCCAAACCTCCCAACTCAAGATAGATATCAGTCCAGGAATTTGTTAGGACGAAACTTCCGCCTTTTATTTTTAAAAAACACCTCTTAATATGGTTGGCGCGGGTGCGGCTCTATGACAGAGCGCCAATTGGCGCGCCCTCTTTGGAGGATTTTCCCCCTTGGCGCGAGGGTTGAACTGTGGAACCGCGCCAATGGAAAAAGAGCTATTTTTAGGGTTTTTTGCAGGGAGATGTCTTCAGGGCAATGAAAGCTCATCTTCAGAGGGATGCAATGAAAGTATTTTCAAGTCTTGTCTCTGCTCGCAGGTCACGGAATGAGCCCTCCAATGTGCGGGATGGGGATTGCAGGGACGGTGACAAATTGCTGTGTAATAGGGGGTTTATGAATGCTTTAACATGTATATAATGTATTTTAGCATTGAAAGGAATATAATGAAAAATCAATCTTGTTTTCCTAGTTTAGGGTTCTAGGAGAAAAATATCTATGTATATTATTGTTCTCACCATTGCGTAGTTTTCCTTTTTTTAAGAATTTTTTTATAGGTAAATTTTGTACATTGTTAAAACCTTCATAGTGAGCATAATTATCATTCAACAACAAATGAAACTATTAACTCAAATTCATTTGATCCCTCTTTGTAACTACTAACATTGTCAAAAAAAATCCTCCATGGTAATGTTTGTAATCTAATTCTCATGTGGCCAGGGAGAAGCAAGAAAACCTTGTCCACTAAAGATCTCTATAAATTATATGAAAAATACATAAAAATTAAAATATGTATTTTCTTGTGAAATAAAATTTTGAAAGTTAAAGATATACACAAATAAATAATTATTTTTCAAAAAAATTCATATGTCCAAAACCTCCTCATTATTAAATGATTCATGGATAATGGATGGAGGCAATACACTACTTATCTTACTACCATTGCATGTCCCCTCACAATGAATGGCAAGATCCATCTAAAGTAAAAACAAATCTTATTAATGATGACAATAACTCACACATACAATTTATTAAAAACAATCTAGTGAAAAATATTGTGGTAGGCCCATTAAGTATGCTTAAGGGGGAGCTCTAGGGCTTTCCTCAATGGTGGTTCTTTATCTTTACTAAGTGTCCATTCCGCGTGTGCTTTATGTGCCACTGATACTTTTCCTCTTAATCCTTAGATGGTTTTCCCTAGATGAACATTGCCATTATTTCCAAAGCCAAATGGAAACAAAATGTTGTATCACATCAAGATGTCAATTTGTTCCTTATCCTAATGATATGAGTCATTTTCTTTGTTCCTTTCTCCATATTTCTTAATTGATCCAAGTAACTAGAGGGTACCTTCATGTTTAGGGATCCTCACCTTTAATGATTAGTAAACACTCAAATATAGACTATATAATGATACATATGCTAGGTTTTACATCATCAAATATTATTTGAATCCAATGATGTAAAACCCAATTAAAAAAAGCTTTAGTGTTGGAAAGGAAAAAGAGTAAAGGCACAAATAACACAAATATTTCACACAATAACACAAACGAGTTGCAGCTCTTCTATTAATCTTCAATCACTCTCTTGTTGAATACAATGAACCCAGTGAAGGGTATTTATCTTGAGTCGCTTGACATGCACACACTTACTATACTCTACTTGACCATCACTCACTTAACTGACTCTCTAACTCGCTTACCAAATTCATATATCACACAACTCAACACTTGACTAATTTTCTAACTCTTCATGCAGGAATTAATTAACTATTTTAACACTCCCCCTTAATTACGACCACTAAACTAAAACATAAATCATGACAACTCAAACATACCTGCTGGTCTATGTCTCAGCTAGGCTTATTACACCCAATTTTCTTTTTTGAAACTCAAACACATCTATTGCTAATGGCTTTGTAAATATATCAGCCAATTGATCACTAGATTTTCAAGGCTTCAAGTGAACTTCTCCATTGCTCACAACTTCTCTAATAAAGTGATATCTAATACCGATATGCTTGCTCTTTTGATGAAACACACTATTCTTGGATAATTCAATCGTTGTTTATCCTTGTTGTTTTTGCTTGAGTCCATCCAATACTCTTCTTAACCATACTGCTTGACATGTTGCTAGCGTTTCTGCTACATATTATGCTTCTACTGATGATAGTGTCACAATGGGTTTCTTCTTAGATGCCCATGCTATCACACCTGAACCAACATGGAACACATAACCAAAAGTGCTATTCCTATCATCCAAACTACCTGCACAATCATTATCTGTAAATCCAATCAAATATTTATTTTTTGTACTTGCATACATTATGCCACAATCTCTAGTTCCTGCTATGTATCTCAGAATTCTTTTTCCTGCACTCCAATGTGTGTCTTTTGGAGTCTCCATAAATATGGAAATCAAACTTATTCCTTCCATAATATCTGGTGTTGTAGCTATGAGATACATGAGGCTGCCAACCAATATTTTGAATAGAGTTGGATTGACATTTGATCCTTCATCATCCTTACTTAACTTTATACCTGTTGCAACTGGTGTAGGTACAAGTTTGCAATTATCCATCCCGAATCTTTTCAGCAAATCTCTAGCATATTTATTTTGGAAAATAAATATTCCTTTTTCAGATTTTTCAACTTCTATGCCAAGAAAATATTTCATGGGACCAAGATCTGTCATCTCAAATTATTTCATCATGGCTTCTTTAAATTCATCGACATATAAGAAAAAAATCAAAATATTTCCATAATCATTTACCTTTTTGTACAAGGTAGCCTCAATTTTGCTTCTGCAAAATCCATTCTTAATCATGTAACTGTCGATTCTGCTATACCATGCTCTACGTGATTACACCGGTCCATAGAGCTCTTTCTTCAACCTGTAAACTTTATCTACTTTACCTTCAACTTCATAACCTATAGGTCGTTGCACATAAATTTCTTCTTCTAGAATTCCATTCAAGAAGGTTGATTTGACATCCATTTGATATAATTTCCACTTGTTCTGAGTTGTTTTGCCTAGAAATTCTCTTACAGTATCCAATCTGGCTATCGAAGCAAACGTTTCTCCAAAGTCTATTCCTGGTTGCTGCGAAAATCCTTTTTCTACAAGTCTTACTTTAAATTTGTCATTCTCACCTTTCTCATTCAACTTTGTCTTGTACACCGACTTCACACCAATGAGGTTTTTATCGTTTGGTAAATTAACCAAATCCCATGTATCATTCTTTTCAATAGAATCAATCTCTTCATCCATGACTTGCACCCAATTTTCATCTCTGATTTGTTCTTCAAACGAAGAAGGTTGTAATGATAACAATGAAAAATTTGAAATAGAATCCAAATAATCATAAATATATTTCAGACTTCTCATATTTCTCTTACCATTTCTTAAGTCATTACCTGATTGGCTGCTTGGAGAATTCTGGTCTATTGATCTGCTTGAAGATCCATGCTGCTCTGAAAATCTTGGAGTCCTTACTGTTCTGACTCTGTTTGGTGTCCGCTCTTTCGATTCTTGCTACTCATTTTCTTCTACATCATCCTCTTCCATCAATAGTGCTTGCGCATCGACAATAAAATCTCAAGGTAGTTTAAGTAGTTTACCATTTCCAAAGTCGAGAGTGATATCAATCAAACTCCTCACATCATGTCCCCTGATTATTTCTTTCATAGTGCCGCACTTATCTCTCCCCAAAAATTCATGTGTCCTCCTCATAATAACACTATGTGATAGGCTACTATATTGTCGAATCATTTGATATAGTGTTAACAACAAGCAATGTTAGTGAGCATCACTATCATTGAACAACAAATGACACTATTAACTCAAATTGATGTGGTCTCTATTTGTAACTATTGGTATTGTCTAGAAATATCCTTTATGGTAATGTGTGTAATCTCATTCTCTTGTGGCAAGGGAGAAGCACTAAAATGTTATACATTAAGGATATCTCTAAATTAGACAAATATATATATATATATATATATATATATATATTAAAATATATTTTTTATTATGAAATCATATTTTCAAAATTAAAGATACCCACAATTGAATAAAAAATTGCAAAAAAATGCATATGTCCAAGACCTTCTCATTATTGAATAATGGATGGATAATGGATGGAGGAAGTGCATTGCTTCTCTGACTACCATTGCATGCCCCCTAACAATGAATGGAAAGATCCATTTTAAAATAAAAACAAATGTTATTAATGATGATAATAGCTCACAAATACAACTCCTTAAAAACAATATGGTGAAAACAATTGTGTTGTTCCCATTAAGTGTGCTTAAGGAGGAGATCTAGGGCTTGCCTCAATGGTGATACTTTCTCTTTTATAACTATCCATACCACATGTGCTTTTCCTCTTAATCCTCAGATGGTTTTCTGTAAATGAACATTGTCATTATTTCCAAAGTCAAATGGAAACAAAATGTTGTATCACATCAAGATGTCAATTTGTTCCTTATCGCAACAATATGAGTAATTCCCTTTGTTCCTTTCTTCATATTTCTTAATTGATCCAATGAACTAGAGGGTATATTCATGTTTAGGGACCCTTAACTTTGGTGATTAGTAAACACTCATATAGAAAGTATATAATGCTACATATGCTAGGTTTTACATCATCAAATCTTATTTAAATCCAACGATGTAAAACCGAAATGAATTTTTTTAAGATATTTGTCCTAATAAAATACTTGTGGGGACACATCAAACACCTATGAATTAAGAATAGAAAACACCTATTGATTGGGAAGAAAAAGTGGTTAACATTTGTAGTGGTTGAACTTGTGGTTACATCAAGAGATATTCAATTAAATGGTCCCATGACCTATCCGCACATAAGTGGATCAAAGTCCACCCTATATCCTTTTAAAATTCCATTGGGCTAGTCATGGACATCCTACACTAGAAAACCTTTCTTAAGGAGTTGTCTTTAGTGTGAATTTTTGGACTTTCTTGTGTTAGAAACAATTGAGGTGAAATATTGATTTGTGCTATTTAAAATGGGTTTTTTACTATATAAATGGATTCAACACCTTGAAAAACCCGTAGGGCACTTCGATTATGAAAGGGTTACCCATCAAGCTTGTGATTTCAATAAATTACTGCCGGATTTTAGAGAAAATAGACTGGAAAAAACCACCAGAAAAGCTTTCAAAAAGTCTCAATAAAGGCAACTCGATTTCTTAACCTATATCAGGGCCTCACCTAGTTTTGGAACTCGAGTAACTTAATGTGACTTGTGGATGGTTACATTAGGTTTACAAGTATATGGACATTTTTTCCAATTGGACTCTAAGCTATTTAGATAACAAGTAATAATTTTACCAATTCTTTTCATTAAAAAGTAGATTTGTGAAACACAATCTCGAGAAACACATAAATATAAGCAACTAGTAACATACTCTAGCTTTAAGCAATTGCACAAAGGTGTGGACTTCATGGTCGCCTCAAAAGATGTAATTTTACAAGAAAATTGTTCATCATGGGGTGATTTGCCTATTAATTACAATTAAAAAATGTTTAAAATGGTTAAAATTCTACTTTGTCCCTGAAGAATGGTTGGAAAAGTGTGAAAACCATCAAATTTGACAAATAAATTTGTTTTGAAATTCTAAACTTGATCAACTCAACCAATTAAATAATTTATTTTCTTAGTAAGTCATAATAAACCACATGAATATAGGAAACATGGCTAGGAGAATTATTGGATTTGGAACACATACTAGTTCTCGAATCTGAGGTCTCCTCATTGCCTCTACCTCCCCTATGATGTCTTTATAAGATTGAAAATTATGAAATGAAATGATATTTTTGCGTCCACGAGACTAAAAAATAGTCTATGGGACCATCACTTCCCTGTTTTTCGCCTTTTGAAATTCAGTCCTTTTCTTATTCAAATTGATGATGAGCTGGCCCAACCTTCCAACAATACCCTCGCTGAAAAGACGGTGCCATGAAATCGATGCTAATATATTCCCATAACTTTCTTTGATGTATTTGAATGCATCACATTCCAAAATGAAATGTTTTCTGATTCCAATGCCCTAGACGTGAAAAATGTACACACTCATTCTTCCTAGGCTTATTTAGGCCTTTTCCACCATCACGTTTCACACTGAAGTTTATGCGAGTTAGTTCTTAATTGAACAATAAGAACCTTGTCCCTCCACGAAATGTTAGCTCCAATGTACTCTTTTTGTTGGAGATCACACGTAGGGTTGAATTATTCAATGTAGTACTTCTTCTTTCTACCCAAATCTTTTCCCCATACCCGTTTACGAAACTTCTCCATAACAAAATTCTTTAGCTCCTTGCTATTTTTGGGACAAGCATTGAGGTAGATACTCCAATTTTTCTTCCATGTGTATTTTTGTCTCATCCATGTTTTCTTTCTTTCACTCATGCCTTCCTTGAAGATAAAATTAGGCCATCTACCTGCTCCCATTATCTCAATTCTTTTTAGATGTCTTATGAGTCCCACCATATCAATTGCTTCGATGGAAGTTGCTCCTGTTTCAGTCAACATTATCTCATAAGGTAGTGAAATTTTTATTTTGAACTTGCTCATGTCCAAGCATTTTTGGATTTTCTCAATTTGTTTCCATTTGGAGACGGGGGTGCTGCTAGCCCACAATTCACACCCAGAACATCACTGGACAAAATAGGAGTAAAAAAATCTCTTTAATCATTTTCCAAACCCATAAATCTACCTCTCTACATATGTTTTGAAGAGCATTTAATGCTTTCCACCTTCCTAAAATTATCTTCTTTCTGTAGTCCTCCCAATTAAGTTTGTTGTTGAAATCAATCTCGAGGTACTTGTACTCATTTAATTCTTCAAGAATGTTGCGCCCTTCAAAGAGGAACATATGATGACTCTACTTTCTTTTATTAGAGAAAATCATTATTTTGGTCCTGCTAGTATCGAATTTCAACCCCACTACTCTACAAAAATGATCAAGTGCATATACGTGCATCTGCAATCTATGGGCCGATTTAGAAATTAGTCCAAGATCATCAACATATAAAACAATTTTTATCACAAACTCCCCCAACCGAACACCATTTCCACCTTGCAAATTTAGCCACTCTTATATTTTATCAATATATAAGCCAAAAAGAGTAGAGGATAAAGGGAAACCTTGCTTGACTCCAATGTCACTTTTAAATCTTTTTGAAATACCCGTTGAGATTCTAATTTTGACCTTCACCTCTTCATATAGTCTATGGACATCAGCTCTATAATTCAAAGGAATTTCAAGTTCGTCCATTCTACGCCACAACTTATCTCTAGGGACTGTGTCAATTTTTTTTTTTGAAGTCAACAAAACAAAAAAAATACTTCTTCTTTGTCCCCCAAAACCTTTTCAATAATGTGTCTCAACGTGATACAATGATCCACTGTAGAATGCTTCGACCTAAAACCCTCTTACCCTTTTTCCCTCTTTTCTTTTAATTCTGCCCACTTACTGATTCTATTTTCTACCATGTTTCCAAAACATTTTTCAAACAAAGGATTGATCATAATGGTTCTATAATTGGAAGGATTATTAATGTCTCACTTTTAAAAATGGGTATTGCTAGACTAGTTATCCAATCTCTTGGGAATCCTTGTTGAATGATTTTGTTGAATATTTCCATGATGTGTGATGCAAGAGTGTTCATTCCCCATTTTAGATACTCTGCTTGAAGTTCAAACAAGTCCTTTGCCTTTCCTATTTTCAACCTTTTAATTCCAATCTCCAACCCCTGTATCATGAAGAGCTTTATAGTTGTGTTGATCCTTGGGGGAGGCTCAACCTCTGATTCTTTCTTGTAGAGTTGCCTTGCATATTCAAACCATTGATTGGATGCAATATTATTTTCAATTTTCTTCTTCCTTGGTTGAAGTTCCTGCTAGAAAATATTTGGGTTATTCTTACCTAGATATATTAACTCTTCTCGCCTTGTTTGCATGAACTCGTCTTTTTTCCCTTTTAGTATCTTATTATATAAATTTACGTTCATCTTCTCCTTGCGTGTATTTTTCAAATTTCTCCTTGCCATTTTTCATTCCTCGTCAAATCAAACATTTACCGAAAAACAATTTGATTCTGATTTCCTATTTTTTATTTTTTTACACTTCTCAAGTGCACTTTGAATTATATTTGTTAACTCATGACTGTTGAAGCTTTGGAAACTAGTTTTCTCCTTCTGAATTAATCTCTCTATGATTGTCTTGAAGATAATACAATATTCTTGTGTTAGAAGAATTTTTCCCCTTGATAGTGATTACCAGAAGAATTAGGTTTTCCTCCTATGTTGCCTTTCTTCTAACCATGATAACTTTATATAAAATGGTTATTGGTCTGATTTTAAGTCCCAAATATGCTCTCCAATCTTAACTTCGTCTGTCTTTTCTATCAAGCTTTATGAACAAATCACATAACCAACAACACTTTCCCCATTGTCTGTGTTGCAAGTGAAGTTACCAGACCCTTTCCATCTATCTAGACCATTGGCAACAAATAATTAAGTTGAAAGCACCACACAGTGTAAGCAACTCCACTCCAAAATGATTACTAACTTTGTTATCTTCTGAACATCTCACCCATTAGGGATTCTTCTCTTCAGTGAGCCAAATAGGATTATGATCCTCTTTGCAACAAAGAATACTAGTTTATTGATTTGTTGTTCTAGCATTAAAATCTCCCACTAAAATAACTTCCCCCTACTGAGAGTACGCAGAAATATCTTGCTTTAAAACTGCATATGGATCCTTGTTGTCTAGCCCCTTATCTGTAAGTTTTTGAGACTTAAGGGGAAAAATACCATGTTGCAATTCTTATGTGATTCATATTCTATGATATTTTGAACCATAAATATTATTTATTTGCATCTTCTTTCATTAATTGAATGTGTCGACCTTCCTTTTCTTTCATTGAAACTACTATTCCCCCATACCCTTTGCGATTTTCTACTACCTTGTTCCAAACCGCTAGTTTCAAATAACCGTCAAACACGGGAGTTTTGCAACCATCATGTTCATGAGTTTCCGTGAGACAAATCATGTCTCTAACTTCCATAATAGGCCCTAACCCAGGTCCCCTCTTCTAAGGGTAACCTCTACAATTCCAACAAACTAAACTTAGGTAGACCAAGGTAGGATTTGACTGCTATGCAGTTTTGCACATAAGACCTAAATTTGAGTCTTCACCCCTTTTCATCCATGTTGATCTTGTTGTTTTCCTTTCTATTATTTAATTCTCTATTTTTTCTTTACTACCAACTTGCTACCCAGTTTTTCCCTGAGCCCCAAACACTGCAATAGCTGCTTTACCATTGTACAACCATGCCCTTTTCCCTTCATTTCTTGCTGTCGTAATTCTCTCCACTTCTTCCCTTCTCTCCTCTTGTTGTTTGCTAGTTAAATCTTCATCTAGGAAGAAGTGTAAGCCTTTCAAGAGTTTCTTTTTGCTGAAGAGATAATCTTTGTCTTGTACACTTTCCATGGTGACTTTTATGGGTTGATATGAAAATGGAAGGTACTTGAAAAGGGTGCAAGGTATCCAATTTCAATTATGTAAATGAGTGCAAAAATACTCTAAGTTTAAATCTGAAAATGTGAGAACTTCATATTTCTAATACAGAGATAGACTGTAGGGGCATTTACCAGATATTTCACCTTTCAAAGAAAGGATGAATCCAAAGGCTACCTGGCCCTCTTAAAGACTCTGCCTAAAGAAATAATAGAAGTAAACACTCAGATTTAATTAAAATGATCTTGCTTTAAACTTGACGTTATGCGGAAATTTAGCTTGCAAATGGTGTATGTCTTTTCACTGTTTATGTATCTTAAGTGTAATTGTTTTTTTTGAAACTTAACATGGGTATCAGCAATAATATTCAGCAATATAATATCAAAACACAACAACAATATGATATAGGATTTCACCCCAACTCTTGGGCTACATCTCCTCGATCAAGCCTCCCAAAATGGGCTTGTCCTATTGTATTAAAAGCTCTCAAATGCAATACAAGATTATAAGTGTCGCAATAGACAAATATGAATATATAAACTGATTCAGAAGGAAGTAAAAAGCTAATAATGCCTTTTCAAATTCACTAAACAGTGAAATATTACCATAAACAATGATCTCTTCATCAATGTCCTGCTGGTGCTTTGAACTTCTTTGCAACTTTTCGGGCTGTAGAAGTCCTCAAATGCCTCTGAAACCTATTCCAATGGCTTTATAAGGTTGAAATTATCTGAAATAGAGCTTTGGTTCACCTCAAACTGATAACCACAACTCAACCAAACTCAAAACCCAAAATGGCCCTAGTGGCTCAAAAAGATTCTCCGAAGCTAAACAGGCTGAAACTGAGCTCCAATGGCTCTAAAACCTATTCCATTGAGTCCAAAAGGCTGAGAAAATACGAAATCAAAAAAAAATTCGTTCCAAAAGGTTGCTTAATGAGAAAGTTATGACCAAAACAACTTTGCCCCAATTTCCTCCACTAAATGTGGGGCAACTGCCAGTTAACTCCACTAAAAGTGGAAGTCCGCCTAAATTTGGGAGTGCCTCCAGAATCTCCGCCATATTAAACTCCACTTAACTGAAGTTTAATTAAATATTAAACTTTAGATTAGGCTCCTTAAGCGCTCTTAACATTAAGCTCCCACACTGGTCATATGATGAGGTTCCATGGGAGGAGGGCTGGCCCCTCTGTGCTCCGCCGAACCCACTCCACTAAAAGTGCAATAACTTCTTCATACAGTGTCCGTTTTTCGAACCATTTGCGGCACCAGAATCAGGAAGACGAGACCTATGCAACCATATTGGTTTCAATCAGTTTTGAGAACTTTAATTTTTGAGCTTTTTCCCAAGCTCAGATTTGAGCTCCTGATCACACCTCCCAAATGAGAGGCTTTTGGTCCCCAAAAGCTTACTGAAATGAAGAACTGAACTGTAGTACAGAAAATGAGAGAATACAAATCCTCTTCTCTTCAGCCCCTTCAAAAAAAATTTCCTTGAAAAGAAAATGAAATTGAACCACAAATGAAAAGAAATTGACATTTCCCTTTCTGAATGCGCTTGTCCACAACTGTCCACAACTGTCTTTCTTGAACTCACATAGAAATTTCTGGCGAGAAATTTACAGAATGAAACTGTACAACGTGCCTTGATCAATGATCTAAGGTGGTTCAAAACAACAAGATATTACAGCATAAAATACATGCATACATCCGAAATTTGCATATGTACAAAAGGAGTACGTCTTATTGTGTCAAGAAGTCCATCCACTTCTCACCAAGCCACTTCCATGGCGAATTTTGCTGCTGCAACTTTTCCTCATGTGAAACTTCCCTTTCCACATCAATAATGGAATCCATGATTCCACCTTCGCCAATATTTTTGTCCTCTTGCTACATGTGCGTGGGACGACGAGTTGGATGCAAAGTCCAACAATGAGAGACAACATGTCCCTTCTTTTGGAAAAAAGTGCAAATCATATGCACCTTCTTTGAAGGTAGTCTTTGCTTCATCTGCTTCTTGTGTGCCTTCTTCCTCATCCAGCATCTCGAAACATGATGGTTAAATCGACCACAAAATGTGCAACAAAACTTTTTTTCATTTGAACAAGAAAAATTATCATTCTTTGTTGAAACATAATCAAATTGATCATGTGAATGATTATACCTCTTTTGCTGCATGGAATGTCCATCTTCTTGTTGCAATGATGGCTTAAAACAATGGTAAGGAAGATTGCCATCATGACATTGATGTAATTGAGAACTTGGGAGAAATGTTCTCTTCAAATTTGCATCACATTCTTGAATGCATGTGCTCAAAGCTTTGCCATTAAGCTGCTCATAGCCAAGACCAATATTCTTGGGACGCTCCACAACACAAATAGGCTCAAAAATGCCTTGTGCATGCTTGCCCAAACCTTTGCCTTCTTGATAGCCCATTTTCAACATCAATTTGGACCCAATACCTCTTATATGTTTTTCAAAAGAACCAACATACTTTTCAATGGAGGAACTTGAAGACAAATCAGAATGATTTACCTCATGATTTACATCCTGAAGATGAATTATTTTCTTGGACAAAGCTTATTGAGCTTGAAGAAGCTGCAACTCCATATCATGCAGTCTTTGAAGAATGGCTTCTTTTTCTTCCTGCATAGTTAGCAATTGTGCACGAAGCTTAATGCTTTCTCTTTGATCCTCAAGGAGAATCTGCACCATGTCCTTCACCTTAAAGAAATCATTCTTCATGTCATCATTGAAGAATCTCGTGAAGGAGGAAACTTCACTTGTAGAAGAAGTTCACATTATGTGAATGGTCAAAACAACCTAAAGGAACTTCCAAAGAAAAGTCCTCAAAGCTTTCAATCAAATGACAAGCTTTTAGCCAAATGTCAGTAATGACCCCTTCTCATTCAAGCAGCCATAAAACACAAACTATTGGAGTTTGTTTTCCAAAGATAATCTTGAGGTAAATTGGGTAAGGAAAATAGTCTTCAATCCTTTCCAAGACTTAGCTAACAACAGTTATCCTTCCAACTCAAGAAAACTCATACATGCAACCATTTTGCAACCAATAAAACAGTAAATCTCTTACACTGTTTTAAAAAATTTTGCACCATAAGGAATGCTCAACCCGAGCTCTGATACCATTTGATCTGAAAATGGAAGGTACTTGAAAATGGTGCAAGGCATCCATTTTCAATTATGTAAATGAGTGCAAAAATACTCTAAGTTTAAATCTGAAAATGTGAGAACTTCATATTTCTAATACAGAGATAGACTGTAGGGGCAT
Organism: Pinus albicaulis; assembly: GCA_034641835.2. NCBI lineage: Eukaryota > Viridiplantae > Streptophyta > Pinopsida > Pinales > Pinaceae > Pinus > Pinus albicaulis. The sequence goes on from CM076581.1 coordinate 116,147,479, forward strand.
TTACCGGATATTTCACCTTTCAAAGAAAGGATGAATCCAGAGGCTACCTGGCCCTCTTACAGACTCTGCCTAAAGAAATAATAGAAGTAAACACTTAGATTTAATTAAAATGATCTTGCTTTAAACTTGACATTATGCGGAAATTTAGCTGGGAAATGGTGTATGTATTTTCACTGTTTATGTATCTTAAGTGTAATTGTTTTTGCTGAAACTTAATCATGGATATCAGCAACAATATTCAGCAATATAATATCAAAACACAACAGCAATATGATATAGGAGTTCACCCCAACTCTTGGGCTACATCTCCTGGATCAAGCCTCCCAAAATGGGCTTGTCCTCTTGTATTAAAAGCTCTCAAATGCAATACAAGATTATAAGTGTCTCAATAGACAAATATGAATATATAAACTAATTCAGAAGACATGAAAAAGCTAAGAATGCCTTTTCAAATTCACTAAACAGTGGAAGATTACCATAAACAGTGATTTCTTCTTCATCAATGTCCTGTTGGTGCTTTGAACTTCTCTGCAACTTTTTGGGCTGTAGAAGTCCTAAAATGCCTTTGAAACCTCTTCCAATGGCTTCAGAAGGTCGAAATTATCTTAAATAGAGCTTTGGTTCACCTCAAACTGATAACCACAACTCGAAATAACTCCAAACCCAAAATGGCCCTGGTGGCTCAAAAAGCTTCTCCGAAGCTAAACAGGCTGAAAAAGAGCTCCAATTGTCTGAAACCTACGCCATTGAGTCAAAAATGCTAAGAACATACGAAATAAAATAAAAAATCGTTCAAAAAGGTTGAGTAATGAGAAAGTTATGACCAAAACAACTTTGCCCCAATTTCCTCCACTAAATGTGGGGCAACTGCCAGTTAACTCCACTAAAAGTGGAAGTCCGCCTAAATTTGGGAGCGCCTCCAGAATCTCCGCCATATTAAACTCCACTTAACTGAAGTTTAATTAAATATTAAACTTGAGATTAGGCTCCTTAAGTGCTCTTAACATTAAGCTCCCACACTGGTCATATGATGAGGTTCCATGGGAGGAGGGCTGGCCCCTCCGTGCTCCGCCGGACCCACTCCACTAAAAGTGCAATAACTTCTTCATACGATGTCCGTTTTTCGAACCGTTTGTGGCACCGGAATCAGGAAGACGATACCTATGCAACCATCTTGGTTTCAATCAATTTTTAAAACTTTCATTTTTGAGTTTTTTCCCAAGCTCAGATTTGAGCTCTTGATCATGGGTTGAAGCCTCTCTTCACATATCTTCCCCACCCTCCTTGATTTACAAGTTTGTCCTTTCCAATGTAGTTTATCTTCCAGAAAATCTCTTGTCAAATTGTGAGTATTTTCATTCCTCCTATAATCTTTTATTCTCCTGATAAAAAAGTTTGTTTCCCTGTCTTTTCTTTCTTTGTGTTCTCTTTCATGTGCTCTACAAGCACTTGCATCTTCTTCTTACTCTGTCCTTATGTAACCATTAGTGTCTTCACCTCTAGCTTTGATTTATTTTGATTCGTCTTTCCTATTGTTCTCTTTCGTCTTCTCTTTCGAAAAGTCTATTCACTGAGCTACTTGTGAATCTACTTGATTTTCTTTAGAAATTATCACATCCTTGTTTGTTTCTCTTGATTCTTTCATGGTTTGCCACTTTGTCTTCATGCTTTTTCATTCTTGTTTTCATGTCTCAAGAGCCTCTTGCAAAATTGTTACTTGTTCTTTTAAACATCGATCTGCAAATGTGATCTTTGAAATTTTGTGATCATTTTCTTGTTCTTTGGCTTCCAAAATCTCCACCCTTGTCCTCATCAGTTCTTTGACATAGAGATTCGATGACCAAGTAAGCGGTGTAGATGTGGGACTGCAAATAGTTGATTGTTCTTTATTTTTGCTTCTCTTATTTATTTTATTTCTGGAAGTGTTTTCTTTTTCTTTCTTCTTATTTAAGGCAAGTAAGCCTATGCCTTAAAATGCCTAGATATTCCTTTGCATTTACCCAAATCCACTTTCTTGTTTTCTGGGTTGAAACAATTTTAACTTGACCCAAATGATTGATTTTCACAAAACCTGAAATTTCCTTGACATTTTTAACATTTACCGTTAATTTGCTTTCCATTTTAAGATGATAAAATCCTCCCTAACAGAAAACCCAGCCAAATTCACCCTTGTTCACACATAAACAAACCCTCTTCACTTATTTGACTTATGTTCTCCTTTTAGTATAGCCCTAAATATTTTAAATATTGCTTGCCCTAAATTCTAACGCTGCTCTCTATAGTGGACAAAAAAAAAACAACCGCCAAAGAGATCAAAATGTCCAGAGTATCCTGTCTCCCCACAACCAAACGTTGCAGAGCGAATATTCTTCTTTCTATCAATCCCTGTATAAGTGTCCTCGTTGGATAAAGCCGCGTAAAGCAACAGGGTTTCTTGGAAGCTGTCGCCGCTCCTTCATCAGTTGTTCTCTAGCGATCGATGACTACCCATAGTTGTTGTAGTCAATGATGGCATCTAAAAAAGAGGGCAAACTGGAATTGTTGAAGTATTAAATCCAACAACGTGCAGGAGAGCCAAAGGAAAACAGTTTTATTTCTCAGTTTTTTTTTGCACGCCATCCAGCATTGAATTGCTGATTTAAAATTCTAAATTCTAAATTGGCCATAGCCATACCTCTGTACAAGATTGTGTTTTGAACTCACGCCATCGCACCACTAAACTCTGCCATGCCTCACCATTACAACGCACCAACCTGCATTTAACACTCTGCAGAAACCACAATTTTTACCGCGCGTTAAATTATTTTGAATGGGTGTTTGACCCCACATGCCAACATAGCAAGGCAGCCACCAATCAAATGCATATCGCGTAGAAATGGAGTACGGTCAGCAGAGCTCCATTTCGGACCCGATAAGATTTTATGAGCCCAATTTAATTCTTATCACGCGTCCATTGAGCTGATGTCATGAGAACCTTTTGGTATGCGATTTTTTTCATACAAAGAAGTTTATTTTTGGTTTGGATTCCGGCAGACCCCATCTCCAGCCAATGGGAGGCCTATCGCGCGGAAATGATGCCCAGTCAGCAAGGGGGAATTTCGTATGCGATAAAGTTTGCAATGGAGTTTAATCTCTAGTTTCAAATCCGCGTCAAAGGTTTTAATACTTTGGTTTAAAATTTCATCATGCAATGGAGTTTATTAAAGTTTTTAAAACTTTAACATATCATTTTATTTATATGTTTTAAAGTGCCACGGTGGAAATTCTTTTGACTTTGGTCCAACATATATATACGGATAATATATATATAAGTTAAAAGACAGCTTTAATTTTTTTTAAGGGTACATTGTGCCATATAAAAATAGCTTTATATTTTCTTTTAAAAAAGGAGTTTGTATTAAAAAATAAAATGCCCAAAGGTAAAAAGAAAAGTAGCTGTTGTAAATTTTTTTCACTGTGTAATTTTTTTTAACAAAAAAAAAAAAACACACAGAATGTATTTTTTAATATGCAAAGAGTGTATAAACCGAGCATGAGACTTTGTATGAAGAACAGAGTGCAGATTTTGAAAAGCACTGTGTGTGGATTTTTGAAGAAGACAGAGAAGAAATTTTTGCACTGTGTGAGCAGCAGTTGGAATTTTGTAAATGCCAGAACAACAATTCTGTTGCATCACTGTAATAGATTTTTAAGTTTAATGAAATAGTGGTTTATGTGCAATCTTTGTCCAACAAATTTTAATTGAATCTCTGTGTTGAAGTTGGGAATTTTTATTCTCTATGTGTGTTCTGGAATACTCAGAAATTCCAACATGGTATCAGAGCTTATCCAGGCTCTTTGAAGGTGTCAAAGAAGCTGAAGGAAGAAGGATTTGTTGCAGTAGTTCACCAGCAGAAATCTAGTAGGCCAAGCAGAAGTAAAGTCCAGGTATTTCTCAAAAAACAGAGTTGTTGTTTTGTTTAAAAAGGAGCAGTCCTTAGAAACAGAGTTTTGTCCTTTAAAGAAGAAAAGACAGTTTGTTTAGAAAAACACAGTCAAGTATATTTCAGAGTTTAGTCTATAAGAAATGGCTGGACCAAGCACTGGTATGAGTATTGAAAATGCTCAGCTTCCCCAATTTAATGGGAAACATTATGATTATTGGGCCATTACCATGAGAGCCATGTTTGCCTCCCATGACTTATGGGAATTTATAGAAGATGGTTTTGAAGAACCAGTTGATGAACATGAGTATAATGCCTTAACACAGGCAGAGAAGGATCTGTTGAAGAGCAATAGAAAAAAAGACTCTAAGGCCCTCTTCTACCTCTATCAAGCAGTACATGAGAGTGTATTTCCAAGGATAGCAGCGGCTAAAATATCCAAGGATGCATGGGACACTCTGAAAATAGCCTATCAAAGTATGGAGAAAGTGAAGACAACAAAAATACAATTGCTGAGGAGAGATTTTGAAACTCTCTGCATGAAAGAGTCTTATAACATAGACTCATTTTTCACACATGTGATTGGGATGGTGAATCATATAAGGTCTCATGGAGAGACACTTGAAGAAAGAAGGATAGTGGAGAGACTGTTGATGAGCCTACCCTCAAGGTTTGATGTTATTGTTACCACCATTGAAGAGACAAAGGATCTCTCAAAGTTCACAGTAGATGAACTTCATGCATCACTGATGACTCATGAACAGAGATTGGGAAGATCAGTAAACCCATCTCTAGAGCATGCCTTCAAGACCCAAATGCCTTTTGGAAGAGGAATAGGTCAAGGCAGAGGAAGAGGAAGAGGTAGAAGCCAAAACAGAGAAGGGAGAAACAGCTCTACACATTCACATGGAAGGAGCAACAGTCAGAATCAAAGCCACAGCTAAAGCAGCAGCCAACAAGGTGGACACCAACATGCTCATGGAAAAAGGTATGACAAATCCAATGTCCAATGTCATTATTGCAAAAAATATGGGCACTATGCCAATGAGTAGGAAAAGAAAAATAACATGAATAATAAGCAAAATGTTAATGTAGCAAGAGAAGAAAAGAACCCAAGGAATGTGCTGTTAACATGTAATGTAGCACAAGATAGGCAGGATGATGTATGGTTCTTAGATTCAGGCTGCAGTAATCACATGACTGGAAACATAGCAATGTTTTCCAATCTTGATGAAGAAGTTAAATCAAAAGTAACAACAGGAACAGATACTAAGATTTATGTCAAGGGAAAAGACAGAGTTAGTATCCGTGCAAGAAATGGTGAGCAGAAATTTGTGCCAGACGTGTACTATGTTCCTGGCTTGAAGTGTAATCTTTTGAGCGTTGAGCGCTCATAAACAAAGGTTACAATGTAGTTTTTAAAAATGATGTGTGCACAATAATGGACATACCTCCAAGCAAGAAGATTATTGCTGAAATACAAATGACCAGCAATAGAATGTTTCCACTCAAACTCAATACAGATTTGAAGGGAAAAGAAAACAATGTAGCAACTGTAACTCAAGAGGTCTTTCAGAAGGAAGTGAAAGATGAGAATTGGTTATGGCACTTGAGATTTGGACATCTCAATTTCGGAGCTCTGAATTTGATGCACATAAAAGGAATGGTAAGAGGACTATCATTGATTGAGAAACTGGATAGCCTATGTGAAGGTTGCATCTTGGGAAAACAACACAGAGAAAAATTTCCATCAGGAAAGAGCATAAGGGAGAAAGCACCCTTAGAAATTATTCATTCAAATTTATGTGGGCCGATGCAAACAACATCAGTTTCAGGCAGCAATTACATGCTAACCTTCATTGATGATTTCACAAGGAAAGTATGGGTTTATTTCTTGAAATATAAAAGTGAAGTCTTTGAAATTTTTTTAAAGCTCTAGTAGAAAAATAGAGTGGGAAACATATCAAAGTTCTTAGAACTGATAGAGGAGGTGAGTACATCTCAAAATAATTTATGCGTTTTTGCAGAGAAAATGGCATACATAAACAGTTTACTACAAGATACACACCGTAACAAAATGGTGTTACCGAAAGGAAGAATCGAACCATAATGGAAATGGTGAGAAGTATGCTAAAGGAAAAACACTTGCCAAATGAGTATTGGGCAGAAGCTACAAATTGTGCTGTGTATATTTTAAATAGATTCCCAACAAAAGCTGTAATGAACAGAGTTTCAGAAGAAGCGTGGAGTGGAAGAAAACAGGGAATTATCCACATGAGAGTTTTTGGGTGTGTGGCTTATGCACACATTCCAGAACAGTTGAGGAAGAAGTTGGATAGTAAGGAGGAGAAGTGCATCTTCCTTGGATATTATGAAGACTCCAAGGGATATAGATTATATAACCCACCCACAAAGAAATTTGTTATAATCAGAGATGTGCAATTCATTGAAGAAGAAGCATGGGATGGAAGCATTGAGAAAATAGTCAATGTTAAAAGTTGTTTGTCTCATGATAAAAATGAAGAAGATGTAGTTGAAAATAATATCTCATCAGTAGCACAACCTCCACCAACACAAGGGCAGCAAGGAACACCTCAAGCAGGGGTAAGAACACCATTGAGAAGTAATGAGAGTGCTTCTCCAACCACACCAAATGGAATAGATTTGAGTGCTACTTCAAGCACATGTACACCAAATGAAAAGGAAACAAGATTCATAAATTTAGATGACATTTATGAGCAAGAGGCAGCAAATGAAGGTATGAACTCTTTATTTGCTTTATATTGTCATGTTGATGATCCTATTCATTTTGAAGAAGCTATAAAATATAGGAAATGGATAGAAGCTATGAATGAAGAGATTAATGCCATAGAAAGAAACAAGACATTAGATTTGGTTGAACTCCCAAAAGGTAAAGAAGTGATTGGAGTGAAATGGGTCTACAAGACCAAAAGCAATGCTGAAGGTAAGATTGAAAGACACAAGGCCAGACTTGTTGTCAAAGGATACAAGCAGCAGCATGGGAGAGATTATGAGGAAACTTTCGCACTGGTTGCAAGAATGGAAACCGTGAGAGCAGTGTTGTCTATTACAATACGAAACAAGTGGAAAGTTTACCAAATGGATGTGAAATCAGCATTCCTAAATGGAGTGTTAATGGAAGAGGTTTATGTTGAACAGCCTCTAGGCTATGAGAAGAAAGGCCAAGAGGACAAAGTTTGCAAATTGAAGAAAGCTCTTTATGGGTTGAAACAAGCACCAAGAGCATGGTACAGTAGGATAGATTCCTATCTACTTGAAAACGGGTTTGAGAAATGTGAAGGAGAACCCACCTTATACATCAAGGAGAAAGATGGTAAGATGCTCATTGTTGTTTTATATGTTGATGATGTGATCTTCAAAGGTAATGATGATTACCTTATTGAAAATTTTAAAACAGTCATGAAAGATGAATTTGAAATGACTGACATGGGATTGCTGAAATACTTCTTAGGAATAGAAGTAGAGAAAAATGAAAATGAGATTTTTATCTCACAAGCAAAATATGTTAATGAAGTTTTAGAAAGATTTAATATGCAGGATTGCAAGGCAACAATAACACCCACAGTAATTGGATTGAAATTCAGCAAAGATGACAGCAGCAAGGATTTTCATCCTAGTTTGTACAAAAGCATAGTTGGCAACCTTATGTATTTGACTGCAACTAGCCCTGATATTATGCACGATGTTAGTTTGATTTCCAGATTCATGGAGAGGCCAAAAGAAGCACATTGGCAGGCAGCAAAGAGAATTCTGAGGTATGTTAAAGGAACAAAAAGGTATGGGATTTTGTATGCTACTTCAAAAAATTCAGAATTAATTGGTTATACTAACAGTGATTGGGGTGGAAGTATTGATGACCGGAAAAGTACTTCTGGTTATGTTTTTCATATGGGTTCAGGAGCCATTTCATGAGCTTCTAAGAAACAACTTATTGTAGCATTATCTACAGTAGAGGTAGAGTATGTGGCAGCTACATCAGCAACATGTCAAGCAGTGTGGATGAGAAGGATGTTGAGGAGTTTATGTCAAGAACAGGTAAAAGGCACAGTGATTTATTGTGACAATAGATCAGCCATTGCATTGTCAAAAAATTCTGTGTTTCACAAAAGAACAAAGCACATAGATGCTAAGTTTCACTACATCAGGGACTTAGTAAACAACGGAGAAATAATTTTGAAACATTGCAGAAATCAGGAGCAGTTCGTTGATATTCTGACCAAGCCATTGGGGCAGAAAAGTTTTGAATATTTTAGAAAATGCATGGGTATGACAGAAAACCCAGCAGTGAAATTTAAGGGGGAGTGTTGAAGTATTAAATCCAACAGCGTGTAGGAGAGCCAAAGGACAACAGTTTTATTTCTCAGTTTTTTTTTGCACGCCATCCAGCATTGAATTGCTGATTTAAAATTTTGAATCCCAAAATGGCCGTAGCCATACCTCTTTACAAGATTGCGTTTTGAACTCACGCCATCGCACCATTAAACTCTACCATGCCTCACCATTACAATGCACCAACCTGCATTTAACACTTTGCAGAAACCACAATTTTTACCGCGCGTTAAATTATTTTTGAATGGGTGTTTGACCCCACATGCCAACGCAGCAAGGCAGCCACCAATCAAATGCATATTGCGTAGAAATGGAGTACGGTTAGCAGAGCTCCATTTCAGACCCGATAAGATTTTATGAGCTCAATTTAATTCTTATCGCACGTCTATTGAGCTAATGTCATGAGACCCTTTTGGTATGTGATTTTTTCATACAAAGAAGTTTATTTTTTGTTTGGATTCTAGCAGGCCCCATCTCCAGCCAATGGGAAGCCTATCGTGCGAAAATGATGCCCAGTTAGCAAGAGGGCATTTCATATGCGATAAAGCTTGCAATGGAGTTTAATCTCCAGTTTCAAATCTGAGTCAAAAGTTTTAATACTTTGGTTTAAAAGTTTATCATGCGATGGAGTTTATTAAAGTTCTTAAAACTTTAACATATCATTTTCTTTATATGTTTTAAAGTACCACGGTGAAAAGTCTTTTGACTTTGGTCCACCATATATATATGGATAATATATATATAAGTTAAAAGTCTGTTTTAATTTTTTTTAAGGGTACGTTGTGCCACATAAAAAGAGCTTTATATTTTCTCAAAAAAGAGGAGTTTGTATTTAAAAAATAAAATGCATAGGTAAAAAGAAAAGTAGCTGTTGTAAATTTTTTTTACTGTGTAATTTATAAAAAAAACACACACACAATATATTTTTTAATATGGAGAGAGTGTACAAACAGAGCATGAGACTCTGTATGAAGAACAGAGTGCAAATTTTGAAAAGCACTGTGTGTGAATTTTTGAAGAAGAAAGAGAAGAAATTTTTGCACTGTTGGAATTTTGTAAATGTCAGAGTAGCAGTTCTGTTGTATCACTGTAATAGATGTTTTAAGTTTAATGAAATAGTGGTTTATGTGAAATCTCTGTCCAGCAAATTTTAATTGAATCTCTGTGTTGAAGTTGAAAATTTTTATTCTCTATGTGTGTTCTGGAATACTCAGAAATTCCAAAAGGAATTTAGAGTTCCGAGTCCAATCTGCCGCTACACCAGCAATCTCCGAGAAAGACGCTATGGAGCAACAATGGGTTGACGCAGCGTTACAACCACAACCTGACTAATCGCGCATTTAAATTTGTCTTGTGGTGGCGGTGGTTAGTGCTTATAAAAATCATTCAACTCGGTTTAATTATCCTCTATAAAGGAATTCGTTCATAAACGATTTTAATTTTTTCTGAAAGTTGCTATCTTAATTTAAATGTCTCGTGTTAATGATGATGGATTCGATTTTTCCAAAAGGTGTTATAATTAAATAGCAATGTACACACAAAAAACAACAGAATCTCTCTCGATTTCTCTCCTGTATAATTCTTCAATTACTAAAATAATACAACTAAAAACTATCACATATGCAACATGCAACTAAACTAAAATTTAAAATAATATTCCTCTGTAGTCTAACCGTCTTACTGAGATTCTGCATCGTGACAGCTCGGTTCTCCCTCATGTCGCTGTCGAAATGGTGACGTCCCATAATTCCACTATTTTCCATCATCCCAACGAAGAAGGAGATTTTATTTTATTCCGGTCTGTGTGCTCTTCTGAATTGGTCTTCGAAACCCAAAGAGCTTTGGCCCTCATTCAACTATCCGCGTTGAACGAATGATTGAGCAGCCAATAATTTACATCAAAAACTCTGATTTTCTGGCCGGTGTGGATACTTTTTCCAAAAATCATTCCGTTATATGTTGCAAGCGGCCAGAATTGAACAGGTAAACAAGCAAGCGAGCCCGATCACATCTTCGAACCTTTCTGGTGAAGCTCTTACACATGTGAGAATTCTCTCCACGGTTGGGAAATTCGATTTTCTGTTCTCTCTTCCTATTTTCGTTTAATCGGGATCGTGGTTTGTGGGGAACCATCTCGGTGTTTTGTTTTTGTGGTTGTGAGGGTTGCATTTTTGTTTATAAATGAGTAATCAGGCATGGAGATGGAGTGGAGATATACGGGACAGAGTGAGATACTTGTTAGCAGAGCAACCCATGGTCACACATTTCAGATGGAACCATCACGCTTGGGGTTCCACGTGGCACTTCTCCCTTCTGGCCATTGCCTCCTATCTGTTGCTCATTCTGCTTCTCAATATTCTGCTCATACTCAGCAAGAGGCCGTTGCCTCTGCGTCCGATCCCCGCCATTCATAACCTCTTGTTAGTATTGGCTTCGGTGGCCATCTTCCTGAGCTGCTGGGAAGCGACGGCGGTGGAGCTCAGAGAGACGAAATGGATTTGGAGTATGAAATTTAAAAATGCGGCGAAATGGGTGATGTGTTTACCTGTGGGCAGGGCCCTTCTGGCAGAGTGTTCTTCTGGTCATACATCTTCTACCTCAAAAATTACCACCAGCTTTTCGACACGGTCATATGGATCCTCCGCAAGAAGCCCTTCACCTTCCTCCACGTTTTCCACCGCGTCGCCCTCGTTTTCGTGTGCTACGCGTGGCTGGAGTTCTCGCAGTGGCTGCATATCGTGACCATCATTTTTTAGAGGGAAAAAAACGATGTTCTATTAAGTAAAACAATACAAATTCAAATTCAAATACATAACATTCTACGCTGTTAAACAGCACGGAACCTATAGAGTCTAATCACAGCAAGGAAACTAAAGTATGCATCCCTTTTAAAAAAGAAAAGAGTAAATACATTCAGTCACATACGGTCAGCATAGTTCCTCCACAACTACAGCTATTTAAACCAAAAAAGGCAGTCAATAGTTTGAGATGGCATCAAAGCATCATAATAACTATCACAGTCCATGTTTTGATAACATTCACATTTCGAATTAACAGAGACTTGCCATCTTGTTCATCCCATATAATATCAAATTGCTTGGCAGGAAAACCCACACGGAAGTATTAAAGCCAAAAATGCCTCGTTTCACAATCATGAGGCATACCATAAGCCGCATCAGCCTCGCTTGACAATCCTATACAGAGAGAGATCCACGGGTCCGCTTGGAAGAAAATTCAATCCCTGCAAGCAGAGAGAGATCCACAGGCTCGCTTGCTGATCAAGATCGTGACCATCCTGGCCACCACGCTTCTCTATGTCGTGCTTTATTCGTATTTCCTCTCTCGCAGCATCTGTTGCGGTTACTGGTATTTGTTCTGCCGGCCAATTTCCAGATGGCGTACTTTGTATTTTTTAGTTCGATTTTTTGAAAGTTTTTTTTAAAGTCAAAAAAATTTAAATAATAGAAATCAAAATTTTATCTCAAATTTTTCCATCAAATTCTAACACTAAAAAATTTAAAAAATCACACTAAAAACAACTCTCTTATATTGTTGCTATTATTGCACGACATTTCACCATGAGGGAAGGCTGCAACAGAATGGGCGCATTGCTTTTTGATGTGTTTTCTAAAGTTAGTCTTGTGTTGCTCTTCCTCAACTCGTACATCAAACAAAGATGCAGCGGCCCCATATCAATAAATACCGTCGACCATGACAGCCAGATTAACAAGCAGAAGAGGCACTTGTGATGTTGGCTTAATGTAGAACCCTATAATGATGGGCGATTATTCCAACCCTAATAATGATGGGCATGGGCAAATATTAAGGGTGTTGTCTACCGAGTAAACAATTGGCCTGGATGGGTTTTTTTTGGGTAGTAATTTGGGTTTTTTTTTTTGGTTTTTAAAATTTGATTGTGTGAATTTTTTTAATTTTTTTAAATTTTTTTTTTTCCATGCATGTTGGATAAACACTATAAAAGATACTCTAAATGAAGTTTGATAATTATAATTTCAATTTCAAAAAAATTGCTATTTTTAACAAAATTGTGTTGAAATATTATGAGCTAAAATGTGACTTATTTTAGTTACATTACTATATTTACACTGTGTAGAATAGAGGAATTTGAGGTTTCGAGGCATTTGAGAGCAGTTGTGCATAGGCTGTATGAAGAGGTGAAAGTCAAAATTAGAACTTCAACAGGCATTTCTAAAAGTTTTAGAAGGGATATCGAGGTCAATCAAGGTTTCCCATTGTCTCCTACCCTTTTTGGTTTATATATTGACAAGCTTGGGCAAGTTCGTTATAAGGATTTTTTGTACGCAGATGACCTTATAGTGATTGCTAAATCATCTCTTTATTTGCAAGAGCACTTACATTCCCTTGAGCATTTTTGTAGAAGGGCGGGGATGCAAGTCAATATTAGCAAAACGAAAGTATTGGTTTTTTCTAACAAAAGAAAGCATAACGAGCATAAGTTCTACTTTGAAAGCAACATTATGGAAGAAGTTGTAGCCTACAAATACCTCAGAATTTACTTCAACAAAAATTTAAGTTGGGATGGTTGTAGAAAGAAAAGAACTTTGTGGGTTGGAAAGCATTTTATGCTCTTCAAAACAAGTGTAGATAGGCAGAGTTGTGGGACTAGAAAACCACTCTAACTCTTTTTTTGGCTTCTAGTGATTCTCATGATTCTCTACGGTTGTGAACTGTGGGTTAGCAGCACAACAACCAAGATGCAGTGGAAACAAATTGAAAAAATTCAGACGCGCTTGATTACAAACAAATTCAAAATTATATTTGCAGTTCCTTATGCTATCTTGTTAAGTGAAACAGGGGATGTTTCTATTGAAGCAATTGCTATGGTGTGAGTCATAAGGTATTTGAAAAAAATTGAGCAAATAGAAGAGGGTAGATGGTCTAAGATTGTGTTTAATGACAAATTTTGCAAAAGAAAGAAGACTTGGATGCGGAAAAATAAAAAATGGTTTAATAAATACAGTATTTTCTTGAGCATGTGTCCTACAAACTGTAAAGAGATAAAAAAATTTGTTATGGATAGGTTCCACAAATGTACCTGGGAGAAATAGCTAGGGAGAAAGAAGAAGTACTACATTGAAGATTTTAACCCCACTCTTAATCATCAGCAAAAAGCGTACGTAGGGGCCAATATTTCTTGGAGATCTAAAATTCTTATTGCGAAATTAAGGACTAATTCTCATCAATTATATTGTGAAACAGTGCGTTGAAAAAGGCCAAAATAAATGTGGGAGGAAAGAGTATGTATTGGGAGAAAGAAGAAGTACTACGTTGAAGAGTTTAACCTCACTCTTAATCATCAGCAAAAAGCGTACATAGGGGCCAATATTTCTTAGAGATTTAAAATTCTTATTTCGCAATTAAGGACTAATTTTCATCAATTCCGTTGTGAAACAGTGCATTGGAAAAGGCCAAAATAAATGTGGGAGGAAAGACTATGTTTTTTTTGCTCTTCTGGAAAAGTGGAAACAAAAAAACATTTCATTTTTGAATGTGAGGCCTTCAAAGGAAACAAGGAAAATTATGTAGGTATTAAGGCAGCTAGCTCTTGGGATAATCTATTCAGCGAAGAGTTTGTCAAGAAGATGGGAGCGATTATTGTAAAACTCCATAGGAAAAGGGCCAAATACAAGAGCCAGATGGAGAAGCAATCTATCCCATAGGATATTTTTAGCCTCGTGAACATTAAAATACTTTCTTTCTTTCTTTATTTTTTCCATTAGCTTAGTAATTTATATCTGCCATAATAATGTTCGAGAACTATTTCTACTGATTTGTGAAAAAGGGTTCTGTATATCATTCTAAAGGTACATTAGGAAATGAAAAGTCTCTTCCTCAAATGGCAATAACTGTAACATAGCCATCCACATATGGCAACAACGAGAACATAGTCATCTCCATATGGAGTATAAATTGATTTCGTTTAAAATTATTTTATCCCATTTAACGACTAGTCACCAAAAGATATCAGCAAGTTTCAATGAGTGAAGTAATGGTGACTACTCAGTGGAGTGAAGTAATGGTGTTTAATATGAACATTTGTATCGAGAGGTGCAAATACATGTGGATAGTGTTTTATTTTTTTAACATTTCAAATATATATATACAATAACATTTGAAATAGAAGGGTTTCTGATGTTTTAGTTGAATTTGGGGATAAATTAATCAAATGATGTCGGAGGTCAGGTATATCTTCAAAGGGCTAATGTGTCAATGGTGCTGCCCAACTTTACAGGATGTCATTTTATAAAAATGGGTTTTTTAGACACACACACACATATATTGTAATAAACTAGATCTCTCTGATTGCCAATATTGAGATACAGTGGAGGACAACTGGAGCAGATTGATTAAGGAAATCAATAGCTAAGTTGAGAAACTGAAGATAGTTGTATATTGGGATTGCAAATAAACAAAGTAAAAAATGGAGGGAACTAAATATTTGATTACCACATTAACCATATAAGTAGTATTAACTTGGCAACATGAATTCCCAATAATTTTGTACACCTCGAAGTTCCAAGAAATTTCTAACAAGATGCCTGCTAAATAGCCCCAATGTTCAAGCAACCACTTCAATTGTTACTAAATAGTGATCTAAGCACCCCTTAGAAGAATCCAAAGACCCATTTACTTTAACTGTTCTTGGAGTTTTGTGGCAAACTACTTACCGATTTTGATACAATATAATTGTTATATTTTTATCCACAAATAAAATTCCAATAAGCCTTTGCATTTCTTTGAGAGAATGTGAATTTGACATAGCCAAGAACCCATATTACTTTGTATTCCATATGACTTTACATTTATGTTCTATTACGACAATCTATTTCCATTTCCAGAGAATATCAATGAAACTAACTTGAATAACTACCTTTCCAACTGAAAAAAAACATAGTACTTCTTTGAGGAGTCCTTACCTCGACTGACTAGGAAACAACAAAGGTTCTCTGAGTCCTCACCTCAACTTTTCTTGGTGATTTGTGACAAACAACTTACCAATTTTGAAGCTTTGTGACAAGCTACTATCGAATTTCATACATTGGTGAACTGTTATACTATTTTTCTTCTCAAATAGCATTCGAGCAAGCCTATTAGTCAAATTTGCATTTCTTTAATAGAATATAAAAATTTGATATAAAAAACCCATAATAATTTGTATTCCATATGACTTACATTTATGTTTGGCTAAAAAAATTTAATTTCCTTTCTAGTGAATGGCAATGAAATTAACAAACTTTAATTACTTTTTCAATATAATTTGTAGGAAACAAACATAATGCACTCATATCAAAACATCTAATTTTTACGCATGGTGAAGAATAATGAAGATTCACATGAATAATTTGTCTATGTATATGATATATACATAGCGAAGCACAATGAATCATGTTTAAAATTCAATAATATTCATTGTCACAAAGGATAACAATCCTACTATGTTCCACAAAATTTCATATTAACATGTGATCTCAGAACCCCTGATAAATCTCACGTGGAATCAAATAATATATGACCAAAATAATTTAAACTCCACTTGTTATTCACAAAGTTTACACCTAGGCATAAACAATTGACTTATAGTTACCCAATTTTTTTATCTCTAGCACTAAACCGCTCTTGACATCAAATCTCGTATATGAAATTTACACTTGAACTTAATAGAAATTTTAGTTGTGTGAAAAAATGTGACCTGGGACTTCAAAGCTCATGTTGTAATCTCAATTTATGTAACTCCCCTACCCCGTTCTCTTCTTCCTCTTTCTCCCCTTCCCCTTCCATGCATCTTCAACAAAAGAGTGATTGTGATCATTGAAACAAGCCCAATTGTCTCCAAGCCAAAGTGAAAAATTGCAAATCAAATCAACAATCAATTATGGAGACCAATCTAACATTGTTAAAATAAAAGAAACAAGCATGATCAAAGTCTACCCTTTCATATGATAAGGTATGTACTCATAATTGAATGCATAACACAACCACCCTAATTCGTTATAACAACAAAAACACAAATATTGCAGGTGACACTTTCAATACATAGGTAAAAAATATGGAAGGCATTGCCAAGGAACAAGGTTATGTTGAATGCTATTTCTTTTAATATTGAAATTAGCATAATAAGCATCAAATTCTAAAGTTATTACTTATGGAAACAACCCCTCTTCAATTGGATCCCAAACATATGTGATGCTTATTGAGTTGATTGTTGTCGTATGATGTAGACCAAGAACATTTCCATGTTAAATGACAATGCAATTATGTAGACAACTAATAAAAATATTTAAAAATATTCTTTGAGCTTTTAAAAATAAAAACTCAAAAGCGAACCATTAAAATATAAAAGCATAAAATTCAAGAAATTTTCCTACAAACATAAAATAGGGGTACCATATACCTTCTAGGTGGTTTATGGATAAACCACCATACTAGGACCTTGAGATTCATTAATGAGCAAGAAACTCAAGGACTCAATATCAACCTCAACAATTGATTTTCGCAAGGTTGATATTGACCATCCAATTAATAGACAAGCAAGTTGAGAACCAAAGGATAGAGGTGCATGATGATAACACGCCCTTCTCCCTCCCACATCGTCGCATCTAATGCATGAGTAGCTAAGTGGCGACTGAGCCCAAGTGTGGCTAAGATAAAGAAGAAAGGGGAAAGAAAAGAAAGGAAAAAGAAGAAAGAAGAGATAAAGGGGAGAAAGAGAAGGTGGTTGAGGGTAATGAGGTAGACCAAGTAGGTTTGGATGATGACATGGAACCACCCCAAGGTGCCAAGTGTTCCAGAGGATAAGTCAGTGCCACATCACTAAGCCAACAAAAAGATAATTATAATTTTTCTTATGATTTTACAGGTCATAAGCTTCAGGAGAATCTTTTAGGCCCTAAACTATTTTTGTATATGCTAAAACTTGATAGGACTGTGTGTACTAGTGTTACATGTAGATTTTTCAGTTTACATGGAAGATCATGTAGATATATTTGCAATGAGATACTAAAATTTCAAAATAGAGTTAGTGTGAGTAAGATTCACCTAAAACAAATAGAGGGAAATATAAAGTGTCGGTTCATTTTCAGGAGGTATATGTCCCTACTTAGAACTTAGAATGGAGCATAAGAGTAGTCAAGGGAAAGTTCATGGATAGAGGAATATGGCCAAACTTCGAAAGGAAATAACTTCACCCCATGTATTAGAATTGGGAACATGAATAGTGAAGGGAAAGCTAATGAAGAGAAAAATACATCAATCCACCTGGTAGTAGAAAGTATTAAATATCAAAAGAAGGTTAACAATGACCTTAAAGGATGAAAAATTATGTCATTAAATATTGTTAAATTACTTTTATCTAACAAATTTGTTTTCTATACATTTTGCAGAACCATGCATACTTGAAGCATGGATAATTCCCGAGGAACTCTCAACCATGAAGAAGAATTGAAGGGAATGAATATCAACATAAGTAATGAGGAGATAGAGTCCAATGAGCACAAGAGTAGGAAAGAGCATTTTAATTTGATTAAAACCATGAAGAGTTTGAAAATGGAGGTACAAAGCCATACAAATGATAATGAAATGATAATTAAAGCCTAGGAAGATGAAAATCAGATCAATACTCAGCTAGTCCAAAGCTTTGATAAATTACAAAGGAAAGTTAAGATGGGATCAAGTTCATGGCATAGAGAAGAAGGAAAATCTCATACAAGAAGAGAGAATTATAGAACATCCAGACATGCATCGAGTGTTAGTAAGACTCATAATCCATGCCATTCACCTGATTGCTTAGTTAGAAAGGAACATTCGTATGAGGAATCAGAAATCAATTCATAGATATATTTTTTGAGGCATCAAAGGAGAAGGCTTTGAGTTTGAAAATATGCAAGGAGATCTCAAGAAGCTTAAGCCACTCATATTTTATGGAGGAAATAAGAAAAAAGAAGAGGCTAAATCCTAGTCCAAACTCCATGTTGTGATGCTCAGATGAAGATGCCAATATTTTTATTGGATTCCTCTTTCGTAGAGGTGCAATATCAATCTAAATATCATCTTCATCCGATGAGCAGAACATTTATTTTGAATTTATTCAAAATATGTGTAGGTCGACCTAAAATGAAATGTAGGCTTGAAGCCCCCGCAGTTGTGTCACACACCCTCATTGATGGATATAAATAGGTCAACGTTGGAGGTCATTTTCACTCATCCATCACATCACATTCTCTCTGCTCATCTGATTGGTTCAATCATCTGTTGGAGTCTCTTCTTCATCCACATGTGGGAAAATGCAGCAAGAAGATTTCTGTTTTTCGACGTAGGGTTTTTCAGCGCAGAGTTGACCAGCGTTAACTTTGGTCAACACATGGTCAAACTAACTGGAATCTTGATTAAAATTTTGATTTCTGCAGTCTGCTTTTTTTGGCACATAAATTTAGGTTGACCATTGACTTTGACCGAGCTGCGTTGTCCTTTTGCTGCTATTGTTTTGCGTTGACCGTTGACTGTGAAAGCGTTGACTTTCATTGACTTTGGGTTGACTAATATTGTTTTCCTAGAGGGTTGTGTTACACTTCTGGTTGGTTGACTGTATTGAGACTTTGCTGGTTGACGCATCATGTTGACCACCGTAACGCACCAACACACATATATATGTTTGGCTTGACTTCTGTCGATATACTGGTATGTTCTATCAACATTTTTTTTTCTTGTTTATGTGATTGCTGACTGATATTGATAAAAAGTAAATTTGCATCAAACATAGAACATCTACATAAATTTACATGGTATCAGAGATGAGGTGAAGACAAAGCCCAAGTTTGTAGCAATCACCGAAGAAGAGCATGCGTACCTCAAAATACAATGGCTTTAAAACTAATGACAAATTGACTGGGAAGGAAGAATTCCATCCCTAGAAGATGACATTGGCTCTTATTTTGGAAGACCAAGATGTCAAGGACTATGTGCAGGGTAAAATCCAAGAGCCTCCATCCACTACACCTATTGCCACCAAGTCAAAATATAAGAAGGCGGAAATCAAACCAAAGCTGATGATTAGGGACTCAATTCACAAGAATCTGGTAACCTACATATCTGAGCTACACACATCCAAGGAGATGTATGATAACATGGTCAACATGTTCAAGGCCAACAATGCAAATCAAGTGTAGAAATTAGTATACACTAAGCATGCATACATCCAGATTCCTCTGATCTCACAATATTTAACTTCTTGCAAAACACAAAATCATTCCACTGTTAATCTTTTGCGGAAAATTAATTGCAAACACATGTGAAGCATAAATAAAAACAATCACACATAACACAGTTGTTTAACGGGAAATCCTGAAGTTGAAAACCCCAACTATCATATATTATGTATCATGGAGATCATGTAACAATCTCATACAAAGCTTAGTACATCAAGCTCTTAGTATAATCAATCGTCACACACTAATAAGAAGAAATCTGCAAATCCATGCACCGATTTCTTGCCACCTGCTAGCGTGCCTCCACTGTGCAATCCCTGCTGAAGAATAGCTTTGAATGAATTCGGATCTACCTTGCCTTGACTGCACAATCCTCATTGGCAACTCCAATGTGTGTGTGTTGCAATCAATGCATCACTATAGTCACAACAGATAGTCCATCTTGTCCTTTCATCTGTCTCTTCACTGGGTCTCCACTAGAACTGACATGCACTGTAGTTAACTACTGTATTGTTTAGTTGACTAATGAGTTATTATTTGTGAATTAATTAACTAATTAATTCACTCCACTCTCACTAGTGTATCATTCAGTTAGACTAGATACAACTAGCTCAACCTAGTTTAACTCCAATAATTGAGTTAAACTGAATAACAACTCCATGAACTACTCTTCCAACTCTGTCATAACTTTTCCACTTCAGTTCTAACTAAGTCCTCCATGCATGAACCACCAGTAAACCCTAGGAATTGCGTAATTCCTTCAGCCCACTGATTTGCTAAATATGTGCACTGAAACTTAGTGCTCCAAGAGAATAAGTTGTTGTTTATTGTCGGATTATTGTTAAGAGCTAATAATAATCGACACTTCTATTTTTAGATCGACGATCTATAAATAGAATTCGCCCAATATTCTAAAAATAGAATTTCATCTATTTTTCCAACTTGACCAACCATCCACAAATAGCATCCTGCAACTTCTGAAATATGATCACCATGTCTAAAAACAGACTTGCGCCAAAAATAGCCTGCAGGCCCACTTAGTGAAGGGGATACTTTTCACTAAGTTCATCATCTTGTTGAATCTCAACATCAAGTCCTATTCTTTAAGAATCAACTGAAGAATCTGAAGAAAGGCACGGATGAATCCGTTCAATCATATTTTCTGAAGCTAACCGAAAACAGGAATAATATTTTGGCTATTGGGGAGACAATAGTTGATTGAGAGATGGTTCTCACCACACTTGGAGGTCTCTCATCCAAATGGCATGTATTCAATACTACCATTCTCAATAAAAATGTGATACCTGACTTTGACGAGGTACTATCGAGATGCGTACAAGAAGAGACAAGGATGAAGGAATATGCAAATGAAGGAAATGATACCTTCACTGCTCGTGCTAAGAAGAAGAACTTTGGTGGTCTGAGGAACAAAGGAAGAGCAGGGGCCCAAGGGAAGAAAGGTAAATGTTACACATCTTACAAGACCGCCCACTATACTAGAGAATGCCCTTTCAAGAAGGATTCTCTTGATGATGATGACAACAACAACAACAACTAGAGGAATGGAAATCAAAGGAACAAAAAGTTCAAAGGGAAGAGGAAGGCTTCCTCTAGTGGAAATGGGCAACCTTTAAAAAGGTCGATAAATTCCAGGCATGAGGAATCAAATGTTTTTTATGATAAAAGAAATGAATTCATTCTTGTATCTGCCCTCTCTGCTGCATCTCCACCCGACACTATAGATGTCTGGTTGATAGATAGTGGTGCCTCAAGGCACATCACTGGGTTCAAGGAAGCACTTTATGATATGGATGAGAAGGATGTTAATCTAAAATTATCCTTGGAGATAATGCTACATATCTCGTGAAAGGGACAGGGACTGTGACCCTCCACTTATCTCAAGGTCAATTCCTCTACTTGCAAGATGTACTATATGTACATAATTGAAGAAGAACCTTGTGTCGATTTTGGCCATGGAAGACAAAGGTTTCAATGTGGCATTCATTGATGGGAAGGTGTGTATCTGGAAGAAGAATTTCAAGGAAGCTATCATGATTGGGTTTAGAGTTGATACACTACCAGGTTGGAGGAATTCCACTGGAAGCGATAACAAGTGATACTATCCGATAGACTGAACTATGGCACTGGAAGTTTGGACACCTTCACTACAAAACCCTTCCCGAAGCAAGGAATGTGGTGATGGGGGTGCCCGAGTTCAAAAATGATCATGAAGGTGTATGTCAAGGTTGTGCCGAAGGAAAGCATATAAGGGGACCTTTCCCCTCAAGTGTCACAAAGAAATCTGATGTCTTGCGATTGATACATTCTGATTTGTCTGGTATGATACCGGTAACATCCTTGGGAGGATGCTCTTATTATATGACATTCATATATGACTTCTCTCGCAAAACCTAGATATACTTCTTGAAGAAGAAGGATGAGGCTTTCATGTGGTTTCGTACCTTCAAAGCCTTGGTGGAAAATCTAGCAGGGAAGAAGATCGAGATATTGAGGACCGATAGTGGCACTGAATATGAGACGAACGAGTTCAAGAAATTTTGTAGAGAGGCTAGCATCAAGAGGGAGACCACAACTGTCTATACTACTGAGCAGAATGGTGTTGCTGAAAGAAAGAATAGGACCATTGTGGAAGCTGTCCATGCCATGCTATGTGACCAAGGTCTTCTGAATTTTCTGTGGGGAGAAGCTGCGAACACCATTGTGTACATACAAAATCGATGCCTGCATTCCGCCTTGGACTCCAAAACTCTCGAAGAGATTTTCACTGGTAAGAAACCTGACGTCTCACATTTTAGAGTTTTTGGATGTCCTGTTTATTTTCATGTACCGAAGGAGAAGAGGAGCAAGCTAGATGCTTCTGGAAAGAAGGGAATGTTTGTGGGCTACAACGAAACTTCAAAGGCCTATAGAGGTTATGTTCCTGGTAAAAGGGAAGTGGAGATATGCCACAATGTTACCTTTGATGAAGATGCTTCCCTATGGAAAGTAGTTAATATTCTGAGATCTGAGGAAGATCATGAAGCAAGGCATGGAAATCAAGAAGAATCGAAGGATGAGGCGATGTCCGATGTTGAAGGACCGATGGACCCTATTGATCCACCTCCTTCAATGAGGAAAATACCACCATGGCTCAGGGACAGTCTCAAGGATTCCGAGAGACATATGGCCCCAAGGGTGACATTCCGTGAAAGAAAGAAGTCAAATAGATACCAAGGGTATCTAGCAACCATGAGTACAATCGTACAATTTGAGCCTGGATCGTTTGAAGAAGTCGTAAAGCATCAAGTCTGGAAGGATGTTATGCATGAAGAATATGATTCCATTATGAAGAATGATGTTTGGGATGTGGTTCCAAGACCGGAGGACAAAGCAATTTCGACCTTGAAATGGATCTATAAGACCAAGCATGGATCTGATGGTAGTGCTGAAAAGTTCAAGGCAAGATTCGTTGCCCGTGGCTTCTCTCAAAAGGAAGGCGTAGACTATGATGACATATTTGCACCTATGGCCCGATATACCACCATCTGATCTATCATAGCCCTTGCTACTACGCAAGGATGGAATCTTCATCAGATGAATATGAAGATCACATTTCTGCATGGTGTGATAAAGGAAGAGGTGTATGTGGAGCAACCTCTGGGGTTCGAAGTCCAGGATCGAGACACCCATGTCTGCAAGTTTAAGAAAGCCCTCTACGGGTTGAAGCAAGCACTCAGATCTTGGTACAAGAGGATAGATAGCTAACTAATGAAGATGGGCTTCACTCGTAGTAATGCTGATCTGAACCTTTCCTTCAAGGTTGATAGAGAAAAGCCTCTCATTCTAGTGTTGTATGTATACGACCTCTTCCGAACAGGTGCTAACCCTCTCATTCATCAGTGTAAGAGGGAGCTCGCTTCTGAGTTAGAGATGAAGGGCCTAGGGCTGATGCACAAATTCCTAGGCCTGGTTGTCTGGCAGAGACCTGGCAAGATTTTCCCTTCTCAAGGAAAATATATTGTGAAGCTTCTGGAAAGATTTGGAATGGTGGACTGTAAGTCCGTGTCGACACTGATGGAGCTCAACTTTAAGAAGTTGAGTGGCAGCGCTGCTGGGCCCATGCTAGAAAATCCTACTGAGTATTTTCAACTCATAGGGGCCTTGATGTTCTTAGTGAATACCCGTCCGAACATATGATCTGAATGGAAAATGGCATCAATCCATGGTATTCATCTACCCATGTTATCCATCCACCCATGAAATTTACCCATGGTATTGTAATTGGAATCAACCCATGTTATTCATCCACCCATGATATTTATTCGCCCATGGTATTGTAAGTGACCCATGGTATGTATCCACCCATGGTATTCATCCACACATGGGATTTACCCATGGTATTGTAAGTGGTATCTACCCATGGTATTGGCCTATGGTATCTACACATGGTATTGTAACTCAAAAAGGCTATAAATAGCAAGCCTCAATTTGTAAAAGGACAGATTGTCTGCCACAATGAAGCTTCTACAATTATTCTCTATTTTAAGAAAACAAGTTTCTTTGTGGTTTTATTTTCTTTGTGTTCTCTCTTTTTTCCTCGGCATTCTAATTTTTGCATCTTGTCGATCCATTTCACTTCTTAGATCTTGGGGTCTCCCTCAAGATCTAGATCAAGCAGTAATTTCAGATCTGTGTTACGAATCCATGGGAATGAGGGTTTGAAGCATATTTTAGTTTCAATTTTTGGCAGCAATCTTCAGCAAACTCCATGAATTTCTTGGGCGGCGAGTTTGAAGATCAGATCTGAAAATTTTGGTGAAAAATTTACAAAATCAAAGACTAGATCTGGATTCCTTGCAAAAAAACACCCAAATTCAAAAAAAAAATCGGCCGAATTGGAGTTCGGATGAGGGAGATATCGTTGATTCTAAATCAGCAATATTGCAGAAAATGTTCTGATGACAATTCGTAGACAGCGGATATCCTGTCATTTTTTGTAGTTTTAATTGTGAAATTTCAGAGAAATGGATATAGATCTGAGCTCCCCTTGAAAAATCACCTAATTTCAAAAAAAAATTTGATTGAATCGGAGTCCGGATGTGGGAGTTATTGTTGATTTAAAATCAACTATTTTTTTCAAAAATTTAGTGACAGCGAGACAGTTCCAGCACGAATCAGAGAGTCTAGAGTCTCCAGATAGCGGTTTCAAATACATGAGAAGATGAAAAATGATCATTCCATTTCCAAAAACAGGTTATAATAAATATTCTGAGTTATATTGACCGAGTTATGCTCATTTTAAATCTGAAGCAACATTCGAAGTGGGTTTCCTTTGGAGACGTGTCCTCCCACCCTACTTTAGTAGGCACCTGCTTCACATTCATTAGTTTCAACATAGCAGCGTTCGGCTTGGGTTATTTGGAGACGTGCCCTCCCACCCCAAGCTATGTAGGCACCTGCTACTTCATCAACAATCAACATCACGGTTATGGGTCAACTGTATAAAATCATTTTCATCGAAGTCCATTTGCTAGGCCACACACTGTTAGTAACATAGTTGGTCACAAACATTACAGGGTATCTCTATCCTCGGATCTTCGTTTGTCATGGTTTTGGTTCATCCACAAACTCACACTTCATCGAAGTCTATTTGTTAGGCTGCACACTTTCAATATCACAGTTGGTCACAAGCATTACAGGGTATCTCTATCCTCGGATCTTCGTTCATCACGGTTATTGGTTAACTACACAAAACCCTTCTCTTCAGTGGCTCTTCATATTCAAAAAAGGCTTCCCAGCAGGGAACTTCACGCAATCGGGACCATTGCTTCTTAAGGAGGGAGGAATGATCCGAATGGAAAATGGCATCAACCCATGGTATTCATCTACCCATGTTATCCATCCACCCATGGAATTTACCCATGGTATTGTAAATGGCATCAACCCATGTTATTCATCCACCCATGATATTTATTCGCCCATGGTATTATAAGTGACCCATGGTATGTATCCACCCATGGTATTCATCCACACATGATTTACCCATGGTATTGTAAGTGGTATCTACCTATGGTATTGGCCTATGTTATCTACACATGGTATTGTAACTCAAAAAGGCTATAAATAACAAGCCTCAGCTTGTAAAAGGACAAACATTTTCCACCAAAATGAGTTTCTACGTTTATTCTATGTTTTAATTAAACAAGTTTCTTTCTCGGTTTTATTTTCTCTATGTGCTTCTCTCTTTTTTCCTCGCATTCTAATTTTGGCAGATCTACAGATCCATTTCAATTTTTTAGATTCAGCCTCCTCTAGATCTAGATCAACATATGTTTCTTAATGAACACTTTGAGTCAACAGATGGTTGAGCCTCATCACTTTCACTGGGTTGGTGCCAAGAATCTTCTGAGATATCTTCGGGGCATGATAAACCATGGGCTGAGATACACTGCCGGGAGTGTGACACTCCGTGGATATACTGATGCCGATTGGGCTGGCAGTGTGGTGGATCGTAAGAGTACATCTAGTTGTTTGCCTACACTTTAGTGCTGTCGATATCATGCATGAGTTGTGAAGAAGAAGTCATGGCTTTAGCACCGCAGAGGCCTAATACATATCAGTAACGACATGGCCTGGTTGTGAAGAAGTTTAGTTGCGAAAAGCTTCAGTGAGCTATTCGCATGTGCTAGATACCACCGCGGATACTCGCGATAACCGTGAGTGGGATTCATTGTCCGATAATCATGTGTTCCATGATCGATCCAAGCATATTGATATTAGGTACCACTTATCCGGATATGGTATAAATGGTTATAAGGCTCGATCATATAGGAATCGATGAGTAGGTCGCGCATATTCTCACAAGCCCCTGGGAAGGTCAAGTTCCTAACCTTCCATGAGAATCGTGGAATGACCCTATTCTCAGGGTCTTGTTGGACGATGAGCTCTGGGAGCTCTGGGGGGGATTTGGGGATAGCTTCTTAGAGCTATAAGAACACACGGGGCTAGGCTTGCCGAACCTTGTGGTGCTTATGCCCCAACATTATGATGTTGAGTTGGTTCACCTCTCATGATTTGTGCCCCATATGCATCCTACCCATTGAGTCTCAAACTCATGGGAAGTAGCTCTCATTTGGCCAGTGAGGTGGGAAAAGGTAGAGACCACTAGCAAAGGCTGATGGACGCATCAAAGATTTCCGTACTCTCTATGTCTAGGATGGCATGTGTCCAATCACTTGATCTGGGATCAAGTCTAGTGAGATTTCAGACCTCCAACTGACTTTGGGTCAGGTAAACCAACTTCAGGTTCATATGAGACTCTTTTTGAGTCCTATAGAGGTTTCAGACCTTTGGGCTGAATCTGTCTACCAGGAATGACGTCTTTCTGACTGACCCAATTTTGTTTTGAAATAAAGAAGCCAACAAAGCAAGTTACAGCAGAATGACACACGATGTTTGGGACTGTGTTAGCCAATTGCATTCTATTTGGGAACTCGCGTGGCTAAGATCTTTTTTGAGCCTCCAAGGAACAAATTTCATCACTAAAAAATTGTTGGCTCTTGAAGTCTCTTTAAGGCCTCATGCCTTTGTCCAAAATCCTCACACGGTTTCTTAATTCTCAAGTGCACTTTACAAGAAATCGTCAAGAAACCATCATTTTTTCCTTTTCTCCCACTCATAGCCTAACCTTCATTTTCTCCCTTTTTCTCTCCATATTACTCCTCTACTTTTCATAAGTTTCTCCTTCCATTCATGAAATCCTCCCGACATGGTTTGAAACTTCAGTCAGGCCGAAACCCCAAATCCATTTAAAAACCTTTGAAATTTTTCATAAAATACAAGTATTATGACCAGGGAAGGATCTCTAAGCCCCTTTCAGCTAAGTCCTAAATCACTTCCCCACATGCTCCATACTGGGACCAAGCGTTTAAGTCCCGAGCGCCAATCGCAACGAAGGTCGGGCGCGTGAATTTTCCTTTGTAAATATCAAAAACCCCGATGCGATTTTTTATAACGTTAAGTCCCGCGATATGTTTTACACCGTCGATCTATGGTCCCGATCCGACGATGGAGCGCTAATCGCAGCCCCTCGCCTGATCGCAATCGCAACACTCATGTTGTAACCCCCGATTGATCGCAAGCCTTCTTCTTCGACCTCCGATTGCGATCCCCGATTACATCCCGACCGTTCATCCTTCCCGCAATCTGACGACCAGCGCTCAATCGCATTTCCCCTCCCGATTGCAATCGCAAGTCTTTCCTTCTGATCCCCGATCGTGTCACCTCCCGATTTAATCGCAGCCATCCATCTCCCAGCCGATCCGACGGCCATCGCACACCCGCTCCAATCGCAATCGAAACTTTCAATCGCACCCTCCTTCTGCGTATTGCGATTGCGATCCCCCGATCCAATCTGAGTCGTCCGTCCCGCCAGATCCAACGGTTCGGTTTCATCCCGCTCCTCTCCCATCATCCTTCTCTACTGCCTCTCCGATTCCATCGCAGCCATTCATTCCTCCCCCAGATCAACGACTATCGCTTAATCGCTCCTATCCCCCGATCATTGCATCGCAACTTTCCCCGACTGCGCAATCGCATGCACCTACCTGCCACCTCCGATTGCGATTAACCCGATTCAATTCCCACCGTTGATCTGAGTTTTAGATCAACGATCCGTGCATAATCACGTCGCGTGATTCAATCGCTCCATTTACTCGCTCCCCCCCGATTGCGCTCCTCCGATTAGATCTGGACCGTCCACGTGTCCAGATCGGACAGTCCAAAACCACCCCGCCTTATTTCTTCTCCCCGCTCTCCTTTACCTGTTCTGCGCCGATCTACACCGTTAGATATTTTTATCTGACGGCTACGCTCCTCCCCCGCCATCTGAAGCAGTTTAAACCTATTTCCGCAGGATTTCTTAATTGTTTTGTGTTTTGCATGTATTTCTATGGTTTTCCATTATGTTATGAAGAAAGGCCGAAGACCGGGAAAGACGTTTCCTGCGCCTTCGGGCTATTAAAACACAACCATTCGCAGGTTTGAATCCAGTGATTTATCAGCGTTTCATGAGCGTTGATAACACGTAAATGGCCTGTGCTGCCCCTGCACATCGACAAGACACTGTTTTATTCAAGAGAATAGTTAAAGAGTATCAGTTTTGAAGACAAAGCACAGCAGATGAAGATCAAAGACAGTTTTTATAGGGATTACGGCTAAGACAGTTATCAAAAGCCTAATCCCCAATCTAAAAAACAGTTTAAAAGAAAACCTAAAGTGTTTTATCAGACAGAAAGCCTCCACCGCCCCATCTGAGGCAAATTTATTCCTCAGCTACCACCGAGCCACCTGTTGCCTCAAAGCATTCAAACAGAGGCTAAAGTTATTGAAGAAAATCTTATATTCGCCTCCAGCGCAGCCAAGGATTTACTCCACACAGCGTACAGAGCCTCAAAGTCAAATAAAGTTCCCACTGAGCTTTGATATTTATTGTAAAAAAGTTAATACAGTGATCCACCTGTAAATTTCTCCCTCGAGCCCCTCAAAAGGCCGAGAAGTCTTGAACCTGTATTAATTATCCTGAGAGATATTTTCTCAGATCACCTCCTCATTCTTCTATAAATACCTCAAAATAAGATGAGAAATTGTTGGTTGCAGAACTTTGAAATACACTTGAGCTGGAGACTTATATTTGTACATAGTGTTCACTGGCCCTTGAAGCTCTGTTTGTGATAGAGTAGTTAGGATGATTAGTGTAGATGATTGCTGAACTGAAACATTGGAATTGAAGACTGTAACTGGTTTGACATCAATAACAAGCTGTTTCTTGGGATCCTGGTCTATATTACTGGTGAAGTGCCTCTTTCTTTGTTAATTGTTTTTCCTTCTACATATGCCATATTGTTCATATTCTGTTGTAAAGAACAGTATAAACAGGGTTAGGACCTACTGTATATCAGTAACCTTCTCTGGCTGAGAAATCTTTATCTTGATGTTTTCTTCAAATTTGTTTATTTAAGAATGATTCAATACAGTTTAAACAGTTAGGAATGTTGGCGTTCCCTCGTCCTTCTGTTTTCTCAAACATTGTTCTCGAATGTTATTTCCATTATTTGCTATTAAAGTTAGACTAGAGAAGATATGGTTTGCCTTGATTCCTAGATCTTTTTCTCCAAAGGCAGATTCTGAAAGTTTCCCTTGGCGTTGACTGAAAGCAGACTAGGTTTAAAAGTACTTTATCTGATCTTAAGTTACACTTCGTTTCTCTTATATGTTTTCATACTTTCTGAAGGTGATTATGTGGATCACTGGATTGTTTGTCAATTAAGCTGCTTTAATAAGAACTTGCCCAAGAGGTCTATGGTTAGCCCTGTCCTTGGTTGGTTTTAAACAGTTACTTAAGAGGCTTTTCTTGTTTGGACTGACTATAAATCCTCTGAGAAATTATTATCAGTTTCCACCCCTCCAACACTTTAATGTTTCCATTCCATCATTTTAAACTCAACAATCTTGTGGTATAGATGACTTCCCCTTGGATCACTCTTGATGTTGTTGCTCAATTAAAGCCCAGATATGACTCCATAGCCCAATGGACTAAAAACCAGCGTTATATCTATCTATCTGCCAAAACTGTTCTATTTGCTTGCAACTTCTCACTTTTGAAAATTTTTGCACTTAGGACTTTCCCCTCAAGTAACATTTCATGCTCAACCATCCAAAACAAAACAAAACCCTTGGCCTTCATAACTAGCCTAATATCATTACCTTAAGATTTTCAAAGACAATATCCATCTTTGTGCATATTGGAGAGATCCCTCTCCGGATTCAGGAGGGCTAGATCCTAGAATCCCAAAGTTGGTTGAAATGATGTTAACTCTGTGATTGGACTCTCCCAATCTTGCTAATAAATTACAGAGACCTAACATTTCTAGCGACTCCGCTGGGGAACTGAGTGTTTTTAATACCTTTTAGAGGCCTCAGAAAACCCTTTATTCGAGCCTTTTCAAGCATTGCCTAATATAGGTAATCATGATGGAACTTGTTTGAATCAGTGACAAACTAGGTAAACCCTAGGTTTCTCTTAAGACTTCATCTAACCTTGAAAAATCAGCTGGCTTAGCCATAAGAGTAGACTGCCTTTGTCTTGCAACCTTAGCTAAGTTTTGAAACAACGTTAGGATATTCTTAACAACCACAAAACTGAAAAATGACTTAGAAAAACCTAAAAATATTTCAGATTGGAATTAAATAAACATGGTGGTGGACCATAAGACCTTTTACCTCTGAAAGGAGCTAAAAGTTTCCACTTGGCGACTCCACAATCCTAGCAGACCTTAAGACTCCACTGGGAAGAACCCTTATCATTATAAAATCATTCAAACTCAGTTAGAGGACTGTAGGATTAAGATTTGTGTAAACAGTTTAGTTAACCTCTCAAAGATTGTCATATATGGCTGAACTTTTCTTGTTTATTTGGGTCTAAAAAACGCAGCATAGTGGCTTCTAAAAATATTCACATTAGAGCTCATCCTGACCCTGATCCACCTGAGATAGTTGATAACCTAGAAAGCATCCTTAGGAAGTCTCCTAAGATTAAATCTTCAACTGTTTTCAGATCACCCTTGAGAGCTAATTCAATTCCTAAGAATCTTACAGCTCTACAAGAATCAT
>CM076581.1:116778785-116972478 GCA_034641835.2 Pinus albicaulis
TAATAATTTACCGAGTCTAGCGATGAATGAAACTCGATTCTTGCCATGATCGACAAGCCCATTGCTATTTTATGTTTTAATGAGCTCAATGATAGTGACAGCCTGATCCTTTTTCATATTTAGAGAGTTTGAAAAATACGATGAAAGAAAACTCCATAAGTACCTTTTCGTAAAGTTGTCGCTCAGATTTGAAAAAGTGTAAAAAAATATCTGAGAGAACCTCTTTAGTCATGTTCGACCAAGGTATTCATTTTTCGTAAAGAATCTATCTCAATATGGAAAAGGGTTATGTTAGGTCTCTGTAGTTTGCAAGATTGGAAAGAACAAACGCTGCAGAGGCCAACATCAAAACCACTTTGGAATCCTAGGATCTAGCCCTCCTAGATTCAGAGAGGGATCCCTCTATATAAGTGTTTTCAAAGATATGATCTTTAAGGCTTATGATATGATATTAGGCTAGTTATAAAGCACAAGGGTTTTTGTTTGTTTTGGTTGGGATGGATATCATTAAAATGAAGGAAGTTTGTATGAAGGGTGAAGGTGTGAGTAAATGAAAGAATGGTTCAGCTGATAAGATAGGTAAGAAACAGTATCAATCCATTGGGCTATGGAGTCACAAAAGGGTTTAATTGGACAACAGGTTTCAAGAGTGGTCTATGGGGCAAGTCATCTATGTCAAAGGATCTCTTTTAAGTTGATTTATGGTATGAAACATTTAAGAAGTGGTGAAAGAAGCAAACATATAAGAAAAAAAAGGGCAGCTTAAGATCAAGGACTTTTAACCTAGCCTACTTTTAGCATACTCAAAGGAAAACAAAGAATAGCTTAAGATCAAGTAAGAACTTTGAATCTGGCCTGCTTTCACCATATTCTCAATGGAAAACATTAAAGATAAACAAAGAATAACCTAAGATCGGGTAAGGAATTTGAACCTATCCTGCTTTTCGCAATACTCTTAGGGAACTTTTCAAAGCAACTTTTGGAGAAGAAACTAGAGGACAGGGCTAACCATAGACTTCCCTAGTTCCACTTTACTTAGCAAAATTTGTAAGAACATTCAAGGATAGAATCTCAAGTTTTACTCAGCAAGACAAGGGCTCACCAGCATTCCTTGACTGATCACACTTTATTGAATTATCCTCAAATACACAATTAGCAGAAAACATAAAGATAACGATTTATCAGTGAGACTTAGGGTACTTGACAGTAAATCCTAATCTATATTTGTTGTTCTTTATCAAAGAAAATGGACAGTATGGAAAACATGAGAAAAATAAAAATTTACAATAAGAAAAACATCACCATTGACATAGACCAGGATCCCATAAATCAGCTATTGTATTTGATGTTCAAACCAGTTACAATCTTCAAGTCCAGTGGGTCTTTACAGCTTCAAACTTCTCATCTTAGCTTATGTATATTTAATTACAAAACAGAGCTACAGCATACTTCAACAGCTATTTACATTCAATAGGTATCCAAAGACCAACCTGTATACTATCTTCTAGAGAATTATTTATAGAAGAAATGAGGAGGTGGAGTGAAAGAAAGGCTTGTCTGTTCAATTAATGCAGAGTAAGTGCTTCTCGGCCTTTGAAGGGAAAAATGGAGAAGTTTTCAATTGTTTTAACTTTGCTAATTGATTGTTACATTAAAGTTCATCAACTTCAGTCACTTTTGTTGACTTTGGGGGCTTTTGGTAGGCTGGTAATTAATTCTGAGCTGTGTTTTGGAAATATATCTGACTGTGCATTTAATTTGTAGTCTTTTTTAGGTGAAGTCAGATGGTAGGTGGCATTTTGAGGAGTAATTGCCTCAATGATGTGGCATTTGGAGGCTCCTTTATTGATTTGTCTGTCCTAGTGGCTTTAAACACTGATTAGGCCCTCATTCTTGCTTTTGGGCCTTTATAATTATCCTCGTAGCCTTTAAACTTTCCTACTGACTGTATTATTTGTTAAATATCCATTTTCTTTGGCTCTCGGTCTTCATTTTCAGGTTAAGCTCTCTTAACCTTCCATCTTTATGTATTAACCCTTTATCTTTGATTATTTCGCTAACTTTCCTTTAATCCTCTGCTTTTAACCTTTGTACTGTGAATTTACCCTTAAACTGTAAGATTATGCCTTTAATCTTCAACTTTCTGTTAATCCTTCAACCTTTAATTATCTACTGGCTTTCCCTTTAATCCACTATTTCAGTCTTTAACCCCTTTGTTTTAACTGTGCTTTATTCAATATTTTCTTGGTTTTAGGCCTTTGAACCTTTGTTTTTGCATTTAAACTATCCTTTGCCCATTTTAAATTGATTTAGGCCTTGGTTTTGTGCTTTAGGCCTATTCCTTTAATATTTATTGCCTTTTCCCTTTTCTGTTGTGGACATATGGCTTCGATACAGGGATGGTTTCATAATACGATCAATGCTAATAAAACATTGGACAAATCGTGAAAATAAACCCTGGCAACTCTCTTTTGTGTGATTTGGCCTCCACTTGGACCACGAGGGTCCTCATATTTGGCCCTATCCTTTTATGGACTGTAGGAGAGCTTTCGGCCCCAAAATCACCATAGAACCTGCAACCAACCAAAAATACGTTATATAAAATCCTGCGGGTTGGAAAAACTGCATGCAGTGGCTGGCGGAAGTTGAAAGAGGTTATGTAGAGGAGCAGGATTATGTAGACGGAGGAGCGGAAGAGGTTTTATGGAGAAAACCTGCAAAAACCAGGTTCAAAACTACATATGGCACGAAATTATAGATTGGTGTTTTTGCGATAACCGCGAATGGTTTTCGCGTTATGATTGAGTGGTAAGCGGTTTTGCCTAGAGGGAATGTGATCCAATCAAAAGGGGACATGTGGCTTTCATAATACCGCTTATTTCGCGCTCAAGTTGCGCGTTGGGGAATTTGGATGGTCGGAGTGCGTCAGCCGTCCAATTTGCGAGGATGCAGATCGACGGCGGTGGACGAGCGCGATGATTTGGAGTTACACGGTGGATGGAGTAAGTGGAGGCCAGGTGTCGGCCAGTTATTGGAGGAGCGACAGGGTAGTGGGAGGTAGGCCCCAACGGGATTTGATTTCGGGAGTAAACAGGAGCCATCAGATCTCATAGATTGACGGTAAAGATCGTTTTTAGGGGTGAAAGGATAGGAATGGGTTAGGTGATCACAGGGTGAAAGGGGTGTTGTAATAGCCGTTTATTTTTAAAGATCAATGGTTGGGATTTCTTTATGGAGTGATAAGGTGGGGATAAGGGAAAATAAGGGAAGGAAGGAAGGGATGACAGGGGTGAATTATCGTGTAGGATCGAATAAATCAATGGCCCAGATTTATGCAGGTTTCGCCAAGTGTGGCGGGGGGGAAACAAAGAAAAACATGTTTTACAAAAGGCACGGGGAAAGGAACAACAACTTAGGGAACAACAGTTAAGGAACAGCAGCTTAGGGAACAGTAGCTTAGGGAACAACAGCTTAGGGAACAACAACTTAGGGAACAGCAGGTTAGGGAACAGCAGCTTAAGGAACAACATTGTTTAAGGAACAACACTCTTTAAGGAACATCACTGTTTTAAGGAACAACAGGCTTCAAGAAATCACAAATTTTGCATGATATTTGTTTCTTGAAGACCAAAGACCTATTTTAGCCATCATTTTCTCTGACACAAATTTACTGATGGCTAACAGTGGCTCCACTTGGGGATGGCAGCTCCTTTGGAGGTGTCAAGAATTTCAGCAATTGATCTCTGGAATGCAAACCTGTGCCTTATCCATTGACATCCTGCTTCTTCTTTGATCATGCTGCTTTAAAATATGATCAGTACTCACATCAAACAGAATCATTTCCCAAATAACTACCTACACAGCCTACTTCCTAACATTTTTTCTTCATAAGGTGCATTGGACTTGCAGACCTTAAACATCAACATTTTATTCTTTTGAAAATAGGAAAAACTAATCTAAATCTACCTTTATTTCTTCCATGAGTTCAGATTAAACTGTTGAACTCATAAATTCTCTACCTAAGCTACTATCTGCCAGGATTAAACTGTCTGGCAGATCTTATTCTCTATTTTCTAAAACATAAATTTAAAACACATTCAAATCAAGATTAGACTATCTGCCATGGTGTCTATGGTTGTATGTACAAGCTGCACATAGACTTTATTTGCAGAAATTTAAAAAAAAACTGTGAAGGCTTAAGATCTGAAAAATAAAAAACATCCTTCATTCTTCCTTTTAGCTCTAGTTTTGATCTTTTTGAGTTGTTCTTTTCTTTTTCTTGGTTCTGATTTTGGGCATTTTAGAACCAATTCTTCATCAATCTTACAGGTTCAGGTTTTTAGTTTGTTTGAACCACTTTTTTTCTATCCTAATCTATTCTACTAATAAGCCAAGATTGAACAGTTTGGAAAATATTCTTCACTAAGCTATCAATAGAAAATTTAAATCTATCTTAGTCATGATTAGGTTGTATGACTAAAATAGCAGTGTTTTCTCAAGTAGTGGCATTTAAGCTTGCACACTTTCATATTTTTCATTATTTTCTGGTATGGGGTTGTACCTTTCTTCTTTTATATTTGCCCTCTTTTCTCTTTTTCTATTTTTTTTGTATTTTTTTTTTTTTCAAATTCAAAAGCAGAAATAAAAGACTAACTAAATTCTCATAGGCTGAGCTTTATTGACATTCCTATCTAACCTAATCTAATTCTGAAATATTTACATGTTTGGATGATAAACTCTCTTTTCCAGTACATCCAGTCAATCAGATGGTTCCATGAGTGGTATTTTCTCATCTCCTTGAGCATGCTGGACAGACAGGGCCACTCCCATCTTACAGATTTTTTGGCAGCAGTATTAAAAAAAATTCTTGCTTTTGGTAGTACACTGTTCCTAACAACATTTATTCCCTCTTCAAATGTTTTCAAAAAATCGGCATAGGGATCTTGAAATAATATCTGGTTGTGAGTATTTGAAAGATAAGTGTCAACCAGGATTATTTCCTTTTCCTCCATTGGATCAAGATCAAGATTCTTTTGTGAAAGAAAATCTTCCTCATCTTCATTGTGATCTGAACTGGAGGAATCATCATATTTGGTAGTGTAGTCCTCTTACAGTCCTGGTATGCTCTGATTTAATGGACTAAACTCAGTGAAGAGGCCATTATATTCTTGAGCAGGGGTCTCTTTGATTACCTCAACCCTTTCAAGAGGAGGTTCCTTATATGCATCATGCTCAAGAAATTCTTCATTGTTTTCCTCCTCAACCTTTGAGCTAAAAGTCTGTTGATACCCAATCACATGGAAACTGTTCCTGATGAGCTGTAATGAAGTAGAGCAAAGATTCAGAGATTCTTTGCCCTCTTCTTCATTCTTAAAGCTTTCTTCATCAGTATCATAAATATTCTGCTTTGGCTCATTACTTTCTTGGAGTTGGTGGAACTGATCTTCCTCCCACAAATCTACTAATGATGGTCCTGCAAGATCAACTTCTGTTTGGAGAACATCATCATCAGACAGATCAAAATTAGGAAAATCATTAATGAAAGTAATGTCCCCAATCAAACATACTGGATTGTCAGCAGGTCTTTCTTTATTCTAATCTACAAGGGAACTTTCTAATTTTTTACAACAAAGTTCATTAGGAGAATGGGCAAGAGCGTTTTGTTCAAATGAGGTTTTGAGGGCTGGCTGTTTGTTTAATTTTTGATCAATTTCTTCTTGTGTCAAAAGAGGAGGGACTTTTCTTTCAGCATAAACAGAAGTAGAACAGTCCTCTTTTCCTTGTGTTAACTGTTTTTGGGGCTCGATGTATTCTTGAGACTCTCCTAGTGAATCTTCAGTTGTGTTTGCAGGGATATTTTGAGGACTTTTTATTATCTCCTGATCGTTTTCTGTTTCAAACAACTCCTCCTGACTGTTATGACACTCAATTTGAATACGAGGTTCATGGGTTGTTTCTTCTACATTATCCGGATGCCATTCTTCATGTGTAATTTGAGATGAGTTATAATCTAGAGGGAGAGTTCCTACAGGTGTCGGTTCTCCTTCTACTTCAGATTCTGCATTTTCTATGTGGCTATTTGTTTCCTCAAAGCACTGCTCACTACTATTATTTGCGTTTTGTTCGTAAATATATTTTAGCAGTAAAACACCGTTTATAAGTAGGCAATCAGGAATTTCTTGACCACCTTCCTCGTCATCTCCTATAAAGTATTGATCATCATACATGTCCTGCTCATTTTTTAGGTCTTGTAGAGGTTGAGTTTGTGTTTGATTAGGGAAAGGCATGGGCTACTCTAGATTATCGATATTCAAATTAGCCTCCCCTAGAAAGGATGATGAATCATTATTTATGCTAACAGGAATATATTGAGGAATTTATTTTACTTCTTGATTAATCTCTTCCTCAACTACTTTATCTAGGTTTTTATGACAGTCATCTTGGGTATGAAATTCATGAATGGCTACTACTAGATCCTCAGGCTGCCAATTTCCTAAATCTTCATAAATTCCTGCAAGGTATTATATGAGGCCCTCATATTGATTAAAACAACTTCCCTCTAATAATAGATACGGGGATTTTTCTTTGTAATGATTGTAAAATACTATGTGGAGGTCTCTTAGAGAAAACAAACTTCTAGTTCTTAACCATTCATACCATTCCCTTGCTTCTCCTTCTAATCTCAACATAAACATTTTCATAAGGTAGTCTTCATGCCTTTCCACCTTTAACCTCCATACATGTATATGAAATTTGATGAGATGTAACAAAGGGTCATCAAACTTTTCACCTTGAAAAACAGGCAGGTTGTTATCCCAATTCACCTGGGGCATCTTATGTGGGAATCCAAGGATATGATCTCTACTCATGGGGGCATATCTTCATTGTATCCTTGGAATCATGTTTGTAAATCAGAAAAGAGGTCACTGTGTCTATTTAACCAGTTCAAGGTCTTCTACCAGTGGAGTCGCCAGGTGAAGTATTTTTACTTGTTTTCAAGGTTTGGTAGTTGTTCACCATCATAAATCAATAATAAACAGTCTTGGGGACACTTGATTCATTTAGGAGTAGTGTTTCGTTGAGTTTTGAAGTTATCTATTATTCAATTTGTCCCCAGTATGGTCGCCACTCTGTTAGGTCTCCGTAGTTTGCAATATTGGCAAGAACAAATGCTGTAGAGGCCAATATCAAAACCACTTTGGAATCCTAGGATCTAGCCCTCCTAGATTCGGAGACGGATCTCTCTATATAAGTGTTTTCAAAGATATGATCTTTAATGCTTATGATATGATATTAGGCTAGTTATAAAGCACAAGGGTTTTTTTTTGTTTTGGTTGGGATGAATATCATTAAAATGAAGGAAGTCTGTATGAAGGGTGAAGGTGTGAGTAAATGAAAAAATGGTTCAGCTGATAAGATAGGTAAGAAACAGTGTCAATCCATTGGGCTATGGAGTCACAAAAGGGTTTAATTGGACAACAGGTTTCAAGAGTGGTCTATGGGGCAAGTCATCTATGTCAAAGGATCTCTTTTAAGTTGATTTATGGTATGAAACATTTAAGAAGTGGTGAAAGAATCAAACATATAAGAAAACAAAGGGCAGATTAAGATCAAGTAAGGACTTTTAACCTAACTTTCTTTCATCATACTCAAAGGAAAATAAAGAATAGCTTAAGATCAAGTAAGAACTTTGAATCTAGCCTGATTTCAGCATATTCTCAATGGAAAACATTAAAGATAAACAAAGAATAACCTAAGATCAGGTAAGGACTTTGAACCTATCCTGCTTTTGGCAATACTCTTAGGGAACTTTTCAAAGCAAATTTTGGAGAAGAAACCAGAGGACAGGGCTAACCATAGACTTCCCTAGTTCCACTTTACAAGCAAACTTTGTAAGAACATTCAAGGACAGAATCTCAAGTTTTACTTAGCAAGACAAGGGCTCACCAACATTCCTTGACTGATCACACTCTATTGAATTATCCTCAAATACACAATTAGCAGAAAACATAAAGATAAATATTTATCAGTGAGACTTAGGGTACATGACAGTAAATCCTAATCTATATTTTTTTTTCTTTATCAGAGATAAAGGAAAGTATGGAAAACATGAGAAAAATAACAATTTACAATAAGAAAAACATCACCATTGACTTAGACCAGGATCCCATAAATCAGCTATGGTATTTGATGTTCAAAACAGTTACAATCTTCAAGTCCAATGGGTCTTTACAGCTTCAAACTTCTCATCTCAGCTTATGTATCTTCAATTTCAAAACAGAGCTACAACATGCTTCAACAGTTATTTACATTCAACAGGTATCCAAAGACCAACC
The DNA here is from genome assembly GCA_034641835.2 of Pinus albicaulis. Classification (NCBI taxonomy): domain Eukaryota; kingdom Viridiplantae; phylum Streptophyta; class Pinopsida; order Pinales; family Pinaceae; genus Pinus; species Pinus albicaulis. The sequence goes on from CM076581.1 coordinate 116,787,122, forward strand.
TATATACTGTCTTCAAGAGAAGTATTTATAGAAGAAATGAGGAGGTGGAGTGAAAGAAAGGCCTATCTGTTCAATTAATGTAGAGTAAGTGCTTCTCGACCTTTGAAGGGATAAATGGAGAATTTTTCAAATGTTTTAACTTTGCTAATTGATTGTTACACTAAATTTCATCAACTTCAGTCACTTTTGTTGACTTTGGGGGCTTTTGGAAGGCTGGTAATTAATTTTGAGATGTCTTTTGGAAATATCTCCGATTGTGCATTTAATTTGTAGTCTTTTGAGGTGAAATCAGCTGGTAGGTGGCATTTTGAGGAGTAATTGCCTCAATGATGTGGCATTTGGAGGCTCCTTTGTTGATTTTTCTGTCCTAGTGGCTTTAAACACTGATTAGGCCCTGATTCTTGCTTTTGGGCCTTTATAATTATCTTCGTAGCCTTTAAAATTTCCTGCTGACTATATTCTTTGTTAAATATCCCTTTTCTTTGGCTCTCGGTCTTCATTTTCGAGTTAAGCTCTCTTAATCTTCCATCTTTATGTATTAACCCTTTATCTTTGATTATTTCACTGACTTTCCTTTGATCCTCTACTTTTAACCTTTGAACTATGAATTTACCCTTAAAATGTAAGATTATGCCTTTAATATTCAACTTTGCATTAATCCTTCAGCCTTTAATTATCTGCTGGCTTTCCCTTTAATCCACTATTTCATTCTTTAACCCCTTTGTTTTAATTGTGCTTTATTCAATATTTTCTTGGTTTTAGGCCTTTGAACCTTTGTTTCTGTGTTTAAATTGTCCTTTGCCCCTTTTAAATTGATTTAGGCTTTGGTTTTGTGCTTTAAGCCTGTTCCTTTAATCTTTACTGCCTTTTCCCTTTTCTGTTGTGGACATATGGCTTCAGTACAGGGAGGGTTTCATAATATGATTAATGCTAATAAAACATTGGTCAAATCGTGAAAATAAACCCTGGCAACTCTCTTTTGTGCAATTTGGCCTCTACTTGGACGATGAGGGTCCTCATCTTTGGCCCTATCCTTTTATGGACTGTAGGAGAGCTTTCGGCCCCAAAATCACCATAGAATCTACAACCAGCCATAAATACATTATATAAAATACCGCGGGTTGGAAAAACTACATGCAATGGCTGGTGGAAGTGGAAGGAGTTTATGTAGAGGAGCGGGATTATGTAGACGGAGGAGAAGAAGAGGTTTTATGGAGAAAACCTGCAAAAACCAGGTTCAAAACTGCATATGGCGTGAAATTATAGATTGGTGGTTTTTTGAAAACCGCGAATGGTATTCGCGTTATGATTGAGTGGTAAGCGGTTTTTCCTGGAGGGAACGTGATCCAAACAGAAGGGGATGCGTGGATTTCATAATACCGCCTATTTCGCGCTCAAGTTGTACGTCGGGGAATTTGTATGGTCGGAGTGCGTCAACCATCTGATCTGCGAGGATGCTGATCGACAGCGGTGGACGAGAGCGATGATTTGGAGTTACACGGTGGATGGAGTAAGTGGAGGCCAAGTGTATTCCAGTGATTAGAGGAGTGGCAGGGTAGTGGGAGGTAGGCCCTGGTGGGATTTGATGTCGGGAGTAAACAAGAGCTTTCGGATCTCATAGACCGACGGTGGAGATCATTTGTAGGGATGAAAGGATAGGAATGGGTCGGGCGATCACAGGGTGAAAGGGGTGTTGTAATAGCTGTTGATTTTTAAAGATCAATGGTTGGGATTTCTTTATGGAGTGATAAGGCAAGGATAAGGGAAAATAAGGGAAGGAAGGAAGGGACGGCGGGGGTGAATTATCGCCGTAGGATCAAATAAATCAACGGCCCAAATTTACACAGGTTTCACCAAGTGTGGAGGGGGGAAAACAAAGAAAAACATGTTTTACAAAAGGTGCGGGGAAAGGAACATCAACTTAGGGAACGACAGTTAAGGAGCAACAACTTAGGGAACAACATCTTAGGGAACATAAACTTAGGGAATAGTAGTTAAGGAACAACAGCTTAGGGAACAACAGCTTAAGGAACAGAACTATTTAAGGAACAACACTCTTTAAGGAACAACATTGTTTTAAGGAACAACAGGCTTCAAGAAATCACAAATTTTGAATGATATTTGTTTCTTGAAGACCAAAGACCTGTTTTAGCCATCATTTTCTCTGACTAAAATTTACTAATGGCTAACAGGTTAAACTTATACTGAATATATATCAATTCATTTACTTTTACGAGCTCAAAAAGACAAGTGCTCGGCAATATTTTCACATTATCGGAGTCTGAAAAGAGCTAAAAGAAGACTCCAGGGGTTCCTTTTTTGTTGTTATCGAAGCTTGAAAAAGAGATAAAAGTGCGCTTCAAATCCTTTTTTCGTTTTTTAAACAGATCAAAAAATAAGAAGCAAAATTATGCTTTGTGATCAAATCATTCTTTGAAATAAATCTGCACGACTAATCTGTTCATCAATTGTAAGACCTGTTTAGAAAAACATAAAATGGATTAAAAATTCTTGTTTCATGATAAAAATATAATAAAACCATAGTCATAGCAATAAATATTCATTGCAAACAATTAAATGACCAAATAAAAAGAGTTTTACTATTCATTTTTACCATTCACTAGTTACCATTTGCATTTTGGAGCTCTGAACCTGTTTTTACCCCGAACTTCAATGATCGATTGCGTGAAATTGGTAAGAATGTTTTGAATGCCCCCTGCAAGAGCACATGTCGAATGCCCCCTGTAAGATAAGATGCCCCCCAAGCTTCATTTCATTCAACTGAGTAGATTATTGGTTACTCATGGCTGGATGGAATGAACGTTCATTATAGGGGAGGATTTGTTTCATTTTTTTAACGAGGTTGACACAGGAAAAGAACTATCCTCAAAGGTACTTGTTTCATTTTTTAATGGGGTTGACACAAGAAAAGAGAACTATCCTCATAGGCACTTGTTTCATTTTTCAACGATGTTGACACACGAAAAAAGAACTATCCTCAATCCCTGTTTCATTTTTAAAAAGGTTGACACAGTAAATGAACCATCCTCAGAACCTGATTCATTTTTTAATGAGGTTGACACAGGGAAAGAACCATCCTCATTGTGCAGTTGGAGTAGTGAGTGTGTGCTGGAAAATACGTAGTCTGATGGAGTCATCATTTAAGGAGCTTTATGAGCACCATAAATGATAAGTTATAACATGCATTGACAGGTCTTCTCCAGGGTTTTCATTGAATTTTGGAATTTTGGAGGGTAATTTATGTGAAATCACCGACCACCAATTGGAATAACTGATGGGATCAGCTTGATATTGCACTGAATATGTGAATAAAGGATCAATCCATTCAGCACTCTTAAGGGAGGAACCAGATAGGATTCCAGATAATGACATGGGTGAATTCAAAGGACAAAAAATCGAAGATGAAGAAATAGTAGATTTTTTCACAGCTGAAATAGATGGTTCAGTCTGGGATGTTATCTCATCCATGGTAAAATGACCCAGTGTATACTCTATAGAATCTATGGAAACTCGAAGTGAAATAGGATCAACAAAAGCAGAGGAAGGTGATTGAGGAAAAGACTCGTACAGGTAAAGCTCCTACTAAAAATGAGTTGGAGTTAAAGGTGTCTCATTTTGTGATATTTCTTCAATAGAAATCAAACCAGGTGGAAGAACTTCTCTGTCTGGCCCAAATTATATTTCAGGTGGTTGACTACGCGATATTGGAGACTCAATGGCTACAACAGATTGTGGAGTGACCAATATAGGAACAACTTCTGGTTCTTCGACTAAGGGATCAAGATTTTCTCCATATAAGGGGATGATAGACCCTATTTCATTGGTCCTGGGTGTTAGCCACCTATAAAAATTTTTCATATCAAATGGTGGCTAAAAAGATTTTTGAAGCCTTTAAGAAACAATTCATGAAAAAATTGTTAGTTCTTAAAGTCTTATGATAATATTTATCCTTTCAATTGATCTTCACTGATGTTTCCCTTATAAATCCTGAAAAACCTGTTGTTAACCAAAGAGAAAGACTTCTTAAACCCCTCCATTTCCCATCATCTTTACCCTCCCTTTCACCCATTTTTTTTCCTTCCATAAAACCCCTTAAAAACCCTCTATCTAACCTCTAAATCATTCCAAACACCCTTTTAAAACCATTTGGTCTCCTTCCATTTGGTTTAGAAAACTCCTTTTCCTTCTATCAAAACCCTTAATTTTCCTTAAAAACTTTGTTTTTACGCCAAAAACACCCTTTTCTGCATGTAATTTTCTTAAGCCCTCGAGGGCTTAACTCCCGTGAGCCCACCGCTTCATAAGACCTTAAGCCCCACAACCGGGCACTTAAAGGGCTTAAAATCCTTTTCCAAACCTTACTTTTCTTTGTTATCTCATAAAACCTAACTTTTCATTGTGTTTTAATAAAACCCGACAGTTTGAATTTGCAACGAATATCGACCGTCGATCTAAACCGATCAATGGTCATCCGCTCATCGCATCGCAAGTCCACATTGGGTCCTCCCTTTTCTTCATGTCCTTCAAAATTTTTCCAACGCGATCCCTTAGAGCCAACCTCAGCCATTGATCATTCTTCTGATCCGACGGTCAGTACACCCTCACATTGCAAAATTCCCTTTGCGCTTTCCCTTGCCCTCCTCCGATGCCATTCTTCCTGATTAAATCTTAGCCGTCGAAACCACAAGAACCGATGGCTAAGATCTCATCACACTTCGCACATAATTCTTTGCGTTTTCCCCTCCGATTAAGTCTCAACCGTTGATCTGACTCCCAGATCCAATGGACAGTGCTCCATCGCATCACAAAATTCCCTTTGTGCCTTCCCCTTTCCTCCTCCGATTTGCGATCACCCCGATTAAATGTAAATTGTCCATAATTTAAATCCAACAGTCCAGATGTAACCCGATAGACCCAATTTCTGTCGAGACCTACCTTCCACCTCGAAAAGCACCAAGCCACTCCTGCAACGCCATCTGGACTCCACTAACTCCCCAACCCGCATCTTCCTCCGTCGTGTGCGATCTTCACCGTCGGATCCCCAACCTCCCATCTGATGGCTAGCATCACGTTTCGCGTTTTTTCTGTATCCTAGGTTTAACACCGAAAAGTTATGCGATAAAAGTGGTTTTGGAGGGGACGCATGTCAGATAATGAATGGAATCGCGTTTTTTCGGCAAATTTTCAAAACCACTTCAGAGCTGCGCAAAAACCGCTGCCGGTTTTCCGCCAAACCACCTACCCTCCACATTACCTTTTTAACCTTTTAATCCTGGCTATCAATTCTTTATATCGGACGGCTCACGTTATATTTCATCGTCCATTCTCTTGGCCTTCGCCTCTCCTTCCTAACAATCCATTGAGAGTTCTCCATCGTCGATCTCCGAAGATCGAACGGCCCTGATTTAGCTTCCCCTCCATTACCTTTCCCCACCATCTAACCTCTCAAATGAACCTACCGTTTAATCCCGACCGTTGGTTATTTTCATCCAACAGCTCCGATTTAATCCCACACCCAAAGCCTCTTAAGCAGTTTAAACCTATCCTCGCAGGATTCTTATAACTTTTGTTTGTTTTTTGCAGGTTATAAAGGTTTTTACCATAGTTTCAAAATGAAACGAAAGGCCAGGGATGACGATCCTTCAGGCTATTATTCACGAAGGAAAATAATTTACAAGGGTTCAAACTGTGATTTTTCCATGCCTCATGAGCATTTGTGAAGTCACAAAACCTCTGCGCGCCTGCAAAACGACAACAACACAATGAATATCAAGCAGACAAAGAGTGTCAGTGTTACAACATAATATCAGAGCATAAATGAAGATTTAAAGGTTTTAAACAAAGTTTAAAGGGATTAAGGCACCAGTTCAAGAAATCAAATGTCTGATCCACAGATAAATATAGAAGGAAGATCGAGGACTATGATCAAGGCCTAATTAGGCCTAAAACACAGAATAATACAGATTAAAGTGTTTTACGGGTAAACAGAGAAAAATATCAGTAAGGAGGCCTCCACTGCCACATCAAAGGCCAAAATATCCTCTTTAGCTACCATAGTGCCACCTGCAACCTCAATAAATTAGAATGGAGGCAGATTTATTGCCTAGTCAGTGATATTTTGTTAAAGGAAGCTAGAGCTATTTCCTACCTGCCTAAATATTTTTTGAAGTCAAAAAAATCTGCTAAGCAACCAACAACTTAATTACAACCAATTAATATAGAGAAATATCATAAAAATTCTCTATTGAGCCCCTCAAAGGTCGAGAAGCACTAACTTGTATTAATTGAACTTAGAGATCTTTTCTTTCATTCCACCTCCTCATTTCTTCTATAAATACTTCTGTAGAAGATGAGATATAGGTTGGTCTCTGGATATCTGTAGCATGTAAATAGTTTTCTGAAGCTACTGAAGCTCTGTTTGTAATTGAAGATACAGAAACTGAGAAGAGAATTTTTCTGAGTTGTTGAGACCTTTTGGACTTGAAGATTGTACTGGTTTGAACATCAATATACAAGTCAAATTCTATGGGATCCTGGTCTACATTAATGGTGATGTTTTTCTTGTTGTGAATTGTCTTCCTTCATTTTTTTCATACTGTCCACTTTCTCTGATAAATAACAACAAATATAGAGCTAGGATTTACTGTTAAAGGTACCCTACTCTCAATGATAAGCTTTATCTTTATGTTTTCCTCCTTTGTGTATCTGAGAATGATTCAATACAGTCTAAAACAGTTAAGGAATGTTGGTGAGCCCATGTCTTACTGCCCAAAACTTTAAACATTGTTCTTGAATGATATCTTCATTACATGCTAAGTACAAACTGAACTAGGGAAGTTTATGGTTAGCCCTGTCATCTAGTTTCTTCTCCAACAGTTTGTCTTGAAAGTTTCCCTTAGGGTATACTGAAAGCAGGTCTAGATTTCAATGATATCTTACTTGATCTTAAGTTACTCTTATGTTTGTCTTTAATTTTTCATCCTTTCTGAAAGTAGTCATGTGGATTACTGGATTGTTTTTCTGATAAGTTAGCTTTAATACAAGCTTGTCCAAAGAAGTCTATGGTTAGCCCTGTCCTTTGGCTGGTTTCAAACAGTTACTTAAAAGGCTTTTCTTGTTTGGAAAGTTAATAAATCCTTGTTGAAATTATTGGCTTTTTCCACCTTCACAACACTTTGATATTCCACTCCATCATTTAATCTAAGAGATCCTGAGGTGTAGATGACTTGCCCCACGATAACCTTTGTAGACTTGATGTTTCAATTAAATCCTCTATGACTCCATAGCCCAATGGATTGAAGCCACTTCGTGCATATCTTATTATCTGAAACATTCTTTCATCTACTTTCACCTTCACACTTCATTTAGACTTCCTTCACCTTCATTATATCCTTGCCCAACCAAAACCAAACAAAAACCTTGTTCTTCATAACTAACCTAATATCACATTAAAACCTTTAAAGATAAATCAATCTTTGCACTTATAGAGAGATCCCTCTCTGGATTCAGGAGGGCTAGATCCTAGAATCCCAAAGTGGTTCATATGTTGGCTTTGCAGTTTGTATTTTCCAATCTTGCAAATTACAGAGACCTAACATTCTGGCGACTCCACTGGGGAACGAAGACCAATTAGCCTAGATTGGCTTCATAATAAACATGGTGGTGGAACCATAAAACATTTTACCTCCTTAAGAGCTAAAAATTGTCCACCTAGCGACTCCACACTCTACAACTCTGAAAAGACCAAATGAATCCACTGGTAAAAGACTCTGAATTGGTTGATAAGATACAGTGACCTCTTTTCTGATTTACAAACATGGATATAGATATAGACTCTGAAGACAAACATATGGTCATAATGGAAAAATTGATGTACATGCTTGGAAAGAGAATAGAAAGGTATGAGGCAAATTTAAATATTGATGATCTAGAGCAGTGCATGCTTGTTTCAGATCAAGAAAAAACTCAACCACTACAATACATGTATGATGAGCAAGATTATAGAGAAAACAATGAAGAAAAATTTCTAATCATGATGGAAAAGATTATGTACATGCTTGGAAAGAGGATAGAGAGGTGTGAGGCTAATATAAATATTGATGATATAGAGCAACTCATGCCTTTCCCTGATCAAACACAAGCTCAACCACCTTAAGACCTACACAGTGACCAAGATATGTATGATGATCAACACTTTATAGAAGATCATGAGCAAGCTTACAAAGAAAGCAATGAAGAAGGTTGTCTAGAAATGCTTGATTGCCTACCTATATCTTGTACTATGCTGATAAGAGAAATTCATGACCAAATTGCAAAAACTTATAGTGAGCAGTGCTTCGAGGAAACAAGTATCCACTTAGAAAACGCAGAATCTGATGTGGAAGGATAACCAGCACATATAGGAACTCCCCCTCTAGATTATAACCCACCTCAGATTACGCAAGAAAAGTGGCATCCTGATAATGTAGAAAAAACAACTCATGAGCCTTGTATCCTAACTAAGTGTCATAGTAATCATGAGGAATTGTTTAAAACAGAAGAAGATCGGGGAACAATAGAAAATCCTCAAGGTTTCCTTGCAAGCACAAGTGAAGATCCCCTAGAAGAGGCTCAAGAAGACATCAGGCCTCAAAATCAGCCAACACAAGAGAAAGAGGATTGTTGTACATTTGTCCTAAGCACAAAGAAAATTCTTTCTCTCTTGATAGAGGAAGAGATTGATCTAATATTGAACAGACAGCCAGCATCCAAACCTTCATTTCAACAAAAAACTTCTGCTCATCTACTTGTTGAACCTTGTCTTCTTGAACCAAAAAATAAACTTGTAGATCTGCTCAAAGAAGAGCTAACTGATAACCTAATATGCTTGATTGGTGAAATTGTTTTTTCTAATGATTTTCCAAATTTTGATCAATCTGATGATGATGATGAGCTCCAAGTAGAAACTAATCATGCAGGGCAACTAGCAGTTGATTGGTGTCATGAACTACACTCTCAACAGCTTGACAACAGCAATCAACCAATCCAATTCATCATAAATAGCTTTCATATAATTGGGGGTCAGCAATCTATCAGTTGTAATGATAAGGTTGAGAAGAAAGAGGAATCTCTTGAGCAGGATGAAGATAAGGAGCCTTCTCTTGAAAAGGTTCAGGTAATAAAGGATACCCCTGCTCAAGAATATGTTGATCTCTTCACAGATTACAATCCACTGAATCAGAGCACACTAGGACTACAAGAGGACAACACTGCAATATATGATGAGTCCTCTAGTTCAGATAATAATGAAGATGAGGAAGTTTTTCTTTCTAAAGAAGATATTTATCTTGATCCAGTGGAGAAAGAAGAAATTTCACTGCTTATAGATTTGCAGGTGAAATATGATGATGCTTCCAAGCAACATACTGAAGATATAGTCCTCAAAGCTGATGTCTTAGAAGCAGACAATCTACCAACAATGGAGGGCCAGAAAGAAGAGAATCTTCATCTTTTCTTTGTTGATCCTTTGGAAGAGTGTGTGGAAGCCCCAAATGGCTCAAATTATCAAGTATGGATCCTTTGCAAGAGCCAAATGCATGAAAAGCTGTCACCTTCTGTGATAGCCTCGGTTTTGAAGATTAATCTTCAAAATGTACTATGGATACCCCTGACAAGCAGCCAGAATTTCTATTCCTTTTTTTCACTACTCAACTGGCTACATTGGCACTTTTGTATCATATAAAAATGAAAATATTCCAAGTTATAATAGGGTAGATAGGAATGTCAATAAAAGATCACCTTTGAGAATTTAGTTAGTTGTTGATTTTTTCCTTGAAGAAAAAAGAAAAATACAAAAATAATAGAAGATAGAAAAGAGGGCAGAGTGAAAACAAGAAAGGTACAGCCCCATACCAAAAAAGAGAAATAAAATCTGAAAGTGTGCAAGCTCAAATGCCACTCCTAAGAAACACACTTCTAGTTAGTCATACAGGCTAATCATGACTAATTATTTTTCCATTTACTGCTGATAGGTTAGTGAATTAGATTTTCCAAATAGCTCAATCTTGGCTTATCAGTAAGGTAGATTAGGATAGAAAAACAAAGGTTCAAACAAGCTCAAAATCTAAACCTATGAATTTCAAAAGAAAAAAAATGGCTCTAATTAGATCAAATCTTGAGCCAAATATAGAAAACTAACTAGTTTTAATATGCCCAAAACTTGAACCAGGAAAGAAAGAAAGACAGCTCAAACAAACTCAAATCAGAGCTGAAGAAAGATGAAGGATGTTTTTAAAATTTCAGATCTTAAGCCTTCACAATTTTGTTTTAAGTTTTCTGCAAATTTTAGTCTATGTGCAGCTTTTTTTTATGCCATAGATCAAAAACAACTTAGACTGTTCAATCCTGACTTGTTTTCTTTTAAATCTCTGTTTTAGAATGTAGAGAATAAAAATTTGTCAGACAGTCTAATCCTGACAGATAGTAGTTAGGTAGAAAAACTTAAGAACTCAACTGCTTACTCTGAGTTCATGGAGAAATAAGGGTAGACTTAGATAGTTTTTTTGTTTTAAATAAAAGAATAAAATGTTTATTTTTAAGGTATGCAAGTCCAAATGCACCTTCAGAAGAAAAAATGTCAGGAAGTAGGTTGTGTAGGTAGTTGTTTGAGGAAGAATTTTTCTACTGATACCAAATGCTCTAAATCATCTTCCAAGCAACTGATCAAAGAAGAAGGAAGGGTTTTCAAGGTACAAAGCCACTAATCTACATCCAAAGAATACTGATATGAGGTTCTTGACACCTCCAAGGAGCTGCCATCCCAAGTTGGAGCCATTGTTAGCCACCTATAAAAATTTGTCATATCAAATGGTGGCTAAAAACGTTTTTGAAGCCTTTAAGAAACAATTCATGACCAAATTGTTAGTTCTTAAAGTCTTATGATAATCTTTATCCTTTCAATTGATCTTCACTGTTGTTTCCCTCATAAATCCTGAAAAACCCGTTTTTAACCAAAGAGAAAGACTGCTTAAACCCCTCCATTTCCCATCATATTTACCCTCCCTTTCACCCATTTTTTTTCCTTCCATAAAACCCCTTAAAAATCCTCTATCTAACCTCTAAATCATTCCAAACACCCTTTTAAAACCATTTGGTCTCCTTCCATTTGGTTTAGAAAACTCCTTTTCCTTCTACCGAAACCCTCAATTTGCCTTAAAAACTATGTTTTTAGGCCAAAAACACCTTTTTCTGCATGTAATTTTCTTAAGCCCCCGAGGGCTTAACTCCTGTGAGCGCTTCGCTTCATAAGACCTTAAGCCCCACAATCGGGCGCTTAAAAGGCTTAAAATCCTTTTCCAAACCTTACTTTTCTTTTTTATCTCATAAAACCTGACTTTTCATTGCATTTTAAGTAAAACCCGACAATTCGAATTTGCAACGAATATCGACCGTCAATCTAAACTCATCAATTGTCATCCGCTCATCGCATCGTAAGTCTGCATTGGGTCCTCCCTTTTCTTCATGTCCTTCAAAAATTTTCCGATGCGATCCCTTATAGCCAACCTCAACCATCGATCATTCTTCCGATCCGACGGTCAGTACACCCTCGCATTGCAAAATTCCCTTTGCACTTTCCCTTGCCCTCCTCCGATGCCATTCTTCCCGATTAAATCTTAGCCATCGAAACCACAAGAACCGACGGCTAAGATCTCGTCGCACTCTGCCCATAATTCTTTGCGTTTTCCCCTTCGATTAAGTCTAAACCGTTGATCTGACTCCCAGATCCGATGGACAATGCTCCATCGCATCGCAAAATTCCCTTTGTGCCTTCCCCTTTCCTCCTCCAATTTGCGATCACCCCGATTAAATCTAAACCATCCATCATTTAAATCCAACGGTCCAGATGTAACCCGATAGACCCAATTTCTATCAGGACCTACCTTCCGCCTCGAAAAGCACACAGCCACTCCCGCAACACCATCTGGACTCCACTAACTCCCCAACCCGCATCTTCCTCCATCACGTGCGATCCGCACTGTCGGATCCCCGACCTCCCATCTGACGGCCAGCATCGCGTTTCGCATTTTTTCTGTATCCTGGGTTTAACACTGAAAATTTATGCGATAAAAGTGGTTTTGGAGGGGATGCGTGTCAGATAATGAATAGAATCGCGTTTTTTCGGCAAATTTTCAAAACCGCTTCAGAGCTGCGCGAAAACCACTGCCGATTTTCTACCAAACCACCTACCCTCCACATTACTTTTTTCACCTTTTAATCTTGGATGTTGATCCTTTAGGTCAGACGGCTCACGTTATATTTCATCCTCCATTCGCTTGCCCTTCACCTCTCCTTCCAAACAATCAATTGAGATTTCTCCGTCGTCGATCTTCGAAGATCGAACGGCCCTGATTTAACTTCCCCTCCATTACCTTTCCCCGCCATCTAAACTCTCAAATGAACCTACCATTTAATCCCGACCGTTAGTTATTTGCATCCAACGACTCTGATTTAATCCCGCACCCAAAGCCTCCAAATCAGTTTAAACCTATCCTCGCAGGATTTTTATAACTTTTGTTTGTTTTTTGCAGGTTATAAAGGCTTTTTCCACAGTTTCAAAATGAAACAAAAGGCCAGGGATGACGATCCTTCAGGCCATTATTCACAAAGGAAAAGAATATACAAGGGTTCAAACTGTGATTTTTCCATGCCTCATGAGCATTTGCGAAGTCACAAAACCTCTGCGCGCCTGCAAAACAACAACACAGTGAATATCAAGAAGACAAAGAGTGTTACTGTTATAACATAATATCAGAGCATAAATGAAGATTTAAAGGTTTTAAACATAGTTTAAAGGGATTAGGGCACCAGTTAAATAAATCAAAGGCCTAATCCATAGATAAAGAGAGAATGAAGACCGAGGACTAAGATCAAGGCCTAATTAGGCCTAAAACACAGAATAAGACAGATTAAAGTGTTTTACAGGTAAACAGAGAAAAATATCAGTAAGGAGGCCTCCACTGCCACATCAGAGGCCAAAATATCCTCTTCAGCTACCATAGTGCCACCTGCAACCTCAATAAATCATAATGGAGGTAGAGTTATTGCCTAGTCAGTGATATTTTCTTAAAGGAAGCCAGAGTTATTGCCTACCTACCTAAAGAGTTTTTGAAGTCAATAAAATCTGCTAAGTAGCCAAAAACTTAATGAAAACCAATTAATATAGAGAAATATCAGAAAAATTCTCTATAAGCCCCTCAAAGGCCAAGAAGCATTAACTTGTATTAATTGAACTTAGAGATCTTTTCTTTCATTCCACCTGCTCATTTCTTCTATAAATACTTCTGTAGAAGATGAGATATAGGTTGGTCTCTGGATATCTGTAGCATGTAAATAGTTTTCTGAAGCTGTTGAAGCACTGTTTGTAATTGAAGATACATAAGCTGAGAAGAGAAGTTTTATGAGCTGTTGAGACCTTTTGGACTTGAATATTGTACTGGTTTGAACATCAATATACGAGTCAAATTCTATGGGATCCTGGTCTACATTAATGGTGATGTTTTTCTTATTGTAAATTGTCTTCCTTCATGTTTTTCATATTGTCCACTTTCTCTGATAAAGAACAGCAAATATAGAGCTAGGATTTACTGTTAAAGGTACCCTACTCTCACTAATAAGCTTTATCTTTATGTTTTCCTCCTTTGTGTATTTGAGAATGATTCAATACAGTCTAAAACAGTTAAGGAATGTTGGTGAGCCCATGTTTTACTGTACAAAAAATTAAACATTGTTCTTTCATGAGATCTTCATTACGTGCTAAGTAAAGACTGAACTAGGGAAGTTTATGGTTAGCCATGTCCTCTAGTTTCTTCTCCAAAAGTTTTTCTTGAAAGTTTCCCTTAGGGTATGCTGAAAGCAGGTCTAGATTTCAATGATATCTTACTTGATCTTAAGTTAATCTTATGTTTGTCTTTAATTTTTTCATCCTTTCTTAAAGTAGTCATGTGGATTACTGGATTGTTTGTCTGATAAGTTAGCTTTAATACAAGCTTGTCCAAAGAATTCTATGGTTAGCCCTGTCCTTTGGCCGGTTTCAAACAGTTACTTAAAAGGATTTTCTTGTTTGGAAAGTTAATAAATCCTTGTTGAAATTATTGGCTTTTTCCACCTTCACAACACTTTGATGTTCCACTCCATCATTTAATCTAAGAGATCCTGAGGTGTAGATGACTTGCCCCATGGTAAGCTTGGTAGACTTGATGTTTCAATTAAAACCTCTATGACTTCATAGCCCAATGGATTGAAGCCAATTCTTGCCTATCTTATTATCTGAACCATTCTTTCACCTACTTTAACCTTCACCCTTCATTTAGACTTCCTTCACCTTCATTATATCCTTTCCCAACCAAAACCAAACAAAAAACTCGTTCTTCATAACTAGCTAATATCACATTAAGACCTTTAAAGATAAATCAATATTTGAAGTTATAGAGAGATCCCTCTCTGGATTCAGGAGGGCTAGATCCTAGAATCCCAAAGTGGCTCATATGTTGGCTTTGCAGTTTGTATTTTCCAATATTGCAAATTACAGAGACCTAACACTGGGATGATGTCCAATTTGACCAATAAAAGTTCCCCCCTAAAGCACAATGTGATCCGTATCAACTTCCAGTGGAACAATGTCAGGTTCGAGAGGTATGGTCTCACAGATTGGATGGATCATGACCACGGGTAGATGTGAGGACTCTGTCTCAACAACATTAAACAAACCAGGATGTGTAGAAACACCTTGTGCCAACTCTGGTATATGGGAAGATGATGCTTCACCAGAGGTACTAATAGTAGTGGTTTCGGTAGAGTGATGTCGCCTTCGCCGTCCAGAAGTAACTTCTGGTGCTAAAGGTGGTTTTAGTGCTAGTCTACGCAAACGATGGGGAAAATGATTTTTTTCTTCCACTATGACTGATTTATTTTAACCAAAAACAAATAAAAAAAATAAAAGGGTATTACTAGGCAAAAGGTTTACCAAGAAACTGTGAACTGTAGAATACCTCCTGGCGAACCAAGAAGTATGGGCAGACAATCTCCATGAATGTTGTGTTTGGTGTATCACAATTTACAAGGCGAATGACTTTGTTAACTATGGATGGATAGCAACCTAAATTTGTCCTCCCAAATATACCCGAAGGTACGTGGAGGCCCAAGTCCGTATTAGCGTTGTCTAATTTGAACCGCACAGTGAGAGCACCCCTTTATACTTTTTGTACTGTAACACCGCTTGATATACCCGAAAGTATGTGGACGAGCTACGATATACTTACGTATGTGGAGTGAGGTATCACACTCGGAATGTATCATAGACAATTAACGACAGCTGCTAAGTTTTACGATGCCAGAACACGTCTCTAGCCTAGACCTTCTAAATGTTATCGTTATGGTTCCAATGCTTTGTTAGGTAAATTGAGATAAATTTTAATTTGATCTTGTTTATCAATTTTCCTTTCAAGGTTCACTGTGATGATGTATTGGAAAATCCTAAAATGCAAACTAAAATGATAAGAAATCTTTCACTTTTAGTTTTTCAATGAAAATCCTAGCTACTAGAGGGAAAGAGCAATCAATTTGAGAGCAAAAATATCAATGAGCACAAACTAAATGCAGATTTCCTAATTATTCCTTTTGCAAAACACACAAACCACTACATGCAAATGCAGGTTTTTCTTTTCAGTTCCTTTAATTTTAAGAATGCAGAAAAGAAACTAAGTGCACTAAATCAATAAAAACAATGCCTTTTACTTTTGAGAAATGAGGAATATAAACAACAATTTATCTTTTGAACGAAAAATGAGGAATTTAGCAACAATTTCTCCTATCAGGAAATGAAGAATTTATGAAAATTTCATTTTTCAAAAGCAAATGGATCTAATGCGACAATTATAAATAAAAACGCTTTAAACAAACATTAAACAAATTTTTCTTTCAAAGGAGGAAGAGGTAGATAAGATCATTGGTCAATATGAGGCTCAGGCTTTTCAAAACACAACAGAGAAAAAACTGAAACAAATTGCAATGAAAAATTCAATGGAATTTGGATGGTTTCAGGAGGCAACACAGTCTCTAAAGAGAGACAGTGCTCTGCAATGCAGGCCTGAAAGGGAGACAATGTTATGCAAAGCACTGTGTCCTATCCAAGAGTGCGTTGGGCGCAGTGTACAATGAAAAAAACAGTTGTCTAACACACTTCTAATGCAAATTTGGATTTCAAAAATCCTAATATTTGTGAGTAACAACTACTGGGTGAATAAAAAGATAAAATAAGAGGCTAAAACACCTAGGATAAAGAGTTCTTTCCCCAGCAGAGTCGCCAATTTGTTATGCGGAATTATGAATTATAGATAAATCATTCTTCCCTAGACAGGTGCTTATCTAGAACAACAGGTCAAAGACTTTACGAATATCTTTCCTAACTATAAACAAACACACGGAATGAAACAAGAATCTTACTTGGAGTCCAAGCGCTTCCAAAGTCTCCTTTTGTCACTTTTGTTGTACCTTCAAATTCTAGCCGACTGTGCAAAATATTTCCTGCAAGAATGAACACTAAAAAACAAGACATAGAAATAATACAGATGTCTATTCAAGTTATTTAGCTAAATCAATAAAGCATAAACCATATACATCAAATAAGAAATCATGATATGGAAAATCAAAGCTTATACAGATGCATATAGGGAAAAATAAGCAGTAATATTTATTAGTGATAGAAGGGAGGTTACAACCTAGTGATTGATTTAGTGTCACCATCTCCAACAGCATCCCAGCCTCATCACAATGCAGATATATCCAGCAATATGTCACTCAAATCAACTCCTCAATTGAAATTCCACCAGCATTTCTCTACTCAAATTCTTCCTTATCAAACACTAAGATTTGTGCTCAATTTATAGAGGTGTTGAAGGTAGTTTTACAATCAATGACTTTCCAATAATAGGCAAGACATGTTCCCAATGTTGTATATGTCAAATGGACACATGGATTCAAAGTTTGACACATGTGAACTCTTCTAGAAGGCATTGGCCAAGTGGAGATTCCGGAACAATGAGAATTTCGCTCCCAATGTGACCAACGCACATATGAGTGTCAGGAAGTGCTTTGCAGAGCAGCCTTGCATGGGGCTACCTACATATGCAATGCACTTAGTCCCTTTAGAGGAAGCGTTGATGAGCTCTCATATGATATATTATAAATTTCAAATCTTGGAAACCTTTGCAGATGAAAGTCCTGAATGATTTGTCTTGTTCTTTGTCTTAGGGCATATAATAACTGAAATGATAGGAGATGATAGACCCTATTCATTGGTCCTGGAGATGATGCCCAGTTACCCAGATCTTTGGGAATGGTGCCCAAATTGACCTATAACAAATATTATGACAATAAAATTAATCTCATTGATTCCCTTTATGCAGGAACATAGTAAGAGAATATTATGATTCTATAACTCTAGAAAGTCCATAAAGTCGTGGGTTTGTGGAGAACTCTTATCTTCGTGGCCTAACTCCACAGGAGTTATTTTTCCACACAATGGGAGGTAGAGAAGGTTTGATAGATACTGTTGTGAAGACTTCAGAAACATGGTACATACAAAGGCATCTTGTAAAATCTATGGAGGTTATCATGGTTAAATATGACGGGACTGTCAAGAAATCACTTGGTGATGTTATTCAATTTTTATATGGTGAAGATGGTATGGATGATGATTGGATTGAGTCACGAAACCTTGATTCTCTGAAGATGAAAAAAAAGGATTTTGAAAATGCTTATAAATATGAACTTGATCAATAAAATTGGAATCCTAGTTACATGTTACCAGACCATGTGGAAGATTTAAAAACAATTTGGGAGTTCCAGAATTTTTTTCATGCGGAAATGCAGAAACTGGATTCAGATAGACGACAACTAGGTACGTATATTGTAACCACTGGAAATAAAGTGTGGCCTATGCCTGTAAATCTTAAGTGGCTCATCTGGAACAGCCAAAATACATTCAAAATTGATATGAGAAAACCATCAGATATGCATCCCATGGAGATTGTAGAAGCAATTGATAGGCTTCAAGAAATACTTAAGGTTTTTCCCGGTGATGACCACATGAGTATTGAAGCATAGAAGAATGCCACTATGTTTTTCAGCATTCTGCTTCGAAGTAAATTTGTTAGTAAGCGTGTGTTGAAGGAGTACCACCTTACAAGGGAAGCATTTGAATGGGTAATTGGTGAGATAGAATCTCATTTTCTGCAGTCCTTAGTTGCTCCATGTGATATGATTGGCTGTGTTGCAGCATAATCCATTAGTGAACCAGCTACTCAAATGAAATTGAATACTTTCCATTATGCTAGTGTCATTACAAAAAATGTTACTCTCGGTGTCCCCAGGCTGAGGGAAATCATAAATGTGGAAAATAATATTAAAATGACGTCATTTTCTATGTACCTAAAACCTGAGGTTAACACGACAAAGGAAAGGGCCAAAAATGTGCAGTGTGCTTTAGAGTACACAACCTTGAGAAGTGTTACAGAGGCTACTGAAGTGTGGTATGATCCAGATCCAATGATTACTATAATTTAGGAGGATGTTGACTTTGTCAAATCCTATTATGAGATTCCATATGAGGATATTGCACCAAAAACAATATCTCCATGGCTGCTCCATATAGAATTGAATAGAGAGATTAGGGTTGATAAAAACTGAGTATGGAAGACATTGCAGAAAATATTAACATTGAGTTTGATGATGATTTGAGATGCATTTTTCATGACGATAATGCAGAAAAAGTTATTCTATGTTTACGTATTATGAATGATGAAGGTCCTAAAGGAGAGGTACAAAATGAAAATTCTGAAGATGATGTGTTTTTGAAAAAAATTGAAAGTAACATGCTTACAGAAATGGCTCTAAGGGGAATTCCAGATATCAATAAAGTGTTTATCAAGTCTCAAAAAGTCAACAAGTTTGACGATAATGATGGATTCTAGACTAAGACAAAATGGATGCTGGACACAAAAGGTGTCAATATGTTAGCTGTGATGTTCCATGAAGATGTGAATGCTACTAGGACAATTAGTAATCACTTGATTGACGTTGTTTAAGTGCTTGGAACTGAGGCTGTGAGGAAGGCTCTTCTGGATGAGCTTCAAGTTTTGATATCTTTTGATGGGTCATATGTGAACTATAGCCATATATCCATTTTGTGTGACACAATGACATATCAAGGTCATTTTATGGCTATTACTCGACATGGTATCAATCATAATGACACATGACCAATGATGAGATGTTAATTTGAGGATACTATGGATATCATTTAGGATGTTGGTGCATTTGCTGAAGAAGACCCTCTCAACGATGTTACAGAAAACATAATGCTTGGCCAATTGACTCCTATTGGTACCGGTAATTCTACCTTGTATTTATATGACAAGATTCTACAACAGGAAATTGCACTCTAGCTACCCAACTGTATGGAAGTTTTAGAATTTGGCATGTCACCAACTCGGTCTCCTATTACAGGGACACCATACCATGATGCCATGGTGTCACCAAATTATTTTCTTAGTCCCAACCTACTGTTGCTCATACGTTGTCTGAAATAATCAGGTTTAAATTTAGAACCTAACTGTCGCTAGTCTAATATGAAAAATCCAATTCCTGGCATGAGGCATATGATGAAGCCATTAGCTATGTTACACGTTGGTAGTGTATGTTATGTTGATCTATTATTTTTTCTTTTGGTTAGAAACTGGGAACTTCACCACAACATCATACCAATATGTAAAATCTGAATTAATTGTTGTGAGACAACTAACATCTAGGATATTCTTTTCTATCCCATAATTTTCCATCAACACCTAAGTTGTATTCACTTTACATGTGTTGAATGGAGTAGATATTGTGGCATCTTAATAGCCACTCACTTGTAGCTTCTCATTTAATCTCCACTACTTTAGTGAAGTGGAGCTGACCCAGGGGCACTCCAAAGATGCACCTGCTCGAAGTGTAGTTCCATGGGGTGGGGAGCAAGCACAAAATACATATATTATACCCTTGAAACTCAAATGGGAAAACTAAAATTTGATGGGGGCATGATTCTAGCATCATTATTACTGCACATAGTTGAAACAGGAAGAATGCATGTTGCCAAGTAAAAATATGATGTAAACCACCAAGATGGTGCTAAAACCTTACATGCTCTAAGATATTAAACTATGATTGTAAAAATATGTTATTTATTCACATGAAACTTCAATTCATGAACTGTGGTATATTTCAATATATTAATAGTATAAAAACAAAAAAAGGTTTCAATGTTTAAAATCATGTTCAAACTTACAATCAAATAGAGGAAAAAACACATACAAAAAAACTAGATCATAATCATGAACAAGATTCATCTTATATTATGAAGTGTAAAGGAACTTCTGAAATGTGACACTACGAACTTGGTCAAGCACACAAGAAAAAATATCTTGGACATAACCCTAGTTGACAAATTGTATTGCTCATGATGCAAGAGGATTTGTACCTACGTTTCCAAGTCATTCAAAGTCCATAATTATATATACAATAAATAAAAGTAATATTTGTAGTATTTTTTACTCTAATATGCATTCTTATGATAATGTTAGAACATATGTTGACAATGTCAAAACATACCTGAATAAGATCCTCTTAATTTAAAGAACAATTTATCGGAGAGGCCTGAACTTGGAACAAGCCTCCCACGATCTGAAAGAGTAGCAACTAAGTCAGCAGTGACTTTTTTTCCTGCTACGTTGGATCGAGGGAGGTTTGATCCAAGATTAAATCACTCCAATAAATTATTCTCTACTAAACAGGGCCAACCACGTGAAGGCGAAAGCTCTTATGGCCCCTCCCCCCCCTCACATCACTCTCAATTCCCCAATACCCAATCTATATTTCATTTTTTATGAACATGAGCACACAAAAAAAATATTCAATAACTAAATAGAAAATAATGCAACAAAAAGTACGCATTAAAACATTGAAAGTGTATGGCATAAAAATAGTATTATACATATGTTTTTATATAAAGAAAAAAAGTTTCCAAGTATGGTACATCATTCATCATCTGTCATATAATAATACAACATTTTATATAATCAATTTTTTTTCTTCTTCTTCTTATTTCTAAAGCCCCTATCTACATCATCAACATCATTGTTCTCTACTTATGTTTCGTTTCTTTCCCGCATAGCTGACCTAGTTGGGTACTCACGATGTTTGGTCTCATGCAGTGACGGGGCATCGCCTACAAAAACAAATAATATTAAATTTAAATTGCTAGTTTTTAAAAATCATTGAATTAGTTCGGTAATATTAATAAAAAAAATTGTGTTGACATTATTTACCTAGTGCACCAATTGTCACTGTTGGAACCATTGCCCTTTGTTCCTCTCCAATGGTAGGATGCTCAACTACAACATTGTCTCTCATTTAAACAAAAAATGGTATAAGGACACAAGCCTTAATGTATAATTAGAAAAAATTATAACTATAAATTAATTACCGTCATGGGCCTCACTAATAGCAGCACTACCAGCCTGGTCCCCACTGGAATGATCAGGTTGCACGTGAGTACCATGTTCTGGAAATATTTCACTCTCAAAGCACTGCTCTACAACTGGGTTATTTGGCTCGTTTAAAGTTTTTCTCCCTTGATTTAAAAAAAAAGTTGTTAGACATTAAATTTATGGACGAAAAAAACATATTGAAAGGTTAATATTTTACCTTATCAGTCATTCTGGATCTTGGGACATGTCCCAAGCTTTTAAGATGTTCAACTACGGCTTGATTGCCGGAACGAAAATTAATCTCTTTGTCTTCCTTTGTGGTTTCCGTTCCAAAGTTGTCACCCTAAATTGCATATGATTGTGTATTTTTAATGTTATTTTATGGAATTACAAAATGTTGGAAGGCGATACAATGAATAAGATGTTTAGCTACTTACAATTCTTGCGGCTAATTTCAAGTTGCTGCCCTGGCCTAGCTTCTACTAGCCTTGTTTGTTAATCATAGCTTTGGTTTCCTTCGAGGTTTCAGGCAACCTATCATCAAAATCTTGAAGTCAGTTATGTAGCACACATTTATTTTATACATAGATAAAATTAAAGCTATTGAATTAAAGTTGTAATTTTCCTTGCAGGTCCAATTAGCATTTTTCCTTCTTTCTTGGTCATTTTCTCTTTTCCATCCTCAATGAGTGTTCTCCACGCCCTCTCTGGAATTATGAGAGGACACTCGTATCTAGAGTTATTTTTTAAGTAAGTCCTATAGGTTTCCCGTGTATATTTCATATATTCGCCAACTGCCTCAGCGGTCGTTGTTCTATCAAATGTGCCTGCCCCAAAAAGGCCTTCTAGATAATCTAGAAGTTATTTTTTCAGATCGGAATTCTGGGAATTCCACCTTGTGCGTATGTTTGGGCCAAAAATTACCAACGCCTTACTCTCCAAGGCCCTATAGAAATCATTATTTCCTACACAGAAAAATATATTATCATTAATTTAAAAATAATAATCATGATAAAATATGTTTCAGATAGAGTACATGAAACAATTAAAATATTAAAACTTACCGGAGAGTTGTACTTGCTTTATAGGAACACTTTCATTGTTCACCAAAAACATGCCTGGAATGGTCCCCGTGGAGGTGACATGTGTAGCTCCAGAAAATGTAATTATAAAGGTAGCCATATCACCCTCATCATTGCCACCATGTTCAACGGTTGGTTGTGTGTCTTCTTGGGGGTGTGTTTCTTGGCTACTACCTAAAGGCACATGAGGTGTACGAGGGGGTTCCTCGAGAGTCTCTTACCTTCATGTCCCACTACCACCAACACTAAGGACAACAGGTTGCAGAAAACACTACATACGAAATAATTTTTTTGTTAGTTTAGTTAATGCAAAAGTTATAAATCAACATATCACAATTGATCTTATGCATAAAAATAAAACTATCCTTTTGATTTTTGGTTATTACCTCGGATGTCTAAAGCTGGGTCATAACTTGTAATATCCTTTGTTCTATTTCAGGTGTTTGAGGCACAATGTCTACCAAACGCTCAAGTTTCTTGTTTACGTTTTGAATCTTTTTTCACAACCAAACAAATGGACTTAGGGATGAATGCAAATCTTCCTCATTGAGGGAATCATGACACGCACCATGGCTAGGTGTCTACATATTTGAACAAAATTTATATTATTTCAATTATGTAAACAATTAAAATACCTGAAGATAGAGCAAGGTTGGCACTTTACATGTTCTTCGGTTGGCCCCTTTTCATGATCATCCTGCCACATTATAAAATAATAAGAACCACGAAATATATTAAAAAAAATTTGTTAAAGATGAAGAAACTAATCTGAAAGCGAAATTTTTATTTGTTTACCTGTCCTGAGGTTGTTCTTGTGCCACGATCAGTCTGTCACATTGCAATAAAATTAGAAATGTGAAAAATTGAAAACAAAAAATGCAAACTTAAATCATTTCTAAATTTACCTTTATAATACATAAACTTTGTGCATTACACAACACAAATTTACCATCAAATTGCATTCAAGTTTAAAAAGAATAAATAGTAAATCAGAAATATTAAGACAATGTTTCCTGTAATTTTTCATATCAACATATAACACAACAAGTTAGAGGCACATTTATAAGGAGGGGAAACCAATATGGCAACCCCTTGGCTCCATGATGTATGATTCTTGAAGTATAATTTTATTGTTTTGTTATGATATGTAAGATGTGTTTCCAAAAAACATTATTAATTATATGGATTTTATTTGTCTACAAATAAACTTTTAAAATTTAAAAAGTTCATTAAAAAAACTTTGAGCATTCTCACCCTCTCTCTTAAATTGATTAAGGAAGAATTAGCGAAAGGTATGTGACATCATCATGTCATCTATCTTATCAGCATATTGGTAGCAACCCAAATAAGGAACACCAAGAAAGCAAAATAGGATCAAACTCTTTCTTCTGAAATAAGATAGTTTAGAACCTTACAACCTCACAAGAATAAGAGAGAAACAAACCACATTATCACAATGTGCTATATTACCCTAGAAAAACTAGGATTTTAGATATTCATTAACTCACAAATTTACAAAGAAACCAAAAACATTTATCTCAAAAGAGAGATGGACATATATTCAACTTGAATGAAACTAGAAAAATCCCACCTGTGAAGGGAGGAGGCGACTTGATGTTCAAAGAACCATCAAGAAGAATAAGCGCTACCAATTTTAATTTAACGAGGCAAGAAATCCTATCTTTGCATTTGGGAAACCATGGAAGGAACTCTGAGCAGATATCTTAGTGTCGGAAATAAAACTTTATTCACTTCCTTTATTTTTATTGTATCATTTAACATCTTATAGGCATAACCAAACAAAAATCTGGGAGCCCTCATAAAAAATGTGGGCCAAGAAAATCCAATTCCATTGTGTTATATTTTAATGTAGCTTTTAGTAGCTTTAGGCATGGCATATGACTTAACACTCAGAATCCTTAACAAAAATTATAAAGTTACACCTGGAGGTTTGGAAGCCTAAACCAACCTATAATAGATGATAGTAGAATATCCAGAGAGAGGGATTGAAAGATCTGTGCACAAGCATGTATTGAATTTTTTTGTGCTAGAAGCCAAGGACCTTTTCCAATCACCTTTTATTTAAGATAGCGAAAATCAATTATATAAAAAATTCCTTTGCACAAGGATGAAACAATGAATAATATACCCCCTTCGTGTACAAAGGGTTATGAGTTGGAAACATCAGAGAAAATCACATGGCTAGGTGGTAAAGCTTTTTTGTGGCCCATGTTACTTGTCCATAAAGAAACAGGTAGGCAAGTACATGTGAGGGAAAGAGGAAAGTTGAGGCTTAAGTGCTACACATTTCTGGCCCTTGCAAGAATTTGGGAAAGAAACCTTCAAGTTCAGACAGTATTGGGAGTCCTCGTAAAAAATGTGGGCCAATAATTCCCTTTGTTGTTTTAGAATGCAGCTTTTAGTATCTTTAGGCATGTCATATGCCATAAAACTCAGAATCGTTAACAAAAATTATAGTTGGAAGCCTAAACCAACATAGTAGAATCTCCAGAGAGAGGGATTGAAAGATCAGTGCACAAGCATGTATGGACTTGTTCCATACATGGGATTCTTACAAGTCCACAATAAGATTCTAACATGGGAAAACCTTCACAAAAGAGGCTTTCAGGGGCCTGGCAGGTACGAACTGTGTCGTATGGATTTAGAAGATGTGCCTCACATTTTTATAAGGTGTCCCTTTGCAACTGCGATATGGATAGGGGTAGCTCATATCATGGGATATGTCTTCTATTGATTCTTACCTACCTTACACTTTGGTTTTGGGGATATAATTCATACAAAACACTGCAATTATATGTCATATGGGGCATATGGAGAGCAAGAAACGCAGCTGTCATATGGGGATATGGAAAGTGAGAAACATTGTTATCTTTGACCTAATATTCAAGATGTGAGGAGAACCTCCATTAAGTATATGGAATTATTTAAAGAGAGGTACTATTAAGGAGAATATGAAAAAGAGAAACTTTTCTAAATTTTTGAGGCCTAGAAACTAATTTTCTTTCAAATGGTTCAATGGAAAAGGATACATCTCGAGAGATGAGCTCCTTTCTCTGTGGGGCGTCCTCTTTTGTGCCAGGTAGATGTAAATATCATATATTGTTGTCTATGGTGATTCAAAAGTGATTGTTGAGTGGGAAAAATAGAGACATGCTTTAGAGGCTCCAGAACTGGTGAATTGCATGGAAGGTACCAGGTCATTGATGATGTCCTTTAATAGATTATCTATCTCACACATCTTCAGGGAATAAAATCATTTGGCAGATCAAATTTCAAAATATGGTTGTAGCGAGTTGTCGAGTGTAATCAGATACTCTATTTTTGAGAATGAAATGTTTCAGAGATCGTGGATTATCAGAATATGAATCGTTTCACCAGATTTCAATGTCTTTTTTTATTCTTATTATGTATGTGGTCCTATGTTTCATATGATTGTTTTCGTGTTTTAGTTGGCCATGATGTTATATATTTATAGTATATAGGGAAGGCTCATTGTAATAGATATGTGGAACGATGCTACTGGGGGTTCCAATTTTGGTTGTGTTTTTTTCAAGTTTCCAGAAGAAGCTTTGTACATATGTAAAATTTCTCATTTTCATAATGAAAACAAGTCTATGTTTTTCTTTCCGAAAAAAATGACTTGTTCTGTGCTAGAAGCTATGACTCCATTGTCAGAAACAGTGCTTGGGAGATTGTTCCAAGGCCGGTGGGAAAATCAGTTGTAGGATCAAGATGGATCTACAAGGTAAAGCAAGTTGCTGATGGGAGTGTCGAGAAGTATAAGGCAAGATTTTTTTCTCGGGGCATCTCACAGATTGAGTGGATTGACTATGAAGAAACCTTTGCACCTATCACTCGGTATTCTTCCATACGGACCATCCTTGCTCTCTCAGCGTAGATGGCTTGGCACATTCATCGGATGGATGTGAAGACTGCGTTCCTTAATGGGATCATTGAGGAAGAGGTGTACATTGAGAAGCCTGAAGGATTTGAGATCTTCAGCAGCGAGTCACATGTGTGCAAGCTCAAAAGATCGTTGTATGGGCTGAAACAAGCACCCCGTGCTTGGTACACTCAGATCGACAGCTATTTCACTGGACTTGGCTTCACCAAGAGTGAGGCGGATGCAAACCTGTACTAGATTGTGGTGGAGGGTAAGCTTTTAATCATTGTACTTTATGTTGATGATTTAATACTAATAGGTGATGAGTAGTTGATACACTCATGCAAGGAAAATCTTGCAAATGAGTTTGAGATGAAGGATTTGGGCCTCCTTCATTATTTCCTTGGATTGGAAATATGGCAGCGGGAAGGTGAACTGTTTGTGTCTCAAGGCAAGTATGCCCGAGAGATACTGGAGAAGTTTCACATGCAAGGCTGCAAGCCTAACGACACTCCTCTTCCAGGAAATTGGAAGAAAGAGGATGCTACATCGGCAGAGGTAGTGGATGCCACTGTTTATCGAAAGTTGGTGGGTTCGCTCATGTATTTAGTCAATACAAGACCGTACATATGATATGCGATGAACCAACTTTCACAAGCGATGGTTAAGCCTACCAAGCTCTTTTTGAAGGCAGGCAAGCATGTCCTAAGATATCTCAGGGGCACATCTAAGTATGGTTTATGGTACAGATAGACGGATGAGGTGAAGTTGCATGGCTTCACGGATGCAAATTGGGCAAGAAGCCCAACAGACAGAAAGAGCACATCAGGAGGGATTTTCAGTATTAGATCTACGATAGTTTCTTGGTACAGCAGGAAGCAAAGATCCGCGGCACTCAGTTCAGCGGAAGAAGAATACATGGCAGCATGTCAAGCTGCATGTGAGGCTATCTGGATGAGGAAGATTCTAGTTGGTTTGTTCAGTTCACATTTAGATCCCACAGTGATTCATTGTGATAATCATAGTTGCATTAAACTCTCGGTTAATCCTGTGTTTCATGATAGATCTAAACATATTTATATCCAGTATCATCATATCAGAGATTGTGTGCAGCGGAAGATCATGTTGCTTCAGTACATTCCTACGGAGGATCAAGATGCAGATAGTCTGACGAAGACGCTCACCAGGAGCAAATTCGAATACCATAGAGGCAGGATTGGGGTGAAGGATAATCCCTATCTTGTTGAGAGGGAGTGTTGAGATTCAACAAGATGATGAGCTTAGTGAAGAGTCGCCTTCACTAAGTGAGCCCATAGGCTATTTTTGGCGCAATTCTATTTTTAGACATGGTGATCATATTTCAGAAGTTGCAGCATGCTATTTATGGATGGTTGATCAAGCTGGAAAAATAGATGAAATTCTATTTTTAGAATATTGGGCGAAGTCTATTTATAGATCGTCGATCTAAAAACAGATGCATGTCGATTATTATTAGCTCTTAATAATAATCAGACACTAAACAACAACTTATTCTCTTGGAGCACTTCAGTTCAGTGCACAGATGTGGCACATCAGTGGACTGAGGGAATTACGAAATTCCTAATGGTTTACAAGAGCTAATGCATGGAGGACTTAGTTAGAACTCAAGTGGCAGAGTTATGACACAGTTGGAAGAAGTAGTTATGGAGTTGTATTCAGTTTAACTCAGTTAGACTCAGTTGAACTAGTTGTATCTAGTCTAACTGATTGATACACTAGTGAGTGTGGAGTGAATTAATTAGTTAATTAATTCACAAATAATGACTCATTAATCAACTGAATAATACAACAGTTAACTACATTGCATGGCATTTTCAGTGGAGACCCAGTGGAGAGGTAGGTGAAAGGGCAAGATAGACTATCTGTTGTGACTATAGTGATGCATTTATTGCATCACACACACATTGGAGTTTCCAATGAGGATTGTGTAGTCAAGGCTAGTGTAATTCGAATTCATTCAGAGTTATTCTTCAATATGGATTGTGTAGTGGAGGCAGGCTAGCAGGAGGATTGTGTGCAATTAATTTTTCCGCAAAAGATTAACAAGTGGAACTGATTCAGTATTTTGCATAAAGTTAAATAGTGTGAGATCAGGTGAATCAAGGACATATGCATGCTTAGTGCATATAATTTCTACATGGTATTGAAGCATTTTTTATTGAATATTTCAATTGTGAAGTGAGTTTGTGCTGGTGGACAATTCGAATTTGCTACAGAAGATTCTTGGTGCAGAAGTTGAGTATACATTGAAATGGCTTTCAGTGGGTTGCGATTGGAGCATGCCCTTGATGGGAGCTAGAATTACATAGCCTGGAAGGACATGATGGAGGTGGTACTAGAGGATAATGGGCTGAAGGATTTCATCGATAGCGATGTTCCTAAGTCGGGACCTAGAGATGTTACATTACTTGACGCATGGCAAAATAAGATAAGAAAGACGAGGAGAATTCTGTTGGAAGGTGTGAAGGACCATATTGTGTCCAGCCTTCACGGGAAAGCCAATCCATTCTTAATGTGCAAGGCTTTGACAGACTTTTTCCAAAGAAAAAGTGGCCAGAGGAAGTTGGTGCCTAAAGAAAAGCTCAGAAAAATAAAAATGGAGAAAGGCGACAGTATTCCAAAATACCTCACGAAGTTTGTCCACCGCAAGGATGAACTGGGAAGTGTGGGGGTTACTGTTGATGATGAAGACTTGGTGAGCTTGGCTCTCCTAGGGATTCTGAAGAGTTAGCATAGCTACGAAGACTCTATCAATGGATGAGAGAAATTGTCGGGATGGGAGCGACTTTGGTCGGATCTTGTGCAGGAGGAGATAAGGCAGGGTACCAGGGATGGATCTTCATCGAAGAATGAAGATGAAGAGAATTTCACTTTGGATACCAAAGAAAGGAAAGGGAAGGGGAAGAAACATCCTTCAAAATTCGATGCTAAAGGCAAGAAGAATGATTTTTCCAAAGTGAATTGTTTTCACTATCACGAACATGGACATTTTGCCACTAAATGTCCACAGAAGAAGAAGAACAAGAAGGCTGCTGGATCTGCATCTGGAGAGGATTTAGCCTTGCAGTTTGAGCTTTATTTATTCTTGATTTCTTGCTTGGTTTCAAGTTGTATGGGATCGGAGTAGTATCTTGATAGTGGTGCGTCTTTCCATATGACGGGAGACAAAGAGTTGTTTAGTGAATTGGAGGAGAAGGACCTCCAGATGCATATAGAGATGGGTGATGATGGTAGGTATAGTGAGACTAGCATTGGGACCATTACCTTTGAGAGGGATTCCAGTAATCCATTCTTGTTGAAGAATGTTATGCATGTTCTAGGTCTGAAGAAGAACTTGGTCTCAGTTGCAATGCTGGAAGACACAGGTTATGATGTTGTTTTCAGTGAGGGAAAAGCCTTCCTTTGACATAAACCAATGGGTCAAACCAAGAAGATAGGGGTTTGAATTAAGAATCTCTACAAGCTGGAGGTAGATGGCTGCACTGCAATGGTGGGCAAAGTAGAAGAAGTGGTGAGTCGGGATGAGGGCGAATTATGGCACAGGAGATTAGGCCGTCTTCACCATGGCACTTTGAAGATTTTGCAGCAAATCTCTACTGGACTTCCCAAGGGTACTCTTGCGCAGTCAGATCAGTGCAAGGGATGTACTATGGGTAAGTTTATGAAGACCACCTTTCATGAGAAGGAGAACCATGCTTCGGTGATCCTGGAGAGAATTCACATAGACGTGTGTGGACCTTTCTCGGTTGCTTCAATAGCAAAACACAGGTATTATGTTATATTTTTTGATGACTATTCTCGTAGATGCTAGATATTCTTCATGCAGAAGAAGAGTGAAACGTTCTCAAAGTTCTGTGATTTCAAGGCATTGGTGGAGAAGGAGTTGGGGAAGTAAGTGAAAGCTCTACAGAGCGATAATGGTGGTGAATACATCTTGGGCGAATTCAAAGACTTCTGTAGCAAAGAAGGAATTCGAAGAGAACTCATAGTGCCTCATAACCCATAGCAGAATGGGGTTGCAGAGAGGAAGAACAGAACGATCGTGGGTGCTGCATGACCAGGGCCTACCGATGCACTTATGGGCGGAAGCATGCGACACTGCAGTTTATGTGCAAAACCATTGTCCTCGTAGAGTACTTGGCATGAGTACACTCGAAGAAGCTTTTACTGGTAAGAAGCCTGATATTTCTCAATTGAAGATTTTTGGCTCACCTGTTTACATTCATGTAACAAAGGATGCCAGGAAGAAGCTGGAGCCGACTGTAGAAGTTGGGATATTTTTGGGGTACACAGAAACACCCCATAACTATCGTGTGTATTTTCCAAACAGTCGGATGACTGTTGTGCGATGGGATATAAAATTCGATGAGGTGAAAGCCATGAAGTTGTCGCTTGAGAGGGAGCTACACTTGCATGCGGAGGAGGAACTTCTTGTTCCCAAAGATGAGCCTCTGGATGTGGATCAGCCATAGGAGGAGATTCATGGAGTGGAGGAGTCCACTCATGCAGAACCAAACATTAGACAAGGCAGAAAGTGTACCACAAAATCTGAGAGACTGAAGCTTGATGCAGCACAGAATGTAGGAGTCCCTACATCACAACACAGATAGAGACAGTCACCTGACCGATTCAATGGATACATGGATCTTATGAGAAATTGTATCGTGATAGAGCCATCTTCTTTCGAAGAATTAGTGCAGGAGCCCACATGGGTAGATGCTATGGTGGAGGAGTATGACTCCATTGTCAGAAATAGTGCTTGGGAGATTGTTCCAAGGCCGGTGGGAAAATCAGTTGTAGGATCAAGATGGATCTACAAGGTAAAGCAAGCTGCTGATGGGAGTGTCGAGAAGTATAAGGCAAGATTTGTTTCCCAGGGCTTCTCACATATTGAGGGGATTGACTATGAAGAAACCTTTGCACTTTTCGCACAGTATTCTTCCTTACGGACCATCCTTTCTCTCTCAGCGCATATGGGTTGGCACATTCATCAGATGGATGTGAAGACTACGTTCCTTAATGGGATCATTGAGGAAGAGGTGTACATTGATCAACCTGAAGGATTTTAGATCTTCAACAGCTAGTCGCATGTGTGCAGGCTCAAAAGAGCGTTGTATGGGCTGAAACAAGCACCCCGTGCTTGGTACACTCGGATCCACAGTTATTTCACTGGACTTGGCTTCACCAAGAGTGAGATGGATGCAAACCTGTATCAGATTATGGTGGAGGGTAAGCTTTTAATCATTGTACTTTATGTTGATGATTTAATACTAACAGGTGATGAGCAGTTGATACCCTCATGCAAGGTAGATCTTGCAAAGGAGTTTGAGATGAAGGATTTGAGCCTCCTTCATTATTTCCTTGGATTGGAAATATGGCAGCGGGAAGGTGAACTGTTTGTGTCTCAAGGCAAGTATGCCTGGGAGATACTGGAGAATTTTCACATGCAAGGCTGCAAGCCTATTGACACTCCTCTTCCAGGAAATTGGAAGAAAGAGGATGCTACATTAGCAGAGGTAGTGGATGCCACTGTTTATCGACAGTTGGTGGGTTCGCTCATGTATTTAGTCAATACAAGACCGGACATATGCTATGCGGTGAACCAGCTTTCACAAGCGATGGTTAAGCCTACCAAGCTCTTTTGGAAGGCAGGTAAGCATGTCCTGAGATATCTCAGGGGCACATCTGAGTATGGTTTATGGTACAGAAATATGGATGAGGTGAAGTTGCATGGCTTCACGGATGCAGATTGGGCAGGAAGCCCAACATACAGAAAGAGCACATCAGGAGGGATTTTCAGTATCATATCTACGGCAGTTTCTTGGTACAGCAAGAAACAAAGATCCGTGGCAAGAAACAAAGAATACATGGCATAAATTCAAGCTGCATGTGAGGCTATCTGGATTAGGAAGATTCTGGTTGGTTTGTTTGGTTCACATTTAGATCCCACGGTGATTCATTGTGATCATCAGAGTTGCATTAAACTCTCGGTTAATCCTGTGTTTCATGATAGATCTAAACATATTGATATCTGGTATCATCATATACGAGATTGTGTGTAGTGGAAGATCATGTTGCTTCAGTACATTCCTACGAAGGATCAAGATGCAGATATTCTGAAGAAGGTGCTCACCAGGAGCAAATTCGAATACCATAGAGGCAGGATCGGGGTGAAGGATAATCCCTATCTTATTGAGAGGGAGTGTTGAGATTCAATAAGATGATGAGCTTAGTGAAAAGAGTCGCCTTCACTAAGTGGGCCCGCAGGCTATTTTTGGCGCAAGTCTATTTTTAGACATGGTGATCATATTTCAGAAGTTGCAAGATGCTATTTTTGGATGGTTGATCAAGTTGGAAAAATAGATGAAATTCTATTTTTAGAATATTGGGCGAAGTCTATTTATAGATTGTCGATCTAAAAATGGATGCATGTTGATTATTATTAGCTCTTAATAATAATCATGTTAGCTCCCTGTAATTAGCAAGATTGGCAAAATTCCAACTGCAGGGAGAACACTATTTCAACCACTTGGGATTCTTGGATTTAGCCCTCCTAAATCCGAAGAGGGATCTCTCCAATAAGTGCAAATATTGATTTATCTTTAAAAATCTTTGGGGTGATGATATTAGGCTAGTTATTAGGGCCAAGGGTTTTGGTTTTGTTTTGGATGGTTGAGCATGATTATTATTTGGGTGGAAAGTCCTAAATGGAAAGAATTTCAAAGGTGTGAAGTTGCAATCAATCAGAAATATTTTTGGCTAAAAAGATAGATATAACGTTGGTTTTTAGTCCACTGGGCTATGAAGTCATAATAGGGTTTAATTGAAACAAAAAGGTTCAAGAGTGGTCCATGGGACAAGTCATCTATGTCTAAGGATCTCTTTAAAGTTGATTTTATGGAATGAAATGATACAAAAAGAAGGGGAATTAAACAAATGAAGAACAAAGAGCAGCCTAAGATCAGGTAAGTACTTTGAAACTATCCTGCTTTTGGCATACACTTAAAAAAGACATAAAAGTAATCTAAGATCTGGTAAGTACTTCGAAACTAGCCAGCTTTTGATGCACTTTCAATAGAAAAACATTAAAACACAAAGGGAAAATTTAAAAGCAACTGTTGAAGAAGAGACTAGAGGACAGGGCTCACCATAAAATTCCCTAGCTCTTCTTTACTTAGTGAACTTTCAAGACAAACACATAAGATAACAAAGAATGGTCTAAGATCAGGTAAGGACTTTTAACCTAGCCTGCTTTAAACACACTCTTAGGGAAACTTTCAGATAGTTTTTGGGGATAAAACTAAAGGACAGTGCTCACCATAAACTTCCTTAGTTCATCTCTACTTAACATAAACTGAAAATAACATTTAAGAACAACATTCATCTCAGACAGTAGGACGAGGGAACGCCCACATTCCTAACTCCTTAAATTGAATTAGATCATTCCTAAACACAATTTGGAAGAAAACATGTAGATAAAGCTTATCAGTCATAGAAGGGTACTGATATACAGTAAATCCTAACTCTATGCTTGTTGTTCTTTCTCAGAGAAGATGGACAAAGCGAAAACGGAAATAAATTAAAAATTTACAATAAGAAATAACATCACCGTTGACATAGACTAGGATCCCATAAATCAGCTTGTACTAATGCTTCAAACCAGTTACAGCTTTAAGTCCAATGTTTCAGTTCAGAAATCATCTTCACTTCTCAGCCTAACTTATTTAATCACAAGCAGAGCTTCAAGAGCCCGTGAACACTATTTACAAGTAGAAGTTTCAAGCTCAAGTATATTTCAAAGTTTTGCAACCAACATTTACAATCAACTCCTCAATGAGATTTTATAGAAGGATGAAGAGGTGGAAAGAGAAAAGATCTAAGGTTTCAATTAATACAGATTTAGTACTTCTCAGCCTTTGAGGGGCTTAATGGAGAAGTTTACAGATATTTTTTCTGTATTAATTGTCTTACATTTAAGAATTAAGCTCGGTGGGAGCTTTTGTTGACTTTAAGGCTCTGTTTCATGATATAATAACTCTGCTGATATTTTTTGCATTGAGTTCTTTTGGTAGAATTAACTATTCGGCTGTGTTGAGGCAAATATATTATTTTCTGATCATAACTCAGCCTCTATCGAATGCTGTGAAGCCACAGGTGGCAATCTGGTAGCTGAGAGGAATCAATTTTCCTCTTATGTGGCAGTGGAGGCTCTCTTTTTTATAGATATTATTGATTTTTTCCTTAACTGTGTTTAATTGAATGGATTAGGCTTTTGATTTCAATCTTAGCCGTAATCCATCCAAACTGTGTAAATCAACTTCAATTCTTCATTTCTAGCTTGATTTAACACTTCAAGATTGATACTCTTTTTCTTTGATTTAATTTTCTGTGTCTTGTTGATGTGCAGGTGCTGCAAAGGGCTCATATGGCATCAATGCCCATGAAGCATTGACGAAACGTGAATTTTGAACCCTGTAGATGGCTTCTCTTTTATGAAAAAAGTCGTGAGGATCGTCATCCCAGCCTTCATTTTCTTATAAAATATTTTGAAAACCTTTGAAACCTGCAAATAACAACAAAAGTTAATAAATCCTGCGTTTGTGAGGTAAAACTTCTTAGGAGGCCGTGGTTAGGAGAATGGACATTGGATGGCAGCATCCAACTATGGAGATCGTGCGTAGAAGTCAAAAGGAGAGCAGTGGGAGATTTTAAGTCAGAACCGTTGATCTATGATTGACCAAGAAGATCATCGGTCGAGATTAGCAGTAAATTAATAATGTGAAGGGGTCACATTATTGTGAAAATAGAAGAAAATGCGAAGAAATAAGGTTAAAACCCTTTGGCGGAGGAAAAAATGAATTAAACATCAAATGGTTTTCGGGAGGAATATGAGCTATCGGATGAGATTGGCTCATAAGGATCAACAGCTGAGGGGGCGCGAGATGAAACAAAATGAAGAGAGGGAAAGTGGTTTTGGGTGGAGAAACCGGAAGTATCACGTGGGGGAAAAAGCAGACAGGAAGTTTTTACTTTTGGAACACGATATGTGCCAGACGATGACACGTGTCTTTTAAAAACAACTTATGTCGCATAAATTTTGAGAATTAACCTCCGCGCTTAAAATTGCGTGAAACTCCGCGTGGGCCATCAGATCTAGGCCCTCAGATCGAACGGTGGAGAGCGAGCGCAAAATCGACCAGGTGTGTGGGGAATAAGAGGCGAGGAAATTTTATTATGGACCGTCCGATCAAGGATCAACGATGGAGATCAGATCTGGAGGGAGGCAGGACCCACAGGGGTCGAGCTTGTCAGAGTTGATATGAGATGTTGGATGAAATAGATCAACGGTGGAGATTTGATCTGGGTTATAAACAAAATAATTCAAAGGCGGAGAATGGGTTAACATGGGCCGTTGATCTGTAGAGATCAACTACTGAGATTGGTTAAAACAACATTATGAAGCGGGCACATGAATTTAACCAAAGTCAGGAGATGAAATCTGGACACGTGGACAGCCTAGATGCAATCGGAGCATGTGATAGGCGGGGGAAAAACTTGAATGGCGCGAGTGCGATTAACTGTGGCCTGTCGATTTGTAGATCAGATCAAAGGCAGAGAACTTATCGGGGGTTGACCAATTGGGGGTGGCATTATATTAATGTGCCCAATGAAAAATCCCGATGTGATTTTGCGTGGTCCGTTGATTGGTCTAGGATCAACGGTGGATATTGTTTCAAGTCATGCACCGGAGGAAACCTTTTAATGCATATGAAAACCCCAAAAATTAATAAAATACAAAGGTTTTTGTATCGGGCGGGGAATATATATATGAAATGGCTCGACGCCCGTCTGTGGGGACGTTGGTCTATATGGAAAATAATAGGCCCAGGGCTTTATACATATAAATGGCCAATCGGGATCGGGCCTTTGGGCTTTTCAATCTACCCATTTTAAAATCCTCTGATGCGATTAGCGCTTCAGGACTTTAACTCTTGGTCCCAGGGGTAGGTTTATATGGAGGAAAGCGGAGGGTGGGGGTTTATACAACGGGGCTCAATCACATCAAAAAAATTATGCAGGGCTTTTCAATATACCCATTTTCATTACAAAACATTGCTCTGGCGGGTTTAGACCAAAACTTAGGAAAAGTGGGTTTTTATGATTTTCAAAGGAAAATTGCATCGGAGATGGGTTTATTCACAAGGTTTAAGCGCTGAATGCGGGCTCTGTGGTTATATGAAACAGGAATAAGATCGGGGGTTTAAAAACAAAGGGCTAATCACATCGGAGGTTTTAACGAAAGAAATAGACTTGCGCGGACCGATTTCTCCGATGCGATAAGTGCCAAAAGGGCTTACTGCTTGGTTCCAACACCAAGTCATATGGTGGGGAAGTGGTCTAGGACCTAGCCCAAAGGGACTTAAGCCCATAGTGAAAAAACTTTTTTTTATGAAATTTTTCAAAGTTTTTGATGGATTTGGGGGTTTCGGCAAAGTTCAAAAGTGAGTTTTAAACTTTGTAAAGGGGGTTTCCTGAAGGGGAAATGGGGAAAATGGAAAGTAGAGGAAATCCATGGGGAATAAAAGTGGTAAAAATGAAGGTTAGTTTGAAGTGAAAGGAAGGGAGAAATGGTGTTTTGCAGCAGTCTTTCCTCTATGAAATCAGCAGAATTTCAGAGTTTGAAATGGAAACAGCAGTGAAAATTTAAGCAAAGGGCATGATGTCTTCATGAGTCTTCAAGAGATAACATGTTTAGCAATAAAACTTGTTTCTTGAAGACTCAAAAAATGTTTTAGCCACCTTTTGATATAAAAAATTTTATAGGTGGCTAACAGTGGCTCCACTTGGGGATGGTGCCTTCTGGAAGGCATCAAGAAATTCAGACTTGCATTCTCTGGGAGGCTGATCAGTGCCTCATCCATTGGGCTGCAACTTTATTACTTGGATGATCTCTTTGTTCTGAAAAATGTTAGCAGCCATAAAAAACAATGGACCTTCATCAACACAAGCTTTCTACCTACCCAATCCTACTGATCTAAAATGTTTTCTTCTTTAGAGTGCACTTGGATTGGCAAACTCTTTTTACAACATTTTATTCTTTTGAAGGAAAAACATCTAA
This sequence comes from Pinus albicaulis, assembly GCA_034641835.2. Classification (NCBI taxonomy): domain Eukaryota; kingdom Viridiplantae; phylum Streptophyta; class Pinopsida; order Pinales; family Pinaceae; genus Pinus; species Pinus albicaulis. The sequence continues at coordinate 116,824,850 of CM076581.1, forward strand.
TCTATTCCTACTCTTTATTTCTCCATGAAATCAGATTAAACAGTTGAGTTCATATGCTTCTCTACCTAATCTACTAATTTGTTAGGATTAAACAGTCTAACATATTTTTATTCACTATTTTCTAAAACATAAATTTAAAAGCACATAATTCAGGTTTGAACAATCTAACTTGATGCTGATCTATGGCATAAAAAACAAGCTGCACATAGATATTATTTTACAGAAAATTAAATCAAAATGTAAGGCTTAAGATCTAAAATTTTCTCAACACGGCCTTCTTCCTTTCTACAGCTCTATTTTTACTTATGTTTGAGCTTTTTTTGCTTGCTCTCTGGTTCAGATTTTGAGCTGATTAGAACCAATTTTCCCTCTTTTTTTTTACTCAAGAAATCAAAATATTTGAGTCATTTTTCTTTTGAAGACTAAGGTTCGGAATTTAAGCTTGTTTGAACCTTTAATTTCTAACCTAATCTATCTAACTGATAAGCTAAGATTAAGCTGTTTGGAAATAAAATTCCCTAACCTATCAGCAGTCAATTTAAAAACTAATTAGTCAAGATTAGGCTGCTTGACTAATTAGAAGTGTGTCTTCAGGAGTGGCATTTTAAGCTTGCACACTTTCAGAATTTATTTCTCTTTTTTGGTATGGGGCTATACCTTTCTTTCTTTTTCCAATCTGCCCTCTTTTCTCTTTTTTCTATTTTTGTATTTTTGTATTTTTTATTTTTCTTCGGAGACAAAAATCAACAACTATCTAAATGCTCAATACTGAGCTTCATTTAAATTCCTATCTAACCTATTCTAACATGGAGTATTTACATTATCATATGACACAAAAGTGCCAATGTAGCTAGCTTAGTAGTGTTAAAAAGAAGAAGAAACTCTGGCTGCTTGTCAGAGGTATCCATAGTACATTTTGAAGATTAATCTTCAAAACCAAGACCATCACAGAAGGTGACAGCTTCTCATAATTTGGGCTCTCACAAAGGATCCATGCTTGATAATTTGAGCCATTTGGGACCTCCACACATTTTTCCAAAGGATCAACAAAGAAAAGATGAAGGTTCTCTTCTTTTTGGTTCTCCATGTCTGGTAGATTATCTACTTCCAAGGCTTCAACTTTGAAGACTGCGTTGTCATTATGTGGCTTGGAAGTATCATCATCCTTAACTTGAAAAATAGAAAACAGTGAAATATCTTCTTTCTCTAAATTTGTGCTTGCTTCTGATATAAATTTAGGTTCTTTGGATGGCAGATTGATATCAGTGATGGGAGAATTTTCTTCTTGAAAAGACGGTATATCCTCAGTAGGATAGTCTTCTATTTGTTTTTCTCCTTCAAAGTTTTTCCAGTATCTTTTATTGTTTGGGACAGCTGGTCTGAATTTTTCTTGAATTGTATATTGCTTGCTTTCCCAAGGTCTTAAATATGTACTAGCCACAAGGGTTAATCCACCAGCAAAACTGTTTTGGTCTTTAGGAACAAGGATAAGTTGGAAATCATTAAAATATTTCAGTAAATATATGGTATCATCCTTATAAGCTTTAAGTGTGGGATGTTTAACCATGCATTCTTCTTTGACTTGCCTAATTACCAACTCTGCATTTCCACGAACTATTATCTTCTGGGCTCTTAATTTTTTCAATAAATGTAGCCCTAAGAGGAGTGCCTCATACTCTACTATGTCAGTTGTGCATTGAAAGTTTAGTTTATATGAATGGGCTTCGGAATAATTGTTTCTTGTATTGTAAATCCATATTCCTGCACCTGCATTAGTTTTAGTACGTAACCCATCAAAATTCATGATCCAAAGAGGAGTAGTTTCAATATCATCATTAATTTCCTTACTATCCTCTTTGTTTTGAGTGCCATATGATTGTTTTATGGAATAGGCACCATGTTCATGACTGTCTGGTTGGGATGATGGTTCAGAGGGTATTTGCATGTTCAGTATCTGATCAATCTATTCTTTTGTTAAAGGAGAGGTTTTTCTTTCAACATAAACAGAAAAAGAACAACCCTATTTCGTATGACCAACAAAAGAACTTTCGGCGTCTTTACAACAAATTTCTCTACGTGAATGAGCAAGAGTGATTGTTTTGCAATAAGTTTCAGAGACTGACTATTTATTAATAGTCTAATCTATCTCTTCTTCTGTCAACGGAAAAAATATTTCTATGTCCCTTTGAACAGAAGTACAACGGTTCTTTGTTTCTTGTAAAGGCTGATTTTGAGGCTGGATGTTTTCTTGAGCCTCTCCTAGGAGATATTGATTTGTGCTTGCAGGGAAAATTTGAGGATTTTCTATTGTTTCCTTGAAGCACTGTTCACTATTAGGATTTTCAATTTGATTGTGAAGATCTCTTATCAGCATAGTACAAGACATAGGAAGGCAATCCACAATTTCTCGACTGCCTTCTTTATTGCTTTCTTTATAAGTTTGCTCATCATCTTCTATATGGTGTTGATCATAATACATATCTTGGTCATTGTCTTGATCTTGAGGTGATTGGGCTTGTGTTTGATCAGGGGAAAGCATAGCTCGCTCTAGATCATTAATGTTCATATTAGCCATCAACCTATCCATTCTCTTTCCAAGCATATACATCATCTTTTCCATCATGATTAGAGACTTTTCTTGATTATTTTCTCTATCATCTTGTTGATCATACATGTCTTGGGGTGGTAGAGTTTGTGTTTGCTGAGGGAAAGGCATATGATTTTCTGGATCACCAACATTTAGATTAGCCATAAACCTATTCACCCTTCTTCCAAGCATGTACATCAATTTTTCCATCATGACCATATGTTTGTCATCTGGGTCTATATCTAAATCCATGTTTGAGAATTAGAAAAGAGGTCATTGTGTCTGTTTAACCAGTTCAAGATCTTCTACCAGTGGAGTCATTTGGTCTTTTGGGAGTTTCAAAGTGTGGAGTTTCCAGGTGGAAATTTTTTAGCTCGTAAGGAGGTAAAATGTTTTATGGTTCCACCACCATGTGATTCTTGTAGAGCTGCAAGGTTTTCAGGAACTGAATTAGCTCTCAAGGGTGATCTGAAAACAGTTGAAAATTTTATCTTAGGAGACTTCCTAAGGATACTTTCTGGATTATCAACTATCTCAGGTGGGTTTGGGTCAGGGTAGGCTCTAGTATGAATCTTCCTAGGAGACACTATGTTGTGTTTTTCAAACCCAACTAAACAAGAATAGTTTAACCAGATATGACAATCTTTAAGCGGTTAACTAAACTTTTTTACACAAATTTTAATCCTATAGTCCTCTAACTGAGTTTAAATGATTTTAGGATGATAAAGGTTCTTCCCAGTGGAGTCTTAAGGTCTTTTTAGGATTTTTGGAGTTGCCAAGTGGAATTTTTTAGCTCTTTTGGAGGTAAACATTTTTATGGTCCACCACCATGTTTATTGAATACCAATCTGAAATATTTTTGGGTTTTCTAAGTTATTTTTCAGTCATATTGGTTGCTAAGAGTGTCCTAAATCTGTTTCAAGACTTAGCTACGGTTATGAGACAAAGACAAACTACTCTTATGGCCAAGCTAGCTGATCTTTCAAGGTTAGATAAACTCTTATGAGAATCCTAGGGTCTGCCTATTTTGTCACTAATTCAAACAAGTTTTATCATGATTACCATTGGTTTAGTAGTGCTTGAAAAGGGCTACTTTTACTCACAAGGTTTTAAGAATTTTTTAAGGGAGCCTGAGATGAAATTTGACTCAGGATCCCCAGTGGAGTCGCCATAAGATGTTAAGCTGCTGGTGGCTCAACTGGTTAATATGCCAAATTTTTAGTGAGTAAAGGGGTTTCTGAGATATCTAAAGTATCCAACAAGAAAATAACTCAAAATCCCCAGTGGAGTTGCAAGAAGATGTTAGCTCCCTGTAATTAGCAATATTGGCGAATGTCCAACTGCAGGGGGAACACTATTTCAACCACTTGGGATTCTTGGATCTAGCCCTCCTGAATCCGGAGAGGGATCTCTCCAATAAGTGCAAAGATTGATTTATCTTTAAAAATATTTTGGGTGATTATATTAGGCTAGTTATGAAGGCCAAGGGTTTTGTTTTTGTTTTGGATGGTTGATCATGATTATTATTTGGGTGGAAAGTCCTAAATGGAAAGAGTTTCAAAGGTGTGAAGTTGCAAGCAATCAGAACGAGTTTTGGCTAAAAAGATAGATATAACGCTGGTTTTTAGTCCATTGGGCTATGGAGTCATAATAGGGTTTAATTGAAACAACAAGGTTCAAGAGTGGTCCATGGGGAAAGTCATCTATGTCTAAGGATCTCTTTAAAGTTGATTTTATGGAATGAAATGATACAAAAAGAAGGGGAATTAAACAAATGAAGAACAAAGAGCAACCTAAGATCAAGTAAGTACTTTGAAACTATCATGATTTTGGCATACACTTAAGAAAGACATAAAATTAATCTAAGATCTGGTAAGTACTTCGAAACTAGCCAGCTTTTGATGCACTTTCAATAGAAAAACATTAAAACATAAAGGGAAACTTTAAAAGCAACTGTTGAAGAAGAGACTAGAGGACAGGGCTCACCATAAAATTCCCTAGCTCTGCTTTACTTAGTGAACTTTCAAGACAAACACATAAGATAACAAAGAATGGTCTAAGATCAGGTAAGGACTTTTAACCTAGCCTGCTTTAAACACACTCTTAGGGAAACTTTCAAATAGTTTTTGGGGATAAAACTAAAGGATAGGGCTCACCATAAACTTCCTTAGTTCATCTCTACTTAACATAAACTGAAAATAACATTTAAGAACAACATTCAGCTTAGAAAGTAGGACAAGGGAACGCCAGCATTCCTAACTCCTTAAATTGAATTAAATCATTCCTAAACAAAAAAATTTGGAAGAAAACATGTAGATAAAGCTTATCAGTCAGAGAAGGGTACTGATATACAGTAAATCCTAACTCTATGCTTGTTGTTCTTTATCAGAGAATATGGACAAAGCGAAAACAGAAATAAAATAACAATTTACAATAAGAAATAACATCACCGTTGACATAGAACAGGATCTTATAAATCAGCTTGTATTGATGCTTCAAACCAGTTACAGCTTTAAGTCCAATGTTTCAGTTCAGCAATCATCTTCACTTCTCAACCTAACTTATTTAATCACAAGCAGAGCTTCAAGAGCTCGTGAACACTATTTACAAGTAGAAGTTTCAAGCTCAAGTATATTTCAAAGTTCTGCAACCAACATTTACAATGAACTCCTCAATGAGATTTTATAGAAGGATGAGGAGGTCGAAAGAGAAAATATCTAAGGTTTCAATTAATACAGATTTAGTACTTCTCGGCATTTGAGGGGCTTAATGGAGAAGTTTACAGATATTTGTCTGTATTAATTGTCTTACATTTAAGAGTTAAGCTCGGTGGGAGCTTTTGTTGACTTTAAGGCTCTGTTTCATGATATAATAACTCTACTGATATTTTTTGCATTGAGTTAATTTGGAAGAATTAACTATCCGGTTGCGTTGAGGAAAATATATTCTTTTCTGATCATTACTCGGCCTCTATTGAATGTTGTGAAGCCACAGGTGGAAATCTAGTAGCTTAGAGGAATCAATTTGCCTCTTATGTGGCAGTGGAGGCTCTCTGTCTGATAGATATTATTGATTTTTTCCTTAACTGTGTTGAATTGAATGGATTAGGCTTTTGATTTCGATCTTAGCCGTAATCCATCCAAACTGTGTAAATCAGCTTCAATTCTTCATTTTTGGCTTGATTTAACTCTTCAACACGGATACTCTTTTGCTTTGATTTAATTTTTGTGTCTTGTTGATGTGTAGGTGCCGCAAAGGGCTCATATGTCATCAATGCCCATGAAGAATTGACGAAACGTGAAGTTTGAACCCTATAGATGGCTTCTCTTTTATGCAAAAAGGCGTGAGGATCGTCATCCCAGCCTTCATTTTCTTTTAAAATATTTTGAAAACCTTTGAAACCTGCAAATAACAACAAAAGTTAATAAATCCTGCGTTTATGAGGTAAAACTGCTTAGGAGGCCGTGGTTAGGAGCATGGTCATTGGATGGCAGCATCCAACGGTGGAGATCATGCGTAGAAGTCAAAAGGAGAGTGATGGGATATTTTAAGTCAGAACCATTGATCTATGATTGACCAAGAAGATCATCGATCAAGATTAGCAGTAAATTAATAATGCGAAGGGGTCACATTATTGTGAAAATAGAAGAAAATGTGAAGAAATAAGGTTAAAACCCTTTGGCGGAGGAAAAAATGAATTAAACATCAAATGGTTTTCAGGAGGAATATGAGCCTTCGGATGAGATTGGCTCAGAAGGATCAACGGCTGAGGAGGCGTGCGATGAAACACAATGGAAGAGAGGGAAAGTGGTTTCGGGTGGAGAAACCGGCAGTATTGCGTGGGGGAAAAAGCAGATAGGCAGTTTTTACTTTTGGAACGTGATATGTGCCAGAGGATGACACGTGTCTTTTAAAAACAACTTATGTCGCGTAAATTTTGAGAATTAACCTCCGCGCTTAAAATTGCACGAAACTCTGCGTGGGTCGTCAGATCGAGGCCCTCAGATCGAACGACAGAGAGGTAGCGCGAAACCGACCAGATGTGCGGGGAATAAGAGGCGGGGTGGTTTTATTATGGACCGTCCAATCAAGGATCGACGGCGGACATTAAATCTGGAGGGAGGTAGGACCCACAGGGGTTGAGCTTGTCGGATTTGATACGATCTGTTGGATGAAACATATTAATGGTGGAGATTTGATCTGGGTTATAAACAGAATAATTCAAAGGTGGAGAATGGGTTAATATGGGCCATTGACCTGTAGAGATCAATGGTTGAGATTGGTTAAAACAACATTACGAAGCGGGCACATGAATTTAACCAAAGTCAAGAGATGCAATCTGGACCATCCGATCTGGACACGGGGACGACCCAGATGCAATCGGAGCATGTGATCAGTGGGGGGAAAACTTGAATGGCACTAGTGCGATTAAATGTGGGTCATCAATCTGTAGATCAGATCGACGGCGGAGAACTTATCGGGGGTTGACCAATCGGGGGTGGCATTATATTAACGCGCCCAATGAAAAATCCCAATGCAATTTTGCGTTGTTCGTTGATTGGTCTGGGATCAACGGTGGATATTGTTTCAAGTCATGCATCGGCAGAAACCTTTTAATACATATGAAAACCCCAAAAATTAATAAAATACAAAGGTTTTTGTATCAGGTGGGGAATATATATATGAAATGGCTTGGAGCCTGTCTATGGGGCCGTTGGTCTATATGGAAAATAATAGGCCCAGGGCTTTATACATATAAAGGGCCAATCGGGATTGGGCCTTCGGGCTTTTCAATCTACCCATTTTAAAATCCTCCAATGTGATTAGCACTTCGGGACTTTAAATCTTGGTCCCGGGCATAGGTTTATATGGAGGAAAGCAGAGGGCGGAGGTTTATACAATGGGGCTCAATCGCATCAAAAAAATGATGCAGGGCTTTTCAATCTACCCATTTTCATTACAAAACATTGCTCTGGCAGGTTTAGACCAAAACTTAGTAAAAGTGGGTTTTTATGATTTTCAAAGGAAAATTTCATCGGAGATGGGTTTATTCACAAGGTTTAAGTGTCGGATGTGGGCTCTGTGGTTATATGAAATAGCAATAAGATCGGGGGTTTAAAAACAAAGGGCTAATCGCATCGAAGGTTTTAATGAAAGAAATAGACTTGCACAGACCAATTTATCCGATGCGATAAGCACCGAAAGGGCTTTAGCACTTGGTTCCAGCACCAAGGCATATGGTGGGGAAGTGGTCTAGGACCTAGCCCAAAGGGGCTTAAGCCCATAGTGAAAAAACTTATTTTTTATGAAAATTTTCAAAGTTTTTGATGGATTTGGGGGTTTCAGCAAAGTTCAAAAGTGAGTTTTAAACTTTGTAAAGGGGGTTTCATGAAGGGGAAATGGGGAAAAATGGAAAATAGAGGAAATCCATGGGGAATAAAAGGGGTAAAAATGAAGGTTAGTTTTAAGTGAAAGGAAGGAAGAAATGGTGTTTTGCAGTAGTCTTTCCTCTATGAAATCAACATAATTTCAGAGTTTGAAATGGAAACAAAAGTGAAGATTTAAACAAAGGGCATGATGTCTTCGTGAGTCTTCAAGAGATAAAAAATGTAGCAATAAAACTTGTTTCTTGAATACTCAAAAAATGTTTTAGCCACCTTTTGATATAAAAAATTTTATAGGTGGCTAACAAATCAGACAGTAAACAGCAACTTATTCTCTTGGAGCACTTCAGTTCAGTGCACAGATGTGGAACATCAATGGACTGAGAGAATTATGCAATTCCCAAGGGTTTACTGTAGCTAATGCATGGAGGACTTAGTTATAACTCAAGTGGCAGAGTTATGAAACAGTTGGAAGAAGTAGTTATGGAGTTGTATTCAATTTAACTCAGTTAGACTCAGTTGAGCTAGTTGTATCTAGTCTAACTTATTGATACACTAGTGAGAGTGAAGTGAATTAATTCAAAAATAATAACTCATTAATCAACTGAATAATACAGCAGTTAACTACAGTGCATGGCAGTTTCAGTGGAGAGGTAGGTGAAAGGGCAAGATAGACTATCTTTTGTGACTATAGTGATGCATTGATTGCATCACACACACATTGGAGTTGCCAATGAGGATTGCGCAGTCAAGGCTAGTGTAATTAGAATTCATTCAGAGCTATTCTTTAGCAGGGATTGCGCAGTGGAGGTAGGCTAGTAGGAGGCAAATATCGGTGCATGGATTTGCAATATTGGTCCTGATTAGTGTATGACGATTGTACTGTACTGAGAGCTTGATAAGTTTTGTATGAGGATTTTCATATGATTCCATGATACATAATATATAGTTGGGGTTTACAGCTTCAGGCTTTCCCATTTAAAAACTATGTTATGTGTGATTGATTATTTTTGTTTATGCTTCACATGTGTGTGCAATTAATTTTTCCGCAAAAGATTAACAAGTGTAATTGATTCAGTATTTTGCATAAAGTTAAATAGTGTGAGATCGGGTGAATCAAGGACATATGCATGCTTAGTGCATATAATTTCTACATTGTTGGACTAGAGGTGAAATCTAAACAACCTGCTCCAAACCCATACAATGTGGTGCATTTGATGTAAGATCCAATATTGGTTGTGCAGTCTCCAATTCATCTTGTAGTATACTAGGGTTTCAATGAGAGTCTAATCTTGGTAAATTGGTGTCATTAAATTTCATATCACCTCAATACATTGAATCTAGGTGACTTTGTAGCCAAACATTCTGAAGTTTATTAATGGGAAAGTCTAGGAATGTCCTAGTTGTAGTATGCTTATATTGGAGCTCATGGTCAAAATGCTCCAAAAGAGGATATAGATGTTCCATAATTTGTTATATGGTGGCCCTCTAATGGATTAACTATAAATTATGATTAACCACAACCATAGATACAACATCCAATATGTATAACATAAAATGTATCTCTTTTCATATTTTCTCAGTACAAAATTATTCAAGAATGTGAATTTTTGTATATAGAAAACTAACAAAAATAGCCAGTTGTGAAATTTCTTCAAAGGCATGGTGTTTGGTCTTTGGTAGTCTAGAAGTATTTGAGTTTTATATATATATATATATGCATAGGTTTCCAATTTCAGACACTTAAAGAGATTCAATTTTATCATCAGAAAAGACCCAGATGTTCTTCTAGCCACTTGTATAAAACAAGATCCAGTGAAATTTGTCTCCCACTTCTTTAAATTTTTCAGCATGTTAGAACCAAGATGTCTTTAGATTGGTATGACATCTATAACACTCATTTTGTTTCATCCTTTGAATTAACTAGTCCTAACTCCTCTCTGTAAATAATCCATGCATGTTGATGTTCCAATTTGTGAATGAAGAAACTTGAGTTCTATCTCTAAAAGGTTTCCTCCCACTAGTTTCTCTCTACCCTTTATTGGAGGATACTTTTATTTTATAATTCTTTCTTAAGGTCATTCCTTTCTCATTATAATTTCCTATATGGCTCATGCTTTCTTTTAATTTTTTCTTGTTGTCAGAAACTATTTGTGAGGGTTAATTGATTCCATTCCTTTAGTTTGAATTTCTATCTATATAGCTTATACTACAACAAAAACATTAATGACCGTGGAGGTTTTCCATGGTCCACCATCTATAAATATTTTCATTGAAATCTATGTGGAAAGCTTCCCAAATGAAACAATCTCACTATGTATTCAACCCAAGTACAATCTTATCAGTGTAAAATTCATCTAGAATTAAAAATTCACTTTGTATAGAGCGAGTACTATCATTTTGTAATGACCTTGGGGGTTTTCCATGGTCCACCATATCTAAATATTTTCATTGAAATATATGTGGAAAGCTTCCCAAATGAAACATTTTTCCATTCTACTTGAGAGGCTTAGGGATCATTGTGGCTCCTTTAGAGGGATTTCCTTTTCAATATTGTATAGAATTTGTAATGTAGGTGGGTTCTAAACCTAGTGTGGTGGTTGGATGGATACAATATACTATAGCCACCATTTATTTACCACTAAAAGTGTAATTTAATATGAATAGTGGTGGTAATTGAGCTAATTAATGGGTCCTCCTAAAGTTTCGTTATAGTCATTTGTAGGTAAATAAACTTTCACTTTGAATCCATGTTCACTTGTAACATATGAGTTGTAATGTTAACCATGTTCCTCAGTGAAGGAACTTGTAAGAAAACCTATCGCCTTTCTACTTGGAGCCTCAGGCTTTGTTGTGGCTCCCTAATAGGGGTTTCCATTTAAGTATAAAATGGCCTCTAGTCCAGCCTTCATGGTAGATAAATCATAATACATTCCAGTGGTAGAGGTGTTAGATCCTCATGTCTATGCCCATGACACATTTAAAAAAATAAATTCTATAATATCCTCTTGGAATAGATCCCACTAAAACCATAAATGAAACTTGAACTCCCTACCCATGAGAATATTCCCTTCTCCTATCCCATTTAAGTAAACATTGGTCTCTAATGTGTAGGGTTTCCTTGCATTGTCCCCATGGAATACATGTCTATTTCACCATTATTACACAAGTAGTTTTGATTATTAGATAATTAGTTTTGACTATCTCATCAATATATATAAATATATCAAAACATGTCTATCTAATTCTGGTTTTCATATCCACCTTGACATACATATAAATATGCTAGCACACTCCCATCTCTCATATGCATTTTGATATACATATAAAGGCATTGGCATAAAATTATCTAAACTATCCTCTCATATACATAAATTACAAGCAATAGTAATACAAAATTACACATATTCTATTTTTGTAATTGGAACCCAATGAATTTGAATATAGTGACTTGAAGTTATCATTTTTAGGGGATGGTGATTTAGTAGGTTTGATGATGGACGATTGGACCAATGTCAAGAAGTCGTATTGGAACTTTATTTTAAATGGGAGTAGAAAATACTCCCTTCTAAAATACCAAGCGATGGGAGTAGAAAATACTCCACTTCTCTTCTTGACTGTGGGATAAAGTTTTTGTGCGAAAAAATAATATAACAATATTTCCGCAGTTAGAGAAAACTTCATTTCCAAGCAGAATCCTCAATGAGCTCTTTGGGGTTTAGTAGATCCTGATGATGGAATGATGAAATTGAACAAGGATTTCGATTTCTTTTATTCAAACACAATTTCTTGTTCTAAGTTTATAATGAAAACCACCAATAGTTCCCACCATTTCGTAATCCATGGCTATTCTCTTGCAAATGGTTTGGGCGTGGGAAAATACATAATAAATGACACGCTTATAGTAGGAGGGTATCATTGGGAAATATATTTTATCCAAAAGAAAATAAGATTGATGATAATCGCTCACTTGGAGTATGGTGTGGCATTGTTGTTCACAATCTTCCTTTCACAAAAATCTAGTGGTATTTCCATACTCCAAAAATGAAGCATTAAAATTTTCCAACCCATTATAAATAAATTCATTTTGATTACCATCAACTATTGATATTCATTGAAGACAAAAATGGAATTAGGGTCGTTACCATTTTGTCTATAGTTGGTTGACAAAGGTCGATTGCACCTGATGTCGTGGTCGAGCCGGTAGTTGTCTCTGCTTAGGGGCTGGTAGTCGAATTAATGGGTCCCCTGCTAAACCCCTAAACCAACGTCTTCTCAGCAGTGTCGTGGCCAAGCCCCCTGAACAAATGTCTTCTTAGCAGTTTCGTGGAGCCAGTTATAGTCTCTGCGTGGGGCTGCAGGTGATGGAATTGACACAATATTGGTTGTCACGGTCACCGGGCACTGCTGTCTGAGCTATATTTGGTGTCGGCACTATAAGCTTCTGCATTGTGATTGATCACGATGGGAATAAAACAAAAGGAGTTAATTAGGCTAAGCATTGTTGGAAAAAAGGCTATAATTAGGCTAAGAATTGTTGGAATTTAAAAAAAAAGTTGTAATTAGGCTAAGCATTGTAAGGGTTGTTAAGGCTAAGCATTGTTGGAAATATGGATTATAAGGTTAGGGGTTTTAATGCAAGGATTATAAGGACTAAGGTTGTAAATATTAGGAATTATTTGAAATATGTGTTATAAGGTTATATTAGGGGTTTTAGGGTTTAAAAATAGATAGGGATTAGGTTATAAAGTTTAGGATTTATAATGGTAAAATGTTAAGAGATATAATGGTTATAGTATTATGATTATGGTTTATATGTGTTAAGGAGTATAGTGGTTAGGTGTCAAGGATTATATGTAGTAGATGTTAGAGAGGTAAATTCTTTTAGTGGATAAGGGTTGTAATATTTATATATTAAGTGCAGCAGGGGTTATAAGCATTGGGTCCTATAATTTTTAGAGAAATTAGGGCTTGGGATTAAATTTCATATGAATTAAACACATTTGGGCTGGTCGGGTTGGGTCGGGTTGTGGCGTGTCAGGGCACCCAAGGAAATGTGTTCGGGTCGGGTCGTATGAGGGCACCCAAGGAAACGCATTTGAGTCAGGTCGGGTCATGTAAGGGAGGTCGTATAAAAAATTCTAAGTTGTGACCGCTTGTGTTCCTTGTGGACATTCATGCGACTCGTTTTCCATTTTTTCCCTTGTGCCTTCGTTCGGGCGCCCAAGGAAACGAGTTTGGGTCGGGCCAGGTCAGGTTGTGTGAGGTCGGCCGTATCAAAAATGCTAAGTGGTGACCACCCATGTGCCTTGTGCATTTTCGTTCGACCCATTTTCCATTTGCTCCCTTATGCCTTCATTCGGGCAGGTCCGGTCAGGTCGGGTCGTGTGAGGGCGCCCAAGGAAACATGTTCGTGTCACGTCGGGTCAGATCGTGTGAGGGAGGCCGTATCAAAAATTCTACGTTGTGACCGCCCCTATGCCTTGTGCACATTCACGACCCATTAGACATTTTCTCCCCTGTGCCTTCGAGGGGTTAGGGTTAAGGGTTAATGGGGTTAGGGTTTAGGGGGTTAATTGGGTTAGGTTTTTATGGGTTTAGGGGTTAAATGGGTTAGGGGTTAATGGTCTAGGGGTTGGGGTTAAGGGTTTAGGGGTTAAATGGGCTAAGGGTTTAGAGGTTTAGGGGATTAAATGGGTTAGGGATTGCTAATTGTGGCTAAGGATTCAAGCTCCATGGAAAAATATAAAGTCATCAAAAACCTTAATGGTTTGGACGAATTTTCTAAAATACCTTTCCCAATAGACAAACCCCATTGGATATAGGATTCCAAATTTTTATTCGTAGCAAGCAGTTCATCTTGAAATGTGGAGGGAACTAAACAAAAAGTGGAAGGCATAAATCTATTGATTAAAAATTAAGACTAATTGTGGAAAACTCTCAAAAGGAATATTTGGGGATAGAGGTAAAAATAAGTATGGCTATGAAATGGAGCCTTAGAACAATAGGGAGGCTCAAATATAGTTCACCCATGAATATTATGGTTCTGAAAAAGTGAGAGGGCTATGAGGTGCCCATAAGAAGCTAGCCCACAAAAGAGTGCTTATCATTTACAAAGGATATATAATAATAATCCTAGAGCCTGCTACCCACCAACCTGTAGAGTAGCTCTAGAGGATTCCTCAAGATACCAATTAGGAAAAATTTATTTAAAATGAAAAAAAACAATTGATGCACCACAAAAAAATTGCCATCAATAGATCAAAAATGAAATTAAAATATTTCATTACAAAGCTGACCTTGAGTCTGTCATATTCCCATTTTTGTTGTACTAAATTTCCATATCATGAACTCACATCAAGGAATCTTCAATTTATGTCAACATACTCCATTTGTAAATGGACACTATGCTTATAATGTTAGATGGAGCAGACTGCACAAAACTGGGATTGTAGATCCATGCATTGTTAAATTTGGTTTCTTGGCTTACAATGCAGTCTAAGTAATGGTTCATTTTGTTCATACTTCATTCTGAAATGTTGGATGTTTTTTATTTTATAGATTATATTCAGATACCTAGTGCCCCAACATGACTTGATAAGAATGGAGACTTGTTTGCTTCTGTTTTGAGTGGTTTTTGGAAGGCATGGATGTTGGTTTTTTCATAAAGGAAAGCAACATTGATGCAGGTAGTTTACCATTGTTTGTAATAAAGTAAAATCCAACCAAACTCTAATTCTGTCCACCAAACAAAATGTCTACCATACCTTAATTTTATAGGCTTGTGCATGATTGCTAATTTTAAATCACACACTTATGTACTAGAAATTCACCATTGGCTAACCCGCAACCTTTTACTAGAGCCAACTCCAAACGTGTTTCCTTGGGCGGCCTCACACGACACGACCCAACCCAACCCGCCCAAACGTTTTTCCTTGGGCGGCCTCACATGACACGACCCACCTGGACCCGACCCAAACCCCCCCCCCCCCACACATTCCCTTAGGTGCCCTCACATGACCCTACTCGGGCGCGTTCCTTGGGTGCCCTCACATGACCCGACCCAACTCGACCCACCTAAACGTATTTACTTGGGTGACATGACATGACCCAACCCAACCCGACCCACCTGAACGTCAAAGGCACAAGGGAGTAAACGATAAATGATTCACACGAACGTGTAAAAGGCACACAGGCGGTCACAACTTAGAATTTTTGATACGGCCTCCCTCACATGATATGACCCGAACGAGTTTCTTATGGCGCCCTCACACGGCACGACCCGACCCGCCCGAACGAAGGCACGAGGGAGAAAATGAAAAACGGATTGCACAAACGTGCATAAGGAACACGGGCAATCACAACTTATCATTTTTTATACTTCCATGCTCACACGACCCGACCCGACCCGAATCACCCCGCCCGAATGCATTTCCCTAAGCACCCTCATACGATATGACCCAACCTGACCTACCCAAACACATTTCCCTGGGCGCCCTCACAAGAATCGACCCGACCTACCCGAACGTATTTCCTTAGGCACCCTCACATGGAACGACCCGACTTGACCTGCCCAAACGTGTTTCCTTAGGTTCCCTCACAGGACCCGACCCGAACAACACGAATGCATTTCATTGGGCACCCTCACACGACCCAACCCGAACTGACCCAGCCCGCCCAAACGCGTTTCCTTGGGCGCCCTCACATGACCTGGCCCAACTTGACCTGCTCAAACGTGTTTCCTCGGGCGCCCTCACATAAAATGACCCGACCCGACCCAAGCCGCCCAAACACGTTTACTTGGGTGTCCTCACACGACATGACCCGACCCGACCCGCCCAAACGCGTTTCCTTGTGCGGCCTCACACGGCACGACCCAACCAGACCATACCCGACCAGCCCGAACTTGGTTCCTTGAGCGCCTTCACACGACTCGACACGACCCGACCCAAATGTGTTCCTTGGGCACCCTCATATGACCCAACCTGAATGCTTTTCCTATGGCGCCCTCACATGACACGACCCAACCCGCCCGAAGTAAGGCAAGAGGGAGGAAATGGAAAACGGATTGCACAAACATGCATAAGGAACACAGACGGTCACAACTTAGCATTTTTTATATGGCCACCATCACATGACCCAACCCAACCCAACCCGACCCGCCCGAATTCATTTCCCTGGGTGCCCTCACACAACCCGACCCGACCCGCCCGAACACGTTTCCTTGGGCGCCCTCAAACGACATGACCCAACCTAACCCGCCCAAACGTGTTTCCTTAGGTGACCTCACACGACCTTAACCGACTCGCACGAAAGCGTTTAGTTGGGTGCCCTCACATGACCTGACCCAAACTGACCCGGCCCGCCTGAACACATTTCCTTGGGTGCCCTAACATGATCTAACCCGACCCAACCTACCCAAACGCATTTCCTCATGTGCCCTGACACGGCACGACCCAACCCACCTGAACACGTTTTCCTGGGAGCCCTCACACAACACGACCCAACCTGACCCAACCCACACGGACGAGTTTCCTTGGGTGTCCTCACACTACATGACCTGACCCTCCCGAACGCATTTCCTTGCGCAGCTTCACATGGTATGATCGAACCAAACCGGACTGGACCCCCCCCTCCAAACGCATTTCATTGGGCGCCCTCACATGACCCGACCAAGATGCGTTCCTTGCGTGCGCTCACACGACCCGACCAGACCCGACCCGCTCAAACTCGTTTCCTTGGGTGCCCTCATAGTACGACCTGACCCAACCCGAACCGAATGTGTTTCCTTGGGCATAACACACAACCCGACCAGACCCGCCTAAACGTCGAACGCACGATGGAGAAAACGGAAAATGGGTCACACGAACATGCACAAGGCACACGGGCGTTCACAACTTAGAATTATTTATATGGCCTCCCTTACACGATCTGACTCGAACGCAATTCCTATGGAACCCTCACACGACATGACCCGACTCGCCCGAATGAAGGCACGAGGGTGAAAACGAAAAACGAATCGCACAAACATGTAAAAGGCACATGGGAATTTACAACATAACATTTTTTATACGACCACCCTCACACGACCTGACCCAACCCTCCCTAATGTGTTTCCCTGGGTGCCCTCACACGACCCAACTAGACCTGCCCCAACCCACCCGAATGTGTTTCCTTGGGCGCCCTCACATGGCATGACCCGACCAGTCCGAACAGGTTTCCTTATAAGGTGCCCTGACATGACTTGACCTGACCCACATGAACACGTTTCCTTGGGTGCCCTCACACGACCCAACCCGAACCGACCCAGCCCGCCCAAACATGTTTTCTTGGGTTCCCTCACATGACCTGACCCGACCCGACCCATTCGAATGCGTTTCCTTAGGCACCCTCACATGGCATGGCATGACCCGCTAGTATTTTTGATGCAGGGGCATTAGACCCTAGCCAGCAATGTAGTAATTTTTGTCCACATGTTGTGGCTAGTAGGGTTCGAAACATCTGAATTGTAACAGCTAGGTGTTACTACCTTAGCTGATTGTATTATTTAGATTAATTAGAGTCATAGGAAGTCGAATAGCTCAGTTTTTCTAGCTGTCATATTTCAGTTAATTGAATTATTGTAATTAGACTGTTGGTTTCCAAACCGGTCCTCACTGAGGAACCGAAGAGTCACTCTGTAATGTATATAATTATATCCTCTGGATGTAGAAAGGGGGGAGCAGAGATTCTGCAATAAAACTTTGTGCATTGCTGATTGCTTCCAATTGAATGAATCTCAGTCCTGTTGGCTGTCTAATTTTCTCTAAATGTTGATTGTGTGAAGATTCGTTTGATTATGAGGCAATTGTGTATTAGGAATTCCATTCTCTATCCTCGGATTTCCATAAATTGTTGGATAACCCTGTGAATTCAGTCCCCGCAGGCAAGGTCTCTGCATGAAATCGTGGCCATTTAACTCTTTCTTATGATAACAGAAATTTCGCTTTGTTTACAAAATAAATACATCTGGTTGTTGATAATTAGAATTCCTAACCGAGTCAAAAACCTGAGTACGGCGGACAAAGAATAACACAACCGACCATTAACCCTGATAAATCACTGTGGCAAAACAATGAGTGGGTTTGGAGGGCGGATTGCCCCATTCCGCACCACCTTTCGTCCACAAACGGTATTGTCTGGAGGGCGAGCGATTCCATAGACCGTTGGACACTTGACTTGGGCCACTGTTCCAAAACCACCCGTTAACCTGCGCCTTCGTGCGTTAAGATCGACATTGGACGCCGAGCGAAATCACTCAGAGCCGTAGATCTGGGCAAAGGCGATCGGACGGTGACTGTTTGCCGAAGATGTGCGAATTTTAATAAAAGAGCCCACAGTTTATTGTAAGTCAATTATATAGGACGCGAGGAATATTATTATAAAGTGCAAGGGTTATAACTTCAGTCCTAAGTTTGGAGATAATGTATATGAGTGGGAAATATAATATAAAGTTCGGAGGTATAAACGTTAGATGCCTTTAATTGAACCCTGCGATTGTATTGTGGGCCCGGGGAGATAGATATAAATCCAAGCTACGAGACTGGGAAACTAAGATACAGGATTATGGTTAATAATTGTGAAAGTTGTGGAATATAGTTATCTATCAATTTCTTCGAAATTGATAGATAAACTTCATACAAAAGAGAAGGTAGACCACGGAGGAAAGGAACGAAGTAAAATAAAGGGTTTGGCTGACAGAGCCACATAGTTTTTGACCATCCCTCCTCAGGGTGACTTTCGGTGCTGTTGTTGCGTCATTTGTGGTATCAGAGCCAGTTTGACGTTGTTTTGCTGACATGGAAATCTGAGTTGGTAGGGGTGCTGGCAGAAGAAGACCTGTTTCCAACGCAGAGGTGTTGGGGATGTTGCAGAGGGTCGAAGCCAGAATAGATGCCATGGAACGAAGATAGCCCAGAGATCCTGAAGACATCAGCGAACCTGAGACATAAGAAGCAGAAGAAAATGTGGAAATTCCTCCTGACATGAGGCTCCTTAGGACTGTTCTGGGGTCTGCAGTGAAGCCCAGAATTGAAGTGTCGAGCTATGCAGGGGGACTGAATCCAAAGGAGCTGGTGGACTGGATAAATGAATTAAAAAAATGCTTCGATTATGAAGAGATAAGCGAAGATAAGAAGATCAAGTTTGCAGTGACAAAGCTGAAAGGACATGTTGCACTTTGGTGGGATGGAGTGCAGACAGAAAGGAGGAGAGTTGGCAAACAACCTATCAAGAGCTGGACCAGAATGATGGCTAAACTAAAAGGTAAATTCTTACCTAGTGATTACCAGCTGACATTGTATAGACAAATGCAGAACCTGAGACAGAGGTTACTGACAGTAAAAGAATACACAGAGGAATTCTACAGAGTGAGCATAAGAGCTGGGCAATTCCAAGATACACCAGAGAAGACTGCCAGATATGTGAATGGTCTCAAGCTGGAGATCCAAGATGAGATTGGTCTTCTGTCTCCCAAGACAGTGGAAGAGGCCTACCAGATGGCCTTGAAAGCAGAGGAGAAACTCCTGAGGAAACAGTCTGCCAAGAAGAGAGGTACTTTCCATGGGAAGGGAAGTCAGGGTGGTAGAGGAAAGCCTACACCCAGGAATGGAGCTGACAGTAGCTCACCTCAGAATGCATCTACAGAAGATGATGCAAAGGGCAGAAGGGGTTCTTACAAAGGAAGAGGAAGAGGAGACAGAGGCAGAGGTAGAGAATTGAGGTGTTATAGATGTCAGCAAGTGGGACACAAGCACTATGAATGTCCAAAGAATGTGGGTACTGGTCCAAGAAATGTTGTTGTTACCCAGGTTGGAGAAGCGGCAGAGATTGAAGAAGAAATTCTTCCAGAGAGGGGAGAATCCTTGGTGGTAAATAAGGTCCTGTTGAAGCAAGCCAAAGAGGCCACTGAGCCTGCACAAAGGAAGACTTTGTTTAGGAGCATATGCAAAGTCCAAGGGAAATGCTGCCAGCTAGTCATTGATAGTGGCAGCACAGACAATCTGGTTTCCACTGAGGTAATAGAAAAATTGAAGCTAAAGACAAGGGAGCATCCAACTCCCTACAGGGTGTCCTGGCTGCATAAGGGGCACCAGCTAGTTGTAAAAGAACAGTGTGAGATAGAGCTACAAATGGGCAAATACAAGGACAAAGTTTTGTGTGATGTAATGCCCATGGATGTGTGTCATATATTGCTAGGTAGACCTTGGCAGTTTGATAGAGCAGTAGTGCATGATGGCAAGAAGAACACTTACAAGTTCTTCAAAGATGTGGTGCATCATACATTGATACCCATGGAAGAAGGAGATCCATCCAGTAGAGTGGTTGATCCAAAGACCTTGTTGCTGAGCGGGAAGGAATATCTGCAGCAGATAGAAGAAGAAGAGGTAAGCTTTGCTTTAGTTTGCAAACCTAAAGTAGTTCTTACTTCTACAAAGATTTCTGATTTGCCAGTAGAAATCCAAGAAATGTTAGATGATTTCTATGACATTGTTGTGGATGATTTACCTAATGAGCTGCCACCTGTGAGAAAGATCAGCCATCATATAGATTTTATCCCTGGTTCAAATCTGCCAAATAAGGCAGCCTACAGAATGACTCCCAAGGAAATGAGGAAATCAGGAAACAATTACAGGAGTTGGTGGACAAAGGACTGATCAGAGAAAGTCTGAGTCCATGTGTAGTACCAGCAGTTTTGAGCCCAAAGAAAGATGGAGGCTGGAGAATGTGTACCGATTCCAGAGAAATTAATAAGATCACAATCAGGTACAGATTCCCTTTACCCAAAATTGAAGATTTAATGGACTGTTTGAGTGGTGCTAAATACTTCTCAAAGATATATTTGAAGAGTGGATACCATCATATTAGGATAAGAGAGGGTGATGAATGGAAGACTGCCTTTAAAACAAATTAAGGATTGTATGAATGGATGGTAATGCCTTTTGGGTTGTCAAATGCACCAAGCACTTTTATTAGACTTATGAATGAAGTATTGAAATAATTTATTGGGAAATTTGTGATAGTATATTTAGATGATATATTAGTTTTCAGCAGAACTAAAGAAGAACATTTAAGGCACCTTAATCATGTCTTGAAGAAGCTGCACCAGGAGAAACTGCTGATAAATTTGAAGAAATGCTCATTCATGAAGGATGAGTTGGTGTATTTGGGGTTTGTTGTTTCTGCAGAAGGGTTGAAGATGGACCTAGAAAAGGTTAAGGCAATTGTGGAGTGGCCTTCACCCAGGAGTATTTTTGAGGTAAGAAGTTTCCATGGACTTGCTAGTTTTTATAGAAATTTTATAAGAAACTTCAGTAAGATTAATGCACCCATAATTGAGACCATAAAGAAGAGAAAACAACCATTTAAGTGGACTGCTGAAGCAGAAATAAGTTTTAAACTATTGAAGCAAAAGATAACAGAGAAGCCTATTTTGATCCTGCCTGATTTTACTAAACCATTTCAAGTAAAGTGTGATGCCAGTGGGGAAGCCATTGGAGCTGTGTTGAGTTAGGATGATAGGCCTGTAGCATATTTCAGTGAAAAGTTGAATGATACCAGAAGAAAGTATTCCTCTTATGAGAAGGAATTCTATGCAATTGTTTAGGCACTGAAGAAGTGGAGACATTACTTGATGTCCAGGGAATTTGTGTTATATTCTGACAATCATGCTTTGCAGTATATTGTACAGCAGCCCAAGTTGAAACATAAGCATGCTAAATGGGTTGAGTATCTCCAAGGTTTTAATTTTTTTTGAACCATATAAGTGGCCAAGCCAACAAAGTAGCTGATGCTTTGAGTAGGAGACACTTGCTTGTTCAAGAAAATAATTTTGAGGTTGTAGGATTTGATTTTCTCAAGGAATTGTATAAAATAGATCCTGATTTTAAAGATGCATTTGAGGCATGTAGTAACCCTGTTTTAACAGATAGAAGCCAGTGGCTAGATTATTTTCTGCAGGAAGACTTGTTATTCAGAAAGAACCAACTATGTGTACCAAAATGTTCCATGAGAGAAAATTTGATCAAAGAGAAGCATAGTGGTGGACTTGCTGGACACTTTGGTACTGATAAGACTTATGAGCAGCTGAGTCACTTTTATTTCTGGCCCAAGATGAGAGCAGAAGTAGACAAGTTTGTGAAGAATTGCAAGATTTGTCAATATGCCAAAGGAAGGAGCCAGAATGCAGGATTGTACACTCCCTTGCCTATTCCAGACAGACCTTGGGACATGGTGAGTATGGATTTTGTTCTAGGATTGCCCAAGACTCAGAGAGGGAATGATGCAGTCTTTGTTGTGGTGGACAGATTCTCCAAAATGGCACATTTTATTCCATGTTATAAAACTAGTGATGCCACCCATGTTGCTAACTTGTTTTTCAAAGAAGTTGTTAGATTGCATGGGTTACCCAGGAGCATTGTTTCGGACAGAGACACCAGGTTTGTGGGGAAATTTTGGAGGACACTGTGGAAGAAAGTTGGCACCAAATTGAGTTTCAGCTCAGCTTATCACCCCCAGACTGATGGACAAACTGAGGTAGTGAATAGGAGTCTGGGAAATTTATTGAGAAGTCTTGCAGGAGAGCATCCCAAGCAGTGGGATCATATTTTTCCCCAGGCAGAATATGCATATAATGACTCACCAAACAGGAGCACAGGGTAGAGCCCATTTCATATTGTTTATGGAATGCATCCCAAAGGAATATCAGAATTAAGAAATCTGGGAAGAGCAGAACTGAGAAGTGCAGATGGTGAGGAATTTTCTTCAGAGATCCAGGCCATACATGAACAAGTGAAACAGAAATTACAAGCCAGCAGCATCAAATACAAAAACAGAGCAGACTTGAGCAGAAAGGAAGTTCATTTTGAAGTAGGAGATCAGGTTTTGGCACACTTGAGAAAGGAGAGGTTCCCAAAGAAGCAGTACAACAAATTGAAGTTCAAAAAGATTGGGCCATGCAAGATACTTAGGAAGTTTTCTGCAAATGCTTATGAGATTGAATTGCCACCTGACGTTGGAATATATCCTATTTTTAATGTTGCAGATTTGTACAAGTATGAATATGATGGTGCAGAAGGAAGATCAGCAGACAAAGAACAGATTGAGTGGAAAGAACAACTACCTCCAGCACAGCCATTACAACCAGAGAAGATATTGGATAAAAGGGTGTTCAGAAGGACCAGAGGACAAGAGTACTTTCAGTACTTGATCAAATGGAGGGAAAAACCAGAATAAGATGCCACTTGGATGACTGAAGAAATGTTACAGAAGATAGGCAGATCAGTGGATGAGCTCATGGACAGGAGCCCATGAAGAATATTTCCCTCGGGAGTATGATGCAGGGGCATTAGACCCTAACCAGCAATGTAGGAAGTTTTGTCCACATGTTGTGGCTAGTAGGGTTCGAAACATCTGAATTGTAACAGTTAGGTGTTACTAGCTTAGCTGATTGTATTATTTATATTAATTAGAGTCATAGGAAGTCGAATAACTCAGTTTTTCTAGTTGTCATATTTCAGTTAATTGAATTATTGTAATTAGACTATTGGTTTCCAAACCGGTCCTCACTGAGGAACCGAAGAGTCACTCTGTAATGTATATAATTATATCCTCCGGATGTAGAAAGGGGGGAGCAGAGATTCCACAATAAAACTTTGTGCATTGCTGATTGCTTCCAATTGAATGAATCTCAGTCCTGTTGGTTGTATAATTTTATTGAAATGTTGATTGTGTGAAGATTCGTTTGATTATGAGGCAATTGTGTATTAAGAATTCCGTTCTCTATCCTCGGATTTCCATAAATTGTTGGATAACCCTGTGAATTCAGTCCTTGCAGGCGAGGTCTCTACGTGAAATCGTGGCCATTTAACTCTTTCTTATGATAAAAGAAATTTCGCTTTGTTTACAAAAGAAATACATCTGGTTGTTGATAATTAGAATTCCTAACCGAGTCAAAAACCTGAGTACGGTGGACGAAGAATAACGCAACCGACCATTAACCCTGATAAAGAACTGTGGAAAAACAACGAGTGGGTTTGGAGGGCGGATTGCCCCATTTCGCACCACCTTTTGTCCACAAGCGGTATTGTCTGGAGGGCGAGCGATTCCATAGATCGTTGGACACGTGGCTTGGGCCACTGTTCCAAAACCACCCATTAACATGCGCCTTCGCGCGTTAAAGATCGACGTTGGACGCCGAGCGAAATCGCTCAGAGCCGTAGATCTGGGCAAAGGCGATCGGACGGTGACTGTTTGCCGAAGATGTGCGAAGTTTAATAAAAGAGCCCACAGTTTATTGTAAGTCAATTATATAGGACGCGAGGAATATTATTATAAAGTGCAAGAGTTATAACTTCAGTCCTAAGTTTGGAGATAATGTATATGAGTGGGAAATATAATACAAAGTTTGGAGGTATAAACGTTAGATGCCTTTAATTGAACCCCGCGATTGTATTGTGGGCCCGGGGAGATAGATATAAATCCAAGCTACGAGACTGGGAAACTAAGGTACAGGATTATGGTTAATAACTGTGAAAGTTGTGGAATATAGTTATCTATCAATTTCTTCGAAATTGATAGATAAACTTCATACAAAAGAGAAGGTAGACTACGGAGGAAAGGAACGAAGTAAAAGAAAGGGTTTGGCTGACAGAGCCACGTAGTTTTTGACCATCCCTCCTCAGGGTGACTTTCGGTGTTGTTGTTGCGTCAATTTTCCTTATTGTTCTGCTCAGTAATTATATGGTGAAGTCTGCATTTGAATTTATTTCAATATTTACTAAAGACATTTTTTCAAATAACTTATTTCTCAATAATAGGTAGAAGAAATAACATCAGATAATGCAGTAGGATTTCAAGTTGAAATTTTCACATACAGATGGTGTTATGTACATGTTGTATATGTGGTTTTGTGGACATATGGTGTTATGTACATGTTTTATATGCAATTTTGTGTACATATGGTGTTGTGTGCATGTTGTACTTGTAGTGATATGTGCATGTGGTATTGTATGCATGATCATACATGTGGTGTTGTGTGCATGTGGTCCTATGTACATGTTGTACATGGGGTTCTATGTGTGGGTCGTATTGTGTACATGTCTTGCATGTGGTGTTGTGTACATGTGGTATTGTGTACATGGCGTGCATGTGGTGGTGTGTGCATCTGGTGTTGTTCACACATTAAGTAGGTGGTGTTGTGTACACGTGGTTTTGTGTGCACATAATACAGGTGGTGTTGTGTACATGTGGTGTTGTGTACACGTTGTGCAGGTGGTGTTCTGTACAGGTGGTATTGTGTACATGTTGTACATTTGGTAATGTTTTACATGTGGAATTGTGTTCATGTTGTACATGTTGTTTTGTGTACATTTTCTATTGTGTATGCGCATTGCATAGTCGTGGTATCATGACATGTTTATTTGTTGTGTTGTACTTTGTGTGAGTGTATGTATTGTGTTGTAAACCGGGTGGTGTATGTGTTGCATTGTATGTTGGGAGTAGGTGTATGTGTTTTGTGGCATATCGTGTGTGGGTGTATGTGTATGATGTATACTAGATGTATGTTCACATCGTTGAAGAGAAGAGAATAAATGGGTGCTTGCCGGGTGTGGCAATTGATTCAGCACATATATGAACATAGAAAAAAGGTATAAGAAAATAACCATTTAAAGGATTAGTATCATTATTTTATTTCAGTTCTGTTAGGTTCCTATGATTTGGTAGATTGGCTAAACCAAATGACAGGGTAACATGAAACCAGTCTTTGGAGTCCTAGGAGCTAGCCTTCCTAGACTCAGAGAGGGCTCTCTCTATTGTGTGCGAAGGATGTGAACTTGTTCGCACTAGATGGTTGATTTTAGGCTAGTTGTGAAGTGTGGGTTTGTTTATTGTTTTGGTTGGGTAAGATGGTCAAGTAGGATAGGTGCAGTGAGAGTCTGTCAAAGCCATTGAGCTATGGAGTCAATAAAAGTCATGAGTGTCTCAATGATGAATCAGATTTTGTTGTAGGGCCAATCTAGCAAGGTAAATGGATCCTTAGGGTAATGTGTGAGGTGGAGTGAACGTCAAATTTGGGAGAAAATAAGAGGGTTTAAATACAGATAGTTAAAAGCTATAACTCATAAGGTAGGGTAAACCATTAAGCTCAATGAACAATACTTAAACTGATAAATATCCAAGATAAACATTCCAGTGAAACATAGGGAACATAAGAGCTTCTAAATTTAGTAAATTCACCTTCAGAATTTGGAAAAACATATAAGATAGCACAATAACTCAATCTATGAAGAGGGAACTCCTAAACATCATAAATAAAGCTAAAAAATAACTCTGAAATAAGTAGGTAGATATGGACAAGGGAAAAGATCAAACGAGACCTCTTTGACTTAACCTATCAAACAATATTCCAAAGAGAGGTTTCAAGATAGAATTTGAAACAGCTTCAAGTAAGCAGGGCATACCGTGAATCATACTTGTAAATTAGCATACTAATCCATACATGAAACAAACAAGTTTAGGTGGGCCTAAGGAGAAATCAAGAATTCCTTAAGATGACCAAACAGAAGAAAACATCAAGGCTATAACAAACAGGAGGACTGAGGTGCCTCAAAGAGCATGTCTCAACCTATACTTTTCTGATTTATAGCAACCAAGAAGGATGAAACATAATGAGAACAAGAAGACATAAACAAATTAAGAATACATCACCATTCACCAAGCTAAGGAATCCTGCAAACAAGCCTCTTCATCATCAGTCCAAGCAAGCCATTCACCAATCTTCACAAGAGAAATTTGTTCTCCAAACTCATAAAAACCATGTATTTCTCTTGAAAGCTCATCAAATGCCAACATTTTACAATGAATCTCCATGCTCTGTTTATCATGCATGGAGAAAAATGATCTAAGAGAGTATCTAGAAGTCCATTGGTTAAAAAAAAGTATCTCTATTGTCCTTGAGGCCTTGCAAGGCCCAAGGCACAAAATATCTAAAATAAAGATCTTTTTCGGCCACTTATAACAATTAAATTGAATTTTAGGCCCTGACAAGCCTCTGAAAACTTGCTAAACGCACATTTTGACTTTTCAGCGACAGAAGTGTAGCACAGAGACAACAAAAATGGGTCTTCTTGCAGCAGTGATTTGGAGGCCCTCCCAATATCGTAAAAGGCTTCGTGATGGCTCGTTTGAAAGGTCTTGAATTCTAATTTCCAAATATACCTTTATTTTTCTAAATGATTGCTAGTTTCCTATCCAAAAACTAATTCTCCCAATAATACTTTGTGCGCAGCACCTGGTCTGAAAATGAGGCAGAAAGGTAAAAAAAATTGATGTTTTTTGACCTTTTGAGGGGTCAAAACTGCTCCAAATGATATAAAATTTTGTGAGCAGACTGCTGGTGATGTGAGGAATCCAAAAATGTAAAGTTGAAAAGCTGAGGATGCACCAAATTTTTGTGTAGCACAGAGGCCTCAAGAGGTCTTGGACACCTATTGAGAAGCCTCCGCCAAAACTCCAAGGCTGTCATGTACATTTTCCCTTTTTAGGTTTTCTAGATCCATGAGGGCCTCCTTCAGTTTGGCACAAGCAAGCATATTTTTCTTTGCATAGTGCTTGGTCATTTTCTTTTTGAGAGCGAGGCCTCTCTTTACCTTCTTGAAATGCTTGTGCTTCTCTTTTTAATACTGAATGACACGTTGTGCCATCTCAAAATCTCTTTCCCACTCCCTAAGTTGTGCATCTTTGGTCAAGAGTAGCAATATGGTGCTCATCTCCTTGTCCTCATTGTCACTGTCTAGATCAAATAATTGAGGCTCTTGATGGGTTTTCTTGATCCTCTTACTCCTCACCTTTACCTTCTGTTCACTCCTTTCTATCTTTTCCTTACCTTTGTCCTTGGGGTTGATAACTTCTGAAGAGATGGCCCTTTGCCTATTTGAGGCAGAAAACATATCTCTTTTTCCTCTGTGGTATGTGCATGTAAGAGGAGTGATAATGGTATTTTTGACAGTGTTTCCATCATTGATATGACCTGTGGTGTTGTCACCAACTCCTTCATCTTTTCCATGGCTTCCATGAGTCACCTCATGCTCCATTGGGTCACTGCTTTCTTGATCTTTAGCATCAGCATCATTATTGTCTTCATTGTCTTCCATACTACCATATTGGTCTTCAAATTGATCATGACCTTCCTCACTTGCCTCACTTTGACCCTGTTCCTCATGAGAGTCTTTTTCTTCATAATTTGGCCCACTGTCCTTACCTTCAAATTTTGTCTCTTTATCACTGCTTTGTTCATGAGCACTGTCGTGATCTTCTTCTTAACTTTCATTATCTTGATCGTCAAAGTCTGCCTCTGCACCAGGGCTTTCACCATTTTCACTTTCTTTGGGGTCATTGTTAGAGGCATTTTCATTTTCTGCCATGTCATCTCCTTCTTCATTTTCTTGGTCACTACCTGCCTTTCCAAACTCTGTTTCAGCCTCATTATCTACCTACTCTTGGTCTTTTATTTCCTCATCATCTCCCTCTATTTCTTCAAGATCATCATATTCATTCATTTCAGCATTGTTTGCACTATCATTGTGCTCACTGTCATGCTCATGTACATTCTTCTCTTAGTTGTCATGTGCATCCTCTTGCTGAATGTCATCTTCATCATTCCCTTCATTATCCTCTATGTCTTCATCTTGTTCATCAGCAAATTATTTTTCTGTACTTGGGAGTGATTTATTTGTATCATCACTATCACTATCTCCCTCATAGCGCTCACTATTTTCCTCTTCTCCACTACCATTTGCTTGTTCTTCATGGCTACTTCCATCATCTTCTTTCTTAGCACTGTTGTCATCATATTTTTCTTCATTAGATTCTACCTCTGCCCCACTATTTTCATCACTTTCATCATTCTCTTATTGTCCTTCATTGTTGTTGTCACCTCCTTGTTCCTCATTCAATTCTGCATCTTCCTCATTGTCTTATTCATTTCTACTGTCATCTGTTTGTTCCTCATTATTACTGCCACCTCCTTATTCATCATTAACACTTTAATTATCTTCATTTGATGTATCAGGGGATGAAGAAAGAGGTAAGCTTCTTTGTGGAGGAGATGGAGGAGTGGACGTGAGTGGGTGTGAAGTGGAAGGAAAATTTTGTTGAATGAAGGCTTGGGGATTTTCAAACACAACATGTGAGATGAAAACATCCCAAGGGATTCCCTGCTGCTCTAGCTGGTGCAAAACAAACATCTTAACCATGGAGTGGTGAAAAAGGCTCTGCATTTCATTGGCATAACTTCTTTTCTTGACTATTGAAGCCATCTTTTCAATGCTCCGGTAGAGATAGTATGGTAGGTTTAGCAATTTTACCTTGGTGAAGTGCATCAGAAGACTTATGTGATACGAATAAACCCTGGAGTACATACCCTCACAAGTGAATTACTTGATGATCTGCTTCATTATTAGGGCATATCTCTCTAGCAAGTGGGAGAAAGGGAAAATAGCCTTGCAGCCTCACTGACAACTAGGCTTGAGGAAGGGCTCATAGTAGCTTAAGGCCAACTTTTTCTGCTTGAACCATCTCTCACCAATATCTAGTATTCCTATGGCTTTAGCAATGGATTCAGCTGAGAGTTCAAATTTTACTCCTGTTAGGTTGACTTGGTGGTTTTGTAGGCTAAGAATGAATAACCTAGTCAAATATCAGTGGCTTTGGACCTGTTTAACCCTCTCACAAAATTGATACCATCCAACATCTTGAAAACATGCAAGGATCATGGGAGAAGAGGTGATTTGCATGGTGTCTAAAGGCTCAAACCTATTAACCCTTCCTCCCTTGTGTTTTGGCTTGACAGGCCCTTGGCCTTCATCATTTCTAGTACTGATCTCTTCCTCAGACATCATGGCTGATTATATCCTTGAACAAAGTGGTTTGTTGCTTGATGAGAGCTTTTAGGTCTAGGGAGGACAAATGAGTGATGTGAGCATAGACCTTTAGCAAATGGAGGTAAAATGAAGTAATCAAGGAGTGCTTTTCAAATTTTAGGAGAAGGCTTTTTGGTACTGAGTGTTTTCACACAAACGACAACTCTCCAATTTGTAAACCCTACCCTAGAAGGTCAAATATTTGATTTTCATGAAGATTAGAGTTAAGGCACATTAGGTTTTTAATACTCTCTTTGATTATGAAAAAAAAATTCTTGGAGGGCAATAAAGTAACCACCAACCTTTCTTAACTCGTGCAGGATCCTGTGGCTATCTTGAGGAGGAGAAAAATTGAGTTTTGGAAATTTTTGAGAAAATCTAGCAAAAATCTGTCTGTGCATAGTGCCACTCGACAGGTTGTTCCTGTCGGGCCTTCCTGTGTGTAGCGCTGGGTCGGCTTTCGGGCAGTCGAGTGCAGGACTAGGCATGTGCGCAGTGCCTTCACCGGTGCGTAGCGCCTGGCCTCCGGTGCGCAGCGCAGTGTATTTTAACACTACGACTACCTCCTCTGTGAACAGCGCCAACAGCCTGGTATGTAGTGCCTCCATCAGTGCGTAGAGCCTGAAATGTTTCAACAAAACTTGCAGAAAACCATAAAAAATTCTTCAACGACTCTCCTTTATTTTGCAAAGACACAAATGAGTTGAGGGAAGAGGGAAAGGCGGCTTTTATACCCTTTTTGAAAATAACAATTTCATGCCAAAAACCCACTTTTATAATGTTTATTTCTCTTCAACTTTTCATTGTCTTTTTTTTTTGTTTGTCCTGTAGGTGGCAGAGTTCTAAAAATATTTTTTTTTTTCCTTTCTGGAGCATCTTGATGCTCTCTTTAAATTGACAAGCTTTTCAAACAAGCTCAAACTATACCCTTGACCCATATTTGTAAACATGAACCCTTTCTTGAAAGCAACAAAAGGTTATTTTGACAAAGTTTTTGATGAAAGTGGGCAGATAGTGACATCAGTGCCCCTTTTGAAGGTTTTCTTCACTTTATCCTTTTCATGAACTTCAACACTTGTAAACAGTAGGCCTGAGACCATTTTGGCACTTTTTTCTTGGAGTCTTCAATCACATATTCTTTATGCCTTTAATTTTCTTGGTGGATAGACTAAAAGGAGAATTTTTCCTCTTCCTCTAACTGTCATTCTGTCATGTCTTTACTGTGAAACAGTAGAGACCTTTTTGGTGTAAAAACCCTAGCAGCAAGCATCAACAACCCCATTTAGTCTTCATGTGTGCCATCATTGTGAGAAAGATGAGGTTTGTTTGTCCTTACCAATTTTCCTATAGCTAACCATTTGTGACAGTCCTGTAGAAGTGTCATTCATGTTTAGCTATCTTTTGCAGAATATACTTTTGATAAGGAAACCCTTGTTGGAGGCTTTACTACTATCAGACCAATTAAATTTTATTTCCTTTGATCAGTTTTCCAGTGATATATCTTTGGTGGGAAAAAATAGAATTTTTTAAACCATTTTGTGTCTCTCCTGGCCACTTCTATTTTTGCAGGTGCCTACACAACTTTGGCCTTTGATCATTGTCTTTTCACCTCATTCTTACTTTCCTCTCGATCCCTTTTAAGATGCCTTTGACTGTACTTTGAAAATTAAAGCCCTTGCATTGATACTCTTTATCATATTTCTTTCTTTGGTGTAGTGGAGTATTGGTGCTTTGACAAACCCTAGAAGGCACCTTGAATACCCAATGAAATGCCATCTGCTATTATGAAGGAGGCCCTTTGTCATCATTTGACCATTTTTGTCCATCTTCCCAAACTCCTAGGTTTTAGGGTTGTTTAGAAAAAAGTAAATAATGTCGTTTTCTAAGTACTCTGGAACTTCTCAAACTCATTAATTATTTCTAAAGACCTTCAATTGTGCACTGATCGAGTGGAGGTGAGATTTGTCCTTGTAGCCCTAGTACTGATTTCCTGTTTGGCCAAATCAATCACAAATATTGATTCTCTTCAAACATATGCCTACTTCTTTCTTTTTTCTATTGATGATCTTCTTGTGATGATCTTCACATTACCTTACCTTTTTCTAGGTTGATATCCATCTTATTCTTTTGCAGCAATGTGAGCAAGGGGAAACTGCCCCCCTGCAATATTTGTGATTTTAGGTCAAAAGGCCCTCCTTGAATGACCTCTTTGATGAGTTTTGGACAAAATCACTAGTACCTTTCTTCTTTGAATGCAGTTTCTTCACACAGGAAAAAAAAAGTTTTTAGGATACCAAATCCACCCTATGATTTTGTGAAACCTTAGGTGACCTCGTGGAGGGTTCCTTGGACTTGGATTTTGGACTGAAACTTATAATTTGGGGTCATCAAGTGTAAGATAGAGTTTATGATAAATTGATATATTGAAGATCCAAAATCCAATGTACTTGATTCATCTAAAGAGCCTACAGAGATATTTTGAGATCATCAATGCTTGAGGTATTTTGGGGAGACATAGTAGAGCTATTTGATTAGTGGCTTTAGGTAGCAGTGGGGGGGTTTAGGCAAAATAAAATAGAGGATTTGGGCCAAAGGTAACAAAATATAGAAAAAAATGAGTGACACAAGCCTCTAATGGGTTTTCTAAGACTGGTAAGCAGGGCTTGACATGATGGAATGATGAAATAGTAAAAAATTATCTTAAGGATAATGAAGGCAGTGAGATTTCTAGAACTCAAAAGATTCATGAATTTTTTTTCTAGAAACCTAAGATAGACATTTAGTCATCTATAAAGGAAAAAATTACTGATGACTAACAGTGGCTCCACTTGGGGAGGGCATCTCCTTTTCAAGAGGTGTCCAGAACTTCAGATCTTTGGCTTTATGGAGGCCACTACCTCATCCATTGGGCGTATTTTCTTCTTTTATTTTGTTGTTGCTTCCCTGAAGTAGTGATTTTGATAATTTGAAAGTATGATTAGCTCAACTTAATTTCTACCTACCCAGTCTACATTTCCTAACATTTTTTCTTCCTTGGATGCACTTGAACTGGAAAACCCATTGACCTCTTTCTTTTGAAAGGAAAAAAAAACTATCTAATTCTACACTTATTTCTTCCAAGGGTCCAGATTAAACTAGTGAACTCTTTTATTCGCTACCTAGACTATCTGACCGCCAAGATTAAACTGTTTGGCAGACTTCATTCTCTAAGCTATTGACATGAAATTGAAAACATGATTCAAATCAGGATTAGGCAATCTGATCTATCATGGTTTGTGGTATTGGGAAAAGTTGCACACAAACATTATTTTGCATAAGTAATAACTAGAAAAATAAGGGCTATGATTTATCATTTGCTATGCATTCCCATTTTTCTCTTTGGTTCTTTTTTGTGCATGAGGAACCAGTATCTTTTTCTCCTAATCTATTTCTTTTTTATTAGTCAAGCTTAAATGATTTGACAAGCATTCTTTTTTACTAACTTTATCAACATAGATTCAAAACATGTTCAACCATGATTAGGATAGATGACTGAACAAGACTTTTAGGCACAGGTAGTGGAATTTAGGCTTGCACACTTTTAGTACTACTATTTTTTTGGGTATGGGGTTGTACCTTCTTTTGAATATGCCCTCTTTTCTTTCTTTCTTTGTTTTTGTATTTTTTGTGACTTTTCTCATGCAATGTCTATGTACAATGAATGAAAAATTTTCAAACTAAGGATTTTTATAGCGATGATACTTGAGCATCCTATCCTCAAAAGGATCTCCTACAATTTTTATTCCATTTAGCTTTTGTAAATAGAAATCACAGTTACCTCCATGTGTGGGCATGGTGTAAGGAGTTTTTCGACAATTTCCAAACAAACCATGCTTTTCTTGATATTTTCTCTTTGAGTCTTGCTTCCAAAACTTGTTTCTATGAAAGAAATTGTTTAGGTGAAGAAGGAATTTTTCATCAGCTCCAAAACAAATGACAATGTCATCAATGTATATCATAGTAAAAAATTTGATAATAGGTGCCTTCAGCATTCCTTATTCCAAGAAAAACTTGGTCAAGCATGTAGTCATTCCAAGGAACTTTTAAAATGTCTTTGTGTTAATTTATTTGAAGTGGTATCGTCTCATGAAAACCTAAAACACTACCAATCAATGTCACCTTGTTAGAAATTTCCATTCTTGGCATGGGATGATTTATCTTGGGAAAAGGGTATTTGGACTCTATGGAGGCTTTGCCTAAGTGTCTAAAGTCCATACATAGTCTGCATCTTTTGGCTTTCTTTGTTAGTGATAGAATTTACCCAAAGGTTTCATAGTTCTTCTTGGAAAAAGGACTCTTTTGAACAATTTCTATGTCATCAGGCTTTGAGCTTTTACTTCTATATACAACAGCATCCTGAAATTTTTTGCATAACCTCAATTATTCGAGTTTTGTGTGTAATGGCAAGGCTTTGGATAACTTAATCACTTTGGGTCTTCTTAGGCTGCCTACATTGTATCCCTCTATATCAGTTTCAACAGACATATTTTTAAGATTCATGGCAACATCAATGAGAGTCAACAACTTTTTTGGAGGGATAGAAATTTCTGATAATGAGGTGTTTAAATAAGATAAAAACATAAGACTTTTTTTATCCATATTTCCAAAGAATTTTTTTATGTGAGGGTATTTTAGCACTTTTGGATTAGCAAGAGGAAAAAGTTGTGTTTTTGAGATCTGTCCTTCATTAGAGTCATTTGTTTCAGATTCTAAATTGATTTTTGATTTTGAAGTTTCATTTTCAATCATCAGAAATTCAAGTTCAGTTTCATCATCATATGGTAGCTCAGGGTCGTGATAGTTCTGACTTTCTAGCTCATCATAGAGGGCATGGTTTGACTATTGTAGTGTACCTAGGTCGGTCTCAACTTCAGTTATCTGCTCATTGATATCCTCTTCATTACACAATATGAAAGAATCAAGATTTGAGTGAATGGAATACATAGGTGTGTTATTTGGCCTATCTAGGCTGCTTACCATATACTTCATGTGGGACTCCTAGTATAACCTCCTAGATTGGCTGAAAATAGGGATAGTAGCATATGACATGTCAAGTTGGAGGTTCCCCTGAAGTTTGGCTCTCCAAGATCTGGATAAAAGCATACCATACTTCGGGGGAATGTCAGCAACCACTATGTCCATGACTAGATTCTTGGCAAGTATTTGTGCCATATTGACACAAAGATCCTTGATTAGACCCAAACACTTGACTTTTCTCGAATCGAATGAGTACAAGTCTTTGTAAGTCCTAGTAATTTCTAGGCCTAATCTATCCATCACAACTTTAGGCATGAGGTTGTCTGAGGCACTGGAATCTAGCATGGCATTGTACAAAATTTTATCATGTATCTTTAGGCTGACATAAAAATGGGGAATTGATCCTTCTTGATGTTTTCCGTCTACTTCAGGACCAAACAACAATTCAGGTTTATCATCTGTCAAGTTTAAGGTATTAGTATCATTTCCCATGTTTAAGACTTTCAAAGCTTAGGACCTATACACTTCTTGAGTAGCTAGTTCGGTGAGAGGCATGGTGATCTTGATTTTAGAAATCTCTCCCTCAAAGCTGAAAGGGGCTTGGGTTTTGCACAAATTTATATCAGTTTTATCAGCCATGAACTTTTCTACATTTTTTATTTGCTGATTTTGATTTGGGGGTCTAGACAAAATAGTTTTATCAGGGCCACTAGTGGAGGTACTAGGGAAGCTTGGGGCATTATTTTGTTGGAATATTTTTCCTTTGTTTGGATCAGTTTTCTTGACCATATTGTTGACATTCTTCGCTTTCTTCCTAGGAATGTTTTCAGGTGTTTTCCTAACAGCAGTTTCTATTTGGTTCTTCTTGGGGCGATCTTGGTTCTTTCTGCTCCTAAGGTCATATTGCCTATGGACTTCTATTATGGAATTTTCAAATCCCAAGCGATAGTCTTCAAAATCCTCATAGCTAGTTTTAGTTTGATATGGGGAAAAGAATTCTTGTTCTTCTTCTGTTAGAAAAACATTACCTTCATTATCTGAACCTATTAAGTTTACAAGGATTTATTCAAGTTCTATGTTCTCTCTTCCCTCTTCATCTAAATCATTTTCTTGTAAAGGGGGCCTAATATGTTGGTCATTTTCCCTTTTTTTGATTTGAGGCATGTCTCTTCTGAAGTTTTGAGCACTATTTCTATTTTGGGGATTTTGTTGGTTATCCCTAGGAGGTGCCCTTTCGTTTAAGCTTATTCTTTCTATCATTCTTTCCATTGTCCTCATTAGGCTGTCCATTTTGGCATCGGAGGGGGAGGTTGAGGCACTGGGTTCATCTTTATAAGTAACTCTTTTTTCTGACCTCACCCTAGCTCTCTCTTTCAATTAATTTTTCTTCAACGCTAATAGCTTCCCTTTGCATTTCTTCTAAGTTTGTGGGATCTCTCTCTCTCAATTGATATTTCATGTTTGGATCAAAGCCTTCGGGAAATTTCACTTGTGCTAAGCCTTGAGGGGGTTTCATATGAGGCGGGAGGGCATTGTAAACAATGTTAAACTAGGTACAATAATCTTGTACACTTTCCCCTACATTCCTCTTCAGATTTTTATATTTGAAAAGGACGTAGAGGGGGTCTTTCTTGATTTCCCACTTTTTTATGAAAGATTGGTAGAGGGAAGGGAGATCATGTATAGTGTTAGGAGTTAATGCTTTGAACCATTTTTTGGCTTCACCTCCTAAGCTTTGTGCAAAAATTCTCATTTTAATGGTTTCTTCTTCTATTTCCATGTAATCAAAGGCATCATTTATTCTATCTACATGATGTTGGGCAGTGATGGATTCAGTTCCGGTAAAATGAGGAATTCGGGATTGGTAGTCATTTGGTAAAGGTACCAAAGGTTGTGGTAGAACCAAGGGAGCATACAAAACTGCCATGATGGGTGCTAATGGAGGATTTACAAGAGGTTTGTTTGTGAGATGGGATGCATTTCTTTGTACAGTAGGGGTATAGATGGGTGTAGCAGAAGTACTTGGACCGGTAAACTGATTTTAAGCAGATCTGATATGGACCGAACTAAAGTGATGGAGAAGCTGATAATCAAGTGGTGTGGAAGGAGAGGCTTCTCTACTAGAACTCTGTTGCAAATCTACAGGTTCAAATTCAGTCTGGTCAATATCAGTTTGAGACTTGGTTCTAAAAAGGTTCTTTGTGTGATGCAAATCAAACTGAGAATCTTGTAAAGCTGTAAGATGTTCAGGTACAGAGCTTGCTCTATGGATGGTCCTAACAGGAGTTGAGTTTCCAGATCTAAAATTTTGCCACAAAATATTTTCTAGGTCGTCAACTATAGTAGGAGGATTTGTGTCCGGATGAGATCTGGGACTGATCCTTTGTGAAGCCAAATTTCAAACTAAAAAAGGTAGAGAGACTGAAATTTTTAGGACTGTTTTTTGGAAGGCTGACCTCTCTTAGTGTTTGGTAAACTCACACAATGTAGAACTAGGCTTCAAAAAAATTTCGGGCTAATTTGATACAATCCTAGGGAGTCTAAATGAGAACTAGTGAAGTAGTAGGCCTACTGGAGGCTAGTGGAGTCGCCAGGTGGATGTTTTTAGTTGTTTTGAGGATATGTGTGTATGGTCCACCACCGATACTGACAAAAATCCAATCTAAGGATGTTTTTGGGTTTTCTAAGTTTCCTTTATGTAGCCCTCAGGTTTGCGAGACTGTCATACAACTAAGTCATCATTTTGGTAATATGGTGAAACAACCAGATTTTACTCTTGGCTATCAGTTGAGTTTCCTATGATCTAATAATGGTTTCTGAAGTCTCTAAGGAATACTTATATTTTCACTAACTTAGAAGGTCCCACCATGATCGCCAAAATGTTAGTGTGGCGATGAGGTGGCGATAGATCAATGGATATTGTTTGACAGGAGTGCTTCTGAAATTCGAAGGAGGACTTAGGATGTTATTTTCTTAGTGTCCCACCGTGATCGCCAGAATGTTAGTGTGGCAATGAGGTGGTATATTAATCACTAGATACTCTTTAACAAGGGATTCTAGTGTCCTAAGGGATACTTAGATTGTCACTAACTTAGAAAGTCCCACCGTGATTGCCAGAATGTTAGTGTGGCGATGAGGTGGCAATAAACCACCAGATACTATCATTCAAGGGTTTCTGAATATTTTAAGGAATATTTAAGCATGAATATACTCAGAAGGTCCCACCGTGATTGCCAGAATGTTAGGGTCCCGTGATTTGGCATACTGGCTAAACCAAATGACAGGGTAACATGAAACCAGTCTTTGGAGTCATAGGACCTAGCCTTCCTGGACTCAGAGAGGGTTCTCTCTATTTTGTGTGAAGGATGTGAACTTTTTCTCTCTAGATGGTTGATTTCAGGCTAGTTGTGAAGTGTGGGGTTTGTTTTTTTTTTTGGTTGGGTAAGATGGTCATGTAGGATAGGTGGAGTGAGAGTCTGTCAAAGCCATTGGGCTATGGAGTCAATAAAAGTCATGAGTGTCTCAATGATGAATCAGATTGTGTTACAGGGCCAATCCAACAAGGTAAATGGATCCTTAGGGTAATGTGTGAGGTGGATTGAACATCAAATTTGGGAGAAACTAAGAGGTATTAAATACAGATAGTTAAAAGCTATAACTCATGAGGTAGGGCAAACCATTAAGCTCAATGAACAATACTTAAACTGATAAATATCCAAGATAAACATTCCAGTGAAACATAGAGAGCATAAGAGCTTCTAACTTTAGTAAATTCACCTTCAGAATTTGGGAAAACATATAAGATAGCACAATAACTCAATCTATGAAGAGGGAACTCCTAAACATCATAAATAAAGCTATAAAGAACTCTGAAATAAGTAGGTAGACATGGACAAAGGGCAAGATCGAACGAGACCTCTTTTACTTAACCTATCAAACAATATTCCAAAGAGAGGTTTCAAGACAGAATTTGAAACAACTTCAAGTAAGCAGGGCATACCGTGAATCATACTTGTAAACTAGCATACTAATCCATACATGAAACAAACAAGTTTAGGTGGGCCTAAGGAGAAATCAAGAATTCCTTCAGATGATCAAACAGAAGAAAACATCAAGGCTATAACAAACATGAGGACTAAGGTGCCTCAAAGAGCATGTTGCAACCTATACTTTTCTAATTTATAGCAACCAAGAAGGATGAAACATAATGAGAACAAGAAAACATAAAAAAATTAAGAATACGTCACCATTCACCAAGCTAGGGAATCCTGCAAACAAGCCTCTCCATCATCAGTCCAAGCAAGCCATTCACCAATATTCACAAGAGAAATTTGTTCTCCAAACTCATAAAAACCATGTATTTCTCTTGAAATCTCATCAAATTCCAACATTTTACAATGAGTCTCCATGCTCTATTTATCATGCATGGAGAAAAATGATCTAAGAGAGTATCTAGAAGTCCATTGGTTAAACAAAAGTATATCTATTGTCCTTGAGGCCTTGCAAGGCCCAAGGCACAAAATATCTAAAATAAATATCTTTTTCGGCCACTTATAGCAATTAAATTGACTTTTAGGCCCTGACAAGCTATGAAAACTTGCTAAACGCACATTTTGACTTTTCAGCCACAGAAGTGTAGCAAAGAGACAGCAAAAATGGGTCTTCTTGCAGCAGTGATTTGGAGGCCTTCCCGATGTTGAAAAAGGCTCCGTGATGGCTCGCTGGAAAGGTATTGAAGTATAATTTCGAAATATACCTTTATATATTTTAATGAGTTCCATTTACCTATCCAAAAACCAATTATCCCAACACTTCTTTGTGCGTAGCACCTAGTCTGAAAATAAGGCAGAAAGCTCAAAAATTTGATATTTTTTGACCTTTTGGGGGGTCAAAACTGCTCCAAATGATCTAAAATTTTGTGAGCAGACTGCTGGTGATGTGAGGAATCCAAAAATGTAAAGTTGAAAAGTTGCGGATGCACCAAATTTGTGTGTAGCGCCTAGGGTGTTGCGCACAAAGGCCTCAAAATTTCAAAAAAACAAAATTTTGTTCAATTTGGCTCAAAATTGGTGGAGAGGTCCCTCAAGAGGTATTGGACACCTTTTAAAAAGCCTTAGCCAAAACGCCAAGGTTGTCATGCACTTTTTCCCTTTTATTTTTTTCTAGCTCCATGAGGGCCTCCTTCAGTTTGGCACAAGCAAGCATGTTTTTCTTTGCATAGTGCTCGGTCATTTTCTTTTGGAGAGCGAGGCCTCTCTTTACCTTCTTGAAATGCTTTTGCTCCTCTCTG
This sequence comes from Pinus albicaulis, assembly GCA_034641835.2. Taxonomy (NCBI): domain Eukaryota; kingdom Viridiplantae; phylum Streptophyta; class Pinopsida; order Pinales; family Pinaceae; genus Pinus; species Pinus albicaulis. The sequence continues at coordinate 116,865,086 of CM076581.1, forward strand.
TAATACTGAATGACACGTTGTCCCATCTCAAAATCTCTTTCCCACTCCCTAAGCTGTGCATCTTTGGTCAAGAGAAGCAATCTGGTGCTCATCTCCTTGTCCTCATTGTCACTGTCTAGATCAATGAATTGAGGCTCTTGATGGGTTTTCCTTATCCTCTTACTCCTCCCCACCTTTACCTTATGTTCACTCCTTTCTATATTTTCCTTGCCTTTGTCCTTGGTCTTGATAGCTTGTGAAGAGATGGCCCTTTGAATTTTTGAGGTAGCAAACATATCTCTTTTTCCTCTGTGGTATGTGCATGTAAGAGGAGTGATAATGGTAGATTTGACAGTGTTTCCATCATTGATATGACTTGTGGTGTTGTCACCAACTCTTTCATCTTTGCCATGGCTTCCATGAGTCACCTCATGCTCCATTGGGTCATTTCTTTCTTTATCTTTAGCATCAACATCATTATTGTCTTCACTATCTTCCATGCTGCCATATTGGTCTTCAAATTGATCATGACCTTCCTCACTTGCCTCACTTTGACCCTGTTCCTCATGAAAGTATTTTTCTTCATCATTTGGACCACTGTCCTTACCTTCAAATTCTATCTCTTTATCACTGCTTTGTTCAGGAGCGTTGTCATGACCTTCTTCTTCACTTTCATTATCTTGATCATCAAAGTCTGCCTCTGCACCAGGGCTGTCACCATTTTCACTTTCTATGGGGTCATTGTTAGAGGAATTTTCATTTTCTGCCATGTCATCTCCTTCTTCATTTTCTTGGTCACTACCTACCTTTCCAAACTCTGTTTCAACCTCATTATCTCCCTGATCTTGGTCTTCTATTTCCCCATCATCTCCCTCTGTTTCTTCAATATCATCATCTTCATTCATTTGATCACTATTTGCATTATCATTGTGCTCACTGCCATGCTCATGTACATTCTTATCTTGGTTGTCCTGTGCATCTTCTTGCTGACTATCATCTTCATCGTTCCCTTCATTATCCTCTGTGTCTTCATCTTGTTCATTAGCAACTTATTTTTCTGTACTTGGGAGTGATTTATTTGTATCATCACTATCACTGTCTCCCTCATAGCGCTCACTATTTTCCTCTTCTCCATTACCATTTGCTTGTTCTTCATGGCTATTGCCATCATCTTCTTCCCTAGCACTGTTTTCATCATATTTTTCTTCATTAAAGTCTACCTCTGCCCCATTGTTTTCATCACTTTCATCAATATCTTCTTATCCTTCATTGTTGTTGTCACCTGCTTATTCCTCATTCAATTATGCATCTGCCTCATTGTCTTCTTCATTTCCACTATCATATGTTTTTTCCTCATTATTACTACCACCTCCTTATTCATCATTAACACTATCATTATCTTCATTTGATGTATCAGGGGAAGAAGAAAGATGTAAGCTTCTTTGTGGAGGAGATGGAGGAGTGGAGGTGAGTGGCTGTGAAGTGGAAGGAAAATTTTGCTGAATGAAGGCTTGGGGATTTTCAAACACATCATGTGAGATGAAAACTTCCCAAGGGACTCCTTGCTACTCTAGCTGGTGCAAAACAATCATCTTAACCAAGGAGTGGTGAAAAAGGCTCGGCATTTGATGGGCATAACTTCTTTTCTTGACCACTAAAGCCATCTTGTAAATGCTCCGGTAGAGATAGTATGGTAGGTTTAGCAATTTTACCTTGGTGAAGTGCATCAAAAGCCTTATGTGATATGAATAAACCCTGGAGTACCTACCCTCACAAGTGAAGTACTTGATGATCTACTTCATTAGTATGGAATATCTCTCTAGTAGGTGGGAGAAAGGGAAAACAACCCTACAGCCTCATTGACAACTAGGCTTGAGGAAGGGCTCATAGTAGCTTAAGGCCAAATTTTTCTGCTTGAAGCATCTCTCACCAATATCTGGTATTCCTGTGGCTTTAGAAATGGATTTAGATGAGAGTTCAAAATTTACTCTTGCTAGGTTGACTTGGTGGTTTTGTAGGCTGAGAATGAACAACCTAGTCAAATTTGAGTGGCTTTGGACGTGTTTAATCCTCTCACAAAACTGATAGCATCCAACATCTTGAAAACATGCAAGGATCATGGGAGAAGAGGTGATTTGCATGGTGTCTAAAGGCTCAAACCTATTAACCCTTCCTCTCTTGTTTTTTGGCTTGATAGGCCCTTGGCCTTCATCATTGCTTGTACTGATCTCTTCCTCAGACATGGTGGCTAATTATATCCTTGAACAAAGTGGTTTCTTGCTTGATGAGAGCTTTTAGGTCTAGGGAGGAAAAATGAGTGTTGTGAGGGCAGAACTTTAGCAAATGGAGGTAAAATGAAGTAATCAAGGAGTTTCTTTCAGAGTTTAGGAGAAGGCTTGTTGATACTGAGTGTTTTTACACAAATGACAACTCTCCAATTTGTAAACCCTGCCCTAGAAGGTCAAATATTTGATTTTCATCAAGATTAGGGTTTGGGCACATTAGGTTTTTAATACTCTCTTCGATTATGAAAAAATATTTCTTGGAGGGCAAGAAAGTAACCACCAACCTTGCTTAACTCATGTAGGAGACTATGGCCATCTTGAGGAGGAGAAAATTTGATTTTTTGCAATTTTTGAGCAAATATGGCCAAAATCTGTCTGTGCGTAGCGCCACCCGACAGGTCGTTCCTATCGAGCCTTCCTGTGCATAGCACCGGGTTGGTTTGCAAGCAGTCGGGTGTAGAAGTGGGCCTATGCGTAGCTCCTTAACAGGTTCGTAGCTCCTGGCCTCCAGTGCACAGCGCAATGTATTTTAACACTGCGGCTGCCTCCTCTGTGCGCAGCGCCGACGGCTCAGTGTGTAGCGCCTGAAATTTTTCAACAAAATTTGCAGAAAACCCTAAAAACTTCTTCAGTGGCTCTTCTTTCTTTTGCAAAGACACAAATGAGTTGAGGGAAGAGGGAAAGGAAGCTTTTATACCATTTTTGAAAATAATAATTTCATGCTAAAAACCCACTTTTATAATGTTTATTTCTCTTCACCTTTTCACTATATTTTTGTTTGTTTTTCCTATAGGTGGCAGCGTTCTAAAAATATAGTTTTTTGCCTTGTTGGAGCATCTTGATGCTCTCTTTAAATTGACAAGCTTTTCAAACAAGCTCAAACTGTACCCTTGACCCATATTTGTAAACATGAACCCTTTCTTGAAAATAATAAAAGGTTATTTTGACAAAGTTTTTGATGAAAGTGGGCAGACAGTGACATCAGTGCCTCTTTTGAAGGTTTTCTTCACCTTATCCTTTTCATGAACTTCAAAACTTGTAAACAGTAGGCCTGAGACCATTTTGGCACCTTTTTCTTGGAGTCTTTAGTCACATATTCTTTATGCCTTTAATTTTCTTGGTGGATAGACTGAAAGGATAATTTTTCCTCTTCCTCTAACTCTCATTCTGTCATATCTTTACTGTGAAACAGTAGAGACCTTTTTGGTGTAAAAACCCTAGCAGCAAGCATCAACAACCCCTTTAGTCTTCATGTGTGCCATCATTGTGAGAAAGATGAGATTTGTTTGTCCTTACCAATTTTCCTGTAGGTAACCATTTGTGACAGTCCTGTAGAAGTGTCATTCATGTTTAGCTATCTTTTGCAGAATATGCTTTTGATAAGGAAACCATTGTTGGAGGCTTTACTTCTCTCAGACCAATTAAATTTTAGTTCCTTTGATCAGTTTTCCAGTGATATATATTTGGTGGGAAAACCTGGCAGTTTTTAAACCATTTTGTTCTCTCCTAGCCACTTCCGGTTTTGCAGGTGCCTACACAACTTTCGCCTTTGATCATTGTCTTTTCACCTCATTCTTACTTTCCTCTTGATCCCTTTTAAGAGGCCTTTGACTATACTTTGAAAAGTAAATCCCTTGCACTGATACTCTTTATCATCTTTCTTTCTTTGGTGTAGTGGAGTATTGGTGCTTTGACAAACCCTAGAAGGAAGCTTGAATACCCCCTGAAATGCCATCTGCTGTTATGAAGGAGGCCCTTTGTCATCATTTGACCATTTTTGTCCATCTTCCCAAACTCCTAGGTTTTAGGGTTGTTTTGTTGTGAAACCAGCTCCAAAAAGAGAAGAAAAGAGATATCAACGCCTTAGAAATAAGCCACTTCGAGGGGGCAACCTCCAATACATTACATGAATGAACAATTCTTGGATGATTCAAATTACAAAACCTCCTTTCTATATATAGGAGTCCATGGGGCCACAATGTAATCCTAGCCGAGCTAACAATAATAATTTAAGGGCACAATAATAACAATATGGGGGTTACAGGGGTACAATAATAACAATAAGGGGGGCACACTAACATAATAAGGGACTACACTATTAATATAGGGACTTAACATGTTTAGAAAAAAGTAAATAATGTTGTTTTATAAGTACTCTGGAACTTCTCAAACTCATTAATTATTTCTAAAGACCTTCAATTGTGCACTGATGGAGTGCAGGTAACCTTTGTCCTTGTAGCCCTAGTACTGATTTCTTGTTTGGCCAAAGCAATCACAAACCCTTATTCTCTTCAAACATATGCCTTATTCTTTCTTTTTTCTATTGATGATCTTCTTGTGATGATCTTCACATTACCTTGCCTTTTTCTAGGTTGATAGCCATATGATTCTTTTGCAGAAATGTGAGCAAGGGGAAACTGTCCCCCTGCAAGATTTGTGCTTTTAGGTCAAAAGGCCCTCCTTGAATGACCTCTTTGATGAGTTTTGGACAAAATCACTTGTCCCTTTCTTCTTTGAATGCAGTTTCTTCACACAAGAAAAACAGAGTTTTTAGGATGCCAAATCCACCCCATGACTTTGTGAAACCTTAGGTGACCTAGTGGAGGGTTCCTTGGACTTGGATTTTGGACTGAAACTTAGAATTTGGGTTCATCACGTGTAATATAGAGTTTATGTTAAACTGATGTATTGAAGATCCAAAATCCAATGTACTTGATTTATCTAAAGAGCCTACAGAGATATTTTGAGATCATCAATGCTTGAGGTATTTTGGGGAGACATAGCAGAGCTATTTGATTGGTGTCTTTAGGTAGTAGTGGGGGGTTTTAGGAAAAACAAAATAGAGTATTTGGGCCAAAGGTAACAAAATACAGAAAAAAATGAGTGACACAAGCATGTAATGGGTTTTCTGAGACTAGTAAGCAGGGCTTGACATGATGGAATGATAAAATAGTAAAAATATCTTAAGGATAATGAAGGCAGTGAGATTTCTAGAACTCACAAGATTCATGAATTTTGTTTCTATAAATCTAAGATAAACATTTAGTCATCTATAAAGGAAAAAAATTACTGATGAATAATAGTGGCTCCCCCTGGGGAGGGCAACTCCTTTTCAGGAGGTGTCCAGAACTTCAGATCTCTGGCTTTATGGAGACCAGTGCCTCATCCATTGGGTGGATTTTCTTCTTTTATTTTGTTGTTGCTTCCCTGAAGTAGTGATTTTGATAATTTTAAAGCATGATTAGCTCAACTTCATTTCTACCTACCTAGTCTACATTTCCTAACATTTTTTCTTCATTAGGTGCACTTGAACTGGCAAACCCATTGACCTTTTTCTTTTGAAAGCAAAAACAAACTATCTACTTCTACGCTTATTTCTTCCAAGAGTCCAAATTAAACTAGTGAATGCTTTTATTCGCTACCTAGACTATCTGACCGCCAAGATTAAACTATTTGGGAAACTTTATTTTCTAAGCTATTGACATGAAATTTAAAACATGATTCAAATCAGGATTAGACAATTTGATCTGTCATGGTTTGTGGCATTGGGACAAGCTGCACACAAGCATTATTTTGCATAAGTAATAACTAGAAAAATAAGGGCTATGATGTATCATTTTCTATGCATTCCCATTTTTCTCTTTGGTTCTGTTTTGGGCATGAGGAACCAGTATATTTTTCTCCTAATCTATTTATTTTTGACAAGTCAAGCTTAAATGATTTGACAAGAATTCTTTTTTACTAACTTTATCAACATAAATTCAAAACATGTTAAGCCATGATTAGGCTAGATGACTGAACAAGAATTTTAGGCACAAGTAGTGGAATTAAGGCTTGCACACTTTCAGTACTACTATTTTTTTGTGTATGGGGCTATACCTTCTTTTGAATCTACCCTCTTTTCTTTCTTTCTTTTTTTTGTATTTTTTGTGACTTTTCTCATGCAATGTCTATGTACAATGAATGAAAAATTTTCAAACTAAGGATTTTTATAGCGATGGTACTTGAGCATCCTATCCTCAAAAGGATCTCCTACAATTTTTTGTCCATTTAGATTTTGTATACAGAAATCACAGTTACCTCCATGTGTGGGCATGGTGTAAGGAGTTTTTTGACAATTTCCAAACAAACCATGCTTTTATTGATATTTTCTCTTTGAGTCTTGCTTCCAATTTCCAAACAAAACATAGTACAGGTGGTGTTGTGTACATGTGGTGTTGTGTACACGTTGTGCAATTGGTTTTCTATACAGGTGGTATTGTGTACATGCTATAGATGTGGTAATATTTTACATGTGCTATTTTTTTCATGCCGTACATGTTGTGTTGTGTACATGTGCTATTGTGTATTATCATTACATAATCATGGTATCGTGACATGTGTATTTGTTGTGTTGTAATTTGTGTGCGTGTATGTGTTGTGTTGTAAACCGGGTGAAGGTGTATGTGTTGTATTGTATGTTGGGAGTAGGTGTATGTGTTTTGTAGCATACCGTGTGTGCTTGTATGCATATGATGTACACTAGATGTATGTGCACATCGTTGAAGAGAAGAGAAGAAATGGGTGCTTTCCGGGTGTGGAAATTGATTCAACGTGTGTACAAACATAGAACAAAGGTATAAGAAAAGAACTAGTTAAAGGATTAGTATCATTATTTTATTTCAGTTCAATTATGCATGTGATCTATGACTCTGATTTATGATGGTTACATGTAATCTATGAATTTTATTTATGATGGTTAATTTTTGAGCTAACTGGATGTGATATTTTTATACATGATGGTTTAACCAAGGATTTAGTTGACTTTCTCTGACAGGAAGTAAACATAATTGTAGGTGTACCTTATTGACAAATTTCCAATGAGGTATTATTTGAGTTTATTTCAATTCATTTTGAATCTAATGGAAATTATGTGCCTGGTATAGGAAAGAAATAAAATTCCCGGTTTGGGTGGTCAAAACTGATTGCAAGAATGTTAGCAGCAATAGTGAAAGGAATTGGAACATGCAAAAATATGTTGTTAAAGCACTTTAGGAATAGGGTTATTGTTGGGCACTGGTACCCAATAATTTCCATTGATTTCCATCAGCATGTTATGATCGGTATGATGGTTTTGAGGTAGGTATATGCCTTGGTTTTTGGACCGTCCTATGTATGGAAACATTTCCAAGGGAGGGGTCGCTAGAGGGACTCTGTAGCAGAGAAGGGGATGCATGCAAAACTTGGAAGGTGCATGACTACATGGATGGGGGTGACTAGATTTCCCAAGGGACTATGTAGAAGAGAATAGAAGGTCATGGAATACATTGATTTTGGTTATTAGAGTTGCCATATGGAATTAGAAGCACATTGGGAGTGTACCCTAGAACAATGAGTGGGTAACTATTCACCGAGAGGACAAGTGACACAAGATTGTAGCGCTATACATTAGATGCATACTTTGAATTTGGCAGTGGATTTTGAATTTCCTGGGAAGGAGGTGAATCCTAGTACTAATTTTAAAGGTGGAGGTGTGAGCATATGGTTTCCCTTGTTGTTGATACGAGCATCATATCCTTTGATTTTTTGGTTAGAGAAAATGTGCATATGTTTATATTATTGTAAATATTGTAATGAGTTGTGTTATAAAGATCCATAGATAGTATGATTATTTTTTGGTTGAAGAAAATGTGCATGAGTGTATATGTGGCTGTTATTTTAAATATCGCAATGAGTTGTGTTATAAAGCTCTAGTAAATGGTATTATTGTCATGTTTTTAGTAGCAGTCATTGTAAATACTGATTTGAGCTAACTTATAAATAAACATGGGCAGTATGTTTTGGCTTTCAGCCATATTGTTTGTTATATATGTCATTGAACACCGAGGACGATGTTCCCCTAATGGGGAGGGGCTTTGTAATATCCCTGGTTAAAAATCCATGTAATAAAGTTAATAAAGGAATAAATAAGACCAAGGTCATGGGACATGTATTCCAATTTGAATGTTGGGAAACACATCCTAATGGCTATTCATTTTGGTTAGTATGGTTGACGGGAAATTGGAAGAGGAATTAGAAAATGCATTGAAAAGGAAAAAAGGAATTATTTGACATTTTATTTATGAAAATAAAGGAAGATAGGAGAAAAGGGAGATGAAAGGTCACATGTTTGCATGAGAGGGAAATTGAAGGAAAACTAGAGTAAAATGAAGAAATTGGAGGCCTCAATGATAAAAATTATTTTAAGGATCAGTTCATGGCTTTGGTCAGTTCAGTTATGGAGCTCTCTCTCTCTCTCTCTATTTTGTCTCTCTCTCATACTCTTGCACATTAGAGAATCCTTGGAGCACTCTAGAATTGAAGAAAGGAAAACAAGGGAAGGAATAGAAAGAAAAGGAAAGTAAGGATCAAGCAAGGAAGAGGTTTGATCAAGCAACTTCAGCAGGAATACTTGCAAATAACATTTTTCATGTGTGATTTCCTAGCTGGTCTATGGATGTATGATACATGCATGTATGTCTTTGGTTCTCTTGTTATCATTGGCATAGGTTTTTCCAGGCGTGATAGTGTTTTCAACCTTTCCTTTCCATTTCCGGATAGCCATGGTGTGATGGGTTTCTTTTACTTGGTTGATTTGGATTACCAAATGGTTTCGCAACTGAGTAGGTTGGTCTCAGGAAAATTCTAGAAGGCCTAGGAATCCCTTGACCGGTAATGGCAGGATACATGGTAAATACTGAGGGTGGAGATGGGAAAATTCCTCACGGTTTAAGTGGAGAGATATGGAGGCTTACATGCTTGTTTAGGGCCTATTCATCCCTTGAATGGTATATGGTGGGATTGTGATAAATCCTGGTAGTGTATGTTTATTTTTTGGGCCTAGGAATCCCTTGACTAGTAATGGAGGGATACACGATAAAGACTAAGGAATCCCTAGTTGGTTTTGTTTTGAGTCCCACATTCATGCTTGGAATATGGAACGAGGGTGATTCGTTGAAAGAAATATTTGGTTCAACCCAACCTATAGTCGGGTGGTATGTGGGAATCTCTAACTTGGTTGGATTTACATATGTTAATAAGATCTGCTTTCCTCTTGTATTTCATGGGTATTTATACTTTTTATTCTTTGGATTTGATGGTTGTTCTATCATTGTTATTATTCTGGTTATATATTGGTTATAAGCATGGTTTTATGACATACTTTAGATATGGCTCTCATCATGTTTTTATTAGTAAATGAATGGTTAATGAATGTATGACATAATAGATGATAATGCAGTTATTGTGAGAGAGCATCAGACCTTCTTGATGATTCTGAGATAAGTATGAGATCCCTATGTTCAGATGTGTAATTATGAAATGTAGATTACATGTTCATGATGTGTTTGACGGAACTTTTGTCATGGTTAGGCCTTGCTAGGTCAAGTTATTGTATAATTTTTGTATGGAAATCTTTGTATTTTTTTTCATTTATTGTTTCGGAAAGTTTCATCACGTTTTGGGAAGTGACCCGGAGTCTAGCCCTGAAAAGGTGCCACAAATTGCATCATAGTAGGCAAGGAACTGTGAAATCACTAGCACATTTGGCCTAATTTTTTATCGCCACAATTTCGCTAATGTGACACATAGGCATCCCAAGAGAAACACTTTGTGGTTGGTAAAAACATTGTTTCATCTGTCGTCGAAAATGACACAAACGTCGCAAATCCGACGGACATCATTGTCGCCATTCTGATGCTTAATAACGTCACACTTCTGACGTTATTCTGACGCTTCATATTGTTGCTATGCCGATGCTTAATATCATCGCACTTATGTCTCTTACTATCATCACACTTCCTATGCTTCATATTGTCGCACTTCTGACGCTTCATAATGTCGCACCTCCAACGCTTCCTAGCACACAAGAGTCACAATTTTGACGCTTCATAGTGCCCAACCTATGGTGCTCCATAGTACACAAGAGTCGCACTTCTGAAAAAAAGTGTCACTATTCTCCGACGATTAATTTCATCATTATTCCGACAGCAAGTGTCGCTATTCTCCGACGCTTAATTTCGTCGTTATTTTGAAGGAAAGTGTCGCTATTATCCGACGCTTAAAATTGTCTCTATTCCAATGCTTAAGATTTTAGATGGAAAAAAAAACATCGGGAACCTTGCTTGGATAATTGATTCCCTAGGTTTCCTATGTTATCTCACGGTTCTATTTTCTCCCTTGTTCTGATGTCTCTATCTGAATTTAGCCTGCTTACTTATCTCACCTTTTCTCTTATTTTTCACACGATTTGTTTTGACCCCTGGAGCAGTCCTGCACAACCTTAAATGAATATGCACTTGGCCAGATTCTTGAGTAATGCCCAAAGTATAGAAAATGCATCAGATAGTAACCAACAAACAAATATCTTGAGCAATGAAATTCCTCAACACAAAATCTGCCTCAAGATTGATGACAGATTGGAACTAATGATTTCCTTTTGAGGTGCGAATTGTAGGAGTGGGAATGTTTAGATCTATTGAATATGTTTCAAAATTGTCACAGAAATGTGCCCTAAGTGGTCCAACTCACCATATTTCAAAACTTTCTCATATGCTGATCAGGTTTAAGACTTCTCTTCCAAGACAAGGCTTGAATGCTTGCATAACATACTTCAGTTAATGCCTTGAAATAGCTTCAAGAGAAGGGATGAGTATTTGTGCACAAATATGCTATTAAAGAGAAATATATAGCCTTAAAAAACGTCAATGAATCACCCTTAAAAAAAACACTTCAGAATCTGGCTTGGTGCTTGAAAATTGCTCTTGGATCTCTGGTTAGGGCTCGTAAAACGCTAATAATTAGGTCTTGGTACTGTAGGAAGGGTCGAATATCATATAGAAAAATACTTAAGTAAATTTCATAGATATTTCATTCTTGAACTCATATTTGCCCTACCATAAAGGGCTGAAGACACATATTAAATCAATGAAATTTCTCAGATGTTTATTAGTGCCCAGAAAATCCATAAACCAAGAGATATCAACCTTAAACCCAAAAACATCATCCTCCTTCAAATTTTTTTGACTACTCCAGACATCTATAAAGAAACCAAAATATTTTTGCGGCATCGCAGATGTGCGTAAAGTGATGACTACTAAACGAATCCCCTTATGCTCTATGCATTTTGATCAAATGGAGAAAGGGGAGCTCTGGCAGTAATATCTCTTTGTAACAGATCGATTCATTAATTATTTTATATTTACGGTTTTGATAATAGTTGGAGCATGGTTGAATGTAGTTATCAATCCATTTTGTTTTCTCTTGCTAATAATGCAATGAAATTAAACACATAAGCCAATAAAATCAAGCTCAGAGGTACACCTTTCAATGAATGAGCAATGAGATCCAAAATGAATATCTTCAGAGGAAGCTAAATCTTGTTTCCATAAATAAGAAATAAAGATGCTTCCTGTATTGGACATTGATGAGTACGAAAATGCTCCTCTTACATAAGAGCCTTTGCTGAAACAAAATTTTAACATATCAATTTCCAGATAAGGGCATTCTATTAAATGCAAGTGGATTATGCATGAGCGTAGCTGAGTATTTTTATATGAAAGGGCTAGAAATTCTGATTCTTCACATCATATTAAATTTAAATAAAGTACCGAAGCAAGTCAGCATAGGCCAATGCCATCCAATGAAGGGGATATCACTATTATATTGTTAATAGGGACTTGGTCATGTTTATTCACTTATCCTTGTATTCAAAGTAAATATTCTTACTTTTCCTTGAATTCAGAATATGTTATGATAGTTGAAATCAAAATCCATCCCTGAATTTAGCAGGTGCATTCTACAACTTAAGTTGCGTTGGGGTGAGGGTCAGTGTGGTAGTAATCCATTATGAAGCCAACAAGGACATTTTACAGTGTAGATAAAGGTGCATTGGATGTACTGAGTATCGAAGCTAGTAAAGACCCATCATTTAAATGAAGGATGTTCGTCCGTTGGGGTCTCTCAGCACTTTACTGGTGTAGTCTACAGTGGAGGTCAAGGTGGGGTGAAGTCAAACCCAATCAACCATGAAATCAGTTGGTGCGTTCAAAAGCTCATATAAGGCTAGAGGTTGGGGTGGCGCTGCAGTGATTTATAACTCTTGTGTAGTAGTAGACTGAATCTAAATGGCCATTGGTTGCATTGAATATAGATAATAGTACAAATCCATCTAGAGAAACGTCTGATATTTAGATCATAGTTCCAACTTCCAAAGCTCAAGTATAACAATACATTGAATCAAGATGGGGCATTGGTTGCATTGAATATAGACACTACTACAAATCCAACTAAACTAATGTCTCATATCTAGATAAGTTCGAAAGATTAAGGATAACAACACATTGAATCTAGATGGTGCACTGATTGCATAGAATAGTACAAATCCAACTAAACCAGTGTCTGATATCTGGAACAAAGTTCCAAAATTCAAGGATAATTATAATGAGTTCACAGAAATTAAGGGCATATAGGCCTCTCTCCAAGTTTTGAATGAGTTCATCAATGTATTTGCACAAAATAATGTATGAGAGGCAGGAGATAATTTCATTTTCCCAGTTATTATGATAATGCATGGTTCAAATAAAATATCAAAAATAGCTTCACCACAAGATGCAATTACCTTTATAATTATTTGTTGAAAAGGTATACAAATGGTTACTCACCATTTCGTCTATTCTTGGAGCCTTTTCCACAGTCCTCTGTAGGCCCATCAATAATTTTCTTATCACCACGAAAAGAGCACTTCCTAGAAAACACCATCTGCAATAATAAGCCAGTAAAGCACTTTATTTTCTGAACTAATAATTGAAATACCTCGATCAAATACTATATCAAAATTTCCTGAGCATCAACAAACTATCAAGTCACAGAATCAACTTAAATCTATTGGCAAGAAAATACCTAAAGCACGCTTTGGGCTTCCAATAGGCTCTGTAGTCACAATGGCAGGGAAACTAGATTTTGCAGCTTTGATGTCTGTCATTATACTTGGCTTGAAAGTTAGTTCATTATTCTTTAGCAGATTGAGATCATTAAGAATGGAGTTCAATGTCATATTTTGAATAGTTTTATCCTTGTGTATTTCTACAAGAGGTGATGATAAGTTATTCCTTGGCCTGATAAGTTGGATATATTTGCAAATATTTTAGATGCTAATGGGAATTATTGTCCAACATCACAATATAGCTCTGCAATAGGAAGGGAAATATGATTAGTTGGGATACACAACTATCTCAATTACCATCGGAATGCATGTATACTAAAAGGCAAGCATCTTGTAATTCAACATAATAAAAATAGAACATTACAAACAAGATATTTGTTGGATGGTATATATAATTTGTACCTTTGAAAAGAGCTCCTCCAAGTGTTTGGAAAGGATAGAACTAGAACCAACAACTTGTCGCTTTGTAGGCCACATCTGGAAAAAAACCCTCCATATTGTCAATAAAGAAAAGTTGCGCTATATATAAAACTTTGCAGGAATCTTATTTCTATCATTGAATCAAAGCTTATTATAGTATATTAATTGGAACTAAACCACAAAGTCTAGTTAACAATTTAAGTTCCCAAAATAATATGACGTAGAATATGTAACATCTAAAAAGTTCAGTTTTTGATATTTACACAATTATTCTGTGAACCTAAATTTCCAAAGGAATGCTTTGGTGTCCAATGTTTAAAATTAGTAATTTATCAAATCTCATCAATGATGTAGACAGAACATAATCAATATGCTTCAACTAATGTGGTTTAATACAATAAGTAACAAAACTATATCCTTGCAAGAATGGAAATAGAAACAATGGAGTATTGCACTATAGACTCCTATCTCAAACATAACAAGGGAGCTTCAACTAATAGGCTAGCAGTAAAGCAAACCAAAGTGAGGCTTACCTTTGACTTGCATGAAGGACATTTGTAGCCTATTGGGTAGCTTGATGTATCACGTGTGGAGCTTCTTATAGTAGCAAATTGTCAAATATAAACCTTTAATTTTCTAAAAAATCAACTCCAAAACAAAGAAACAATGTCTCAAGCACTGCATAAGAATGTAGTGTAGCCAAAATGCATGACAGTTTCTGTTATAGTGGGCATTATTTTCGTTTTTATTTGTGACAATGTTTGTAAATAACAGAGTCGAGAATTGTATACAACATGGGTTTCAACAGTGAAGGTTTGTGACAATGTGTTGGCACCTAACTGAATCCCGAGTTTGGCAGTAAAACATAGATCAGAACTAGACAATGTTGTAAAGATTGTTCACCCCAGAGATTGTTATATCTATGCAGTAATCATAAGTAAAATTATTGAAACCATGGTTGCGTTGAAAGTGAAATTGAATGAACCCACTACAAGGATAATTGAGTAAAGAGTTGACTGTGAAAAATTTCTCCTCCTCAGAATCTCCTGTGCAAGAGGTCAAGCATATGTGATAGAACCGAAGTAATCCAAAGTTCTCATGATGAAATTTAGGGTATAAAACTAATCCAAAGGACTGGACTAGAATTTCACTTAGTAAGAGGGTTCGGTTACTGAGATAGATACAAATTGTGAACAAGATTCCAATTCTTGGCAGTTGGAAGTTGAGGTCTAAATTTGATATTGATGCAAATTTCTTGATAAGATAACAACAAAAAAGATAATTGCAACCATAAACTCTACATAATGGAAGTATGTAGGAATTCCTATTACAAGTGGAAAAAATTTCACTATGTTAAAGGATCCGCGGGGGCTTAAAGCTAGAGCCACGAATACACATTTATGGTCTGGATATGGAGACAGAGCCACCCAGATCTATGAAAAAATTCCACGTATACAAATCCCATGCCACCAAAAGAGATCATGTACCATCTATATGTCACATGCTGAATCACAAACAAATAACAATACCATTTCAAGTTTTTTTTTTAGTTTTTTCAAGGATGTTTATCAACTGTCTGAAACCATAGTAAACAACATATATTTTATTTATACTTGTAGTTAGATTACTTATAATTTATTTTATATTTGAGGATATCTTTGGAATCTAACAATAAAATCTCAAAGCTGGACTTAGCATGCAGGGCATTCCTCCTTATCATTCTTCCAAGTCACATAGTACATATCAAATTTCAAATATGTTGGAAGGTGGGGTGACAAAATCTGATGTTTATACTACTTTCACTAAAAAACAATTCCTATATTTTTCCTTTTTTGAAAGATGGTTGATCCAAAAATACTACCTGCTGGCTACTTGAAATAATTTGAAACACGTCTTACACATTACTGCAGGCAAGATCTAGAAACACATCCTTTCATTTCTAGATATTAAAGTTTCAACACATCTGGGAAGTACACCTTTCAACTAGCAGAGTTAGGTTATCAGTTATATTGTCTAACTTATCTCACTTTCTGTGCCAGAGGTAGTCACCTTAGAAATTAACTTGGTATCAGAAACGCTTTCTGAATTTTTCCCTAGCTTCAAGTGAATGATCCCAGTAACAACATGCACTAGTTCTTTAACTCACGATTAAATAAACTTATTTGAACATCATAGTGTTGGAAACTGCCGTTAGCTCTGATTGAGACTTTGATGCCGTACTCTTGTTAATGACAATCCAAACCACATATATTTATGTTGCCTTCAAAAGTGGTTGAGTACTCTTCTAGCATGTGCAATGGTGATCTCTTTTTGAAACCTCTAGAACCATTGGGAAAATGAAACAAGCTTATATTACTCTCTTAACTCCCCTTACTCTTGATAGATTAAAGGCCCATGGACCTTTTTTTGTTAAATATGTCTCTCAGTCATATTCACCTTCTATATTCCATGATTTCAACATCAAATACACAAGCTTCGCAAATCTGTGTACTGACCTCATGCTCAAAAATAGATCATATTTATTTTTGTTTGTTAGTTTCCCCTGATTGTTGACTTATTTAATGCTAAAAACAACTCAGAGATGCATGGTAGACTGTAGAGGTGCTCTTCATATCACTGTTGGTCCTTGGAGGAAAAATATGATGATTTTGTTTGAGGCACATCCACTGGAAACAAGAATTCACATAAATGATCTTGGCAAGATAGGTTGTCTATCACATGTCATTCAACCTTAGATTCAGCCTTAAGCTCAAGATCCTTTTAATATATTAGTGGGATACAAATTCCAGGGCTATTCAAACTGATGGAGGAGAACAAAAACTACCATTATCACAAATGATGTCTATATAATATCATTTCAATCATTTACAGCCCCATCTCCACTAGATTGGACCTTCACTATTACCACATCACCAACTGTACATTGATCAAGTACTCTATAGAGATCACTTCCATTGCATAATTTCTTCCCATTTACAGTTGTAATGATTTCTCCCAAGATAGGTCAGCCATAAGCATCTCATTTTGTTGTTTTCAGTCCAACTTTTCCAGCTAGTCCATCTGTAGGACCATCAAGCACCAGAAATCTAGTGACACTCAATTTCTCAACAAACTCATCCAGTGCAAATTTAGTAACCAAAATGGGTTAAGTAATTTTCCCAAATTTACTAACTGATACAAAATGACACTTACAGATCTACTGGAATTCAAAAGCCCACACCAAGTGATTCTCCTGATGGAGAGTATATAGAATTGTTTATGCCAAATTTCTCGAACTATCAAGAAGAGGACCTCCAATGGTCCTTTACCATCTATCTGAATCACATTGTGTACTAGATCAAGGGATAAAAATTCTCATAAACTTCATTGATATCTTAGTTTGACCAAATATGTCCTTCTAACTGATGCAAAGATAGATAATTGTCAAAACAAGTGCATGCATCTGGGAATCTTAAGAAATTGCCAGGGAAAAAACAGTTTCTGATTGTGAAATGCACTAAAAATTGAAGATATTACAGAGTTAACTTGATCACATTGAGAGCATCTATTTACAATCACACTTGGATCAAGTTTTCTTCAAGGGAGAGTGTGTTCATTGGAGAATAACGAGTGGAGTGACTGGTGAACACCTAAAGGAAACACAGGCCATTAACAAAAGTTTGTCAAAATTGAAGGGTGTATCTTATTCATTTTCAAAGAAAGGGTCTTAAGTAGGTAAAATAAGGAAATATCTCCACACATAACTACTTGAGAGCCTATAGGAGGAGTTGCATACATTTTCAACAAAGATATTATTGCATATTCCAAAAGTATCTTCAATTTAGAAATTATTTCAAAAATATCTTGAATTTAGAAATTGAGAATTTCCGGGTTGACATCCATACTTTAGGGAAAAATATCTTGCAAAATACTTGGTTGGTTGATTCTTACTTGTGAAATTTTAGGGGAAAATGGACGGGTACCTTATCCATATTAGTAATATGCCTCTTTCAGTTTGTTTTGTTCCCTGTCTGATTACCTTCTTGTGAACTTGGGGGACTTGGGATAAATGTATCCCTCTAAAGAAATTTTATTTATGTTTGGTTTATAGGAGTTATTCAAACCTTAACTTGCGGCCTTGATAGTGTAATCTCTGAGTTTGATTTTTCTATTCTGTCATTTAACCTCTTCTGTGAATGTCTTGCACTTTCCGTTATTTTCCTCCGTGTTTTATTTTTCTCCTTTAGGGGTGACCCAAGCCTTCACTTTTCCCTGAAAATAGTAGTATCTGAATTGAATTTTTCTCTGTTATCCCATGATTCTAGGATATAAATTTTACAGACACTCCTACCCATCATTTAAATTTAAATATTATGTATTATATGTGCTTTTATTTATTTATTTATAAACACAGTAACCATGATTAATATGCCTCAATTAATGGAGCCACTAGAACTGGAGTAATAACTATTTGAGGTTATTCAAGAAGGTGCTATTATTGTGATTCATTCATAATGCGGGTGCAGTAAGTAACACGATAGCGCCAGCCAAGTTTCGATATTACTCAGTTCCATGTTTCAATATTGCTCAGTGTCTCACCATCAAAGGGTCGTATTTCTACTGTCTTGTCCCTCTAATTTCCCTTGTCTTTTTTTCTTTTTCTCTTAATTTATGAGTCCTTGATGATATGACTCATCTCCCAGAGGTATTTCACATCTTTTCAAAAATTTCCTCTCCCAAAAATGGACTAGCATCTTTGGGAGTTTTCACTCACTCTGGTGGTCATTGTTGGGTTAGTCCAAGAACCATGGCTTCACAAGTGGCCTACTCTTCCCTAGAGACAGGTTTGTTTTTCTACATCAACATCTCTAATTTTCAGGTTATTAAAAAGAATTTGGGAAAATATCTCGAGTACAGAAATTAATGTAACAGTCTTAGGTTTAGTTTACTATCTATTAGTATTATTACCCTCTTCAGCTTAAGGAAGTTCCCATTAAATTAACAGATCAGTGCAAGGGAATTTTTGGGCCCTGGAGGTCACCTTGGATCTCCCTAATGCGATGTGGTGTCACAATATTCTCCGAATTTTCAATGCTTGTGCATGTTAAGAAGATGGAGATGGAAGATATACTACTATCCTATAGAGTTCCAAACTCTTTGCTGAAATTTTTCATTAGTTTAGATGGTAATTTGTTTATTTGTGCTATGCTAAGTACCATTCAACACTTTTCTCTGTGTTTGTTAGCTTAGACTGTAAGTTGCTTATGTATATGGTTTTCTCATTAAGTCAACAATACACTAAGTAAAGTCAACAATACACTAAGTAATTAGCAAAGGTGTGGAGATGAGAGTTTATGTTGGAAGTTCATAGTTCTAGAGTTGCAAGACACGTTGAAGTCAGAAATACACTAAGTAATTAGAAAATATGTGGAGATGAGAGCTCATGTGGAGAAATTTGTCCATAGTTTTCAAAATGTAACATTTCAAAACCAACAAATCAAAATTTGGGATTGTTGACTCTATTTCATGTTACTTCAAGGCAGTAGGAAATTATTTCCATGGACTTCTTGAGAGGGTTTCAAAAACCAAAGGAGGTAACAACTATGTGCTTATGAGTGATGACAGAGTAAGTTTTAATCCCTTCCAGAAGACTTGCATAAACTACCATAGAAACAACAATAATGCAAATTCCAACCTCCAGAATCTAACCTCTATCTATAGTATATTAAGGAGCCAAACTTGCTACCATTTACCAAGATAATCCTCAGTTTTATAATATTTTTTACCAAAATAACACACTTGCAGGGATATTGTACCCTGAAATCAAGAAACAAAACTTTTCACTTAAATATAGAAATATTTTGGCCACCTACTTCTATTATCATTGAGAGAGATAATAGATTATAAGGTATTTTTGGCACTACCTTATGGATGTTTATGGATACCAATTTGAAGAGAAGTATAACCTTCCTTTTACAACTGAATGTATAATCTGATGGTCTTCAAAAAGATCTAGGTATAGAGTATCAAAATATTCAGAATCTGGGAGCCTAAAAGTACTTTCGACAAGAATATATGTACAACCAATAACATATAACCTCATATCTTTATCTATGACGTTGTTAGTGAGCGCATAATTGAAAGATATATCCTTATTTTTAGAACAATGTTGAGCTTGGAGAATTTGTGGGATCTGATAATAGTTCCCCTATTTCTGCACACGAGTGTTTATGAGATAGAATATAATAAACTTTATTATGCATTCATAATTCTCATTGATGAGTACATACACCGTATCTAAGAATCAGCCCATGGATTGAATTATATTTTAGCAGTCTGAAGCTTCACTTCCTCATTGGGCTCAAAGACATTGTCTAACGCCATTTATGGAGAGGCAATATTATGACTAGATAGGGAGTCAACAAATTTAAACTTTCCCTCTTGTTGGTCTTTAATATTAGACCGCAGATTTCTTAGAGCCGGACAACCAATAGATTTCATTATTGTAGATGGACATAATTATTTGTAATATATAGGAGCGATTAGCAGAGGCGTGTTTTCATAATTTAGACAAGATTATTTCTAATAATTCTCTTTTCTCCTATTTCAAACTAATTTTGATGAGCATTCACCTACCTTTTTTTGTGTAGCTCCTCCAATAAGTAATTCATCTCAGGAATCAAAGAAATGAGGGAAAGACGAATGTTGAGTCTACATGTTCTCCTTCAAGTGGGTATTCACAACCAGGTATGTTGGTTACAAATAAGAATTTTGAGAATCCGAGACCTGAACAGTGTCCTTGAGAAGAGGAAGGCTTCGTAATTGATTGCCAAAAGTATTGGGAATTTTTCACATAGCCCTATGGATGGGAAGTTACAAAAGTAAGATTTTCATCTATAAGATTTTCTAATCAACAAACTGACATTTTGGGAATTTGACCTTTGAGTTTATTCCCCAAGTAGGTTATATAGTCAAAATATTTTTTAATTATGTGATGGATTATATGTGTTGGGCCCCTTGTTTTTATTTCAACATATCAACATGTTGCGGCTGGAGAAGAGGAAACAGTGGCACGGAATAAAAAGAACATAGAAGATCTGAGTCGCACCACAAAGAGGGGAGACTATGAAAAGCATTGAAGAGATTTGGTAGCAGAGGTAGATAAGAACCAGAGTTACAAGTAGGATTGAAATTGATCGAGGAGTTGAGTGGTGAAAGACTGAAGACACCTGGCCAAAGCAAAAGTAGATATAATCTGGTTTATAAATGAAGAACTTATAGTAAGCTAGTGAATTTCCTAGTTTTGTGTGTACCTTCTCACCTTCGGGAGCAAGCTTGTATAAATGTAAAAGCCTCAGCCTGTAAAAGGGTTAGCCAGTGAATTAGTTGGATATTAGTTGGTTAATGGTTAGTTTGTTGATTGTTGGGTTTCTAGGTGATTTGAAATGGGTGAATAAGTATTTAGACTATATAACTATTCTAGTTCTGTGTTGCAGCCTTAGGCTTCAGGCCCATATTTTCATTATGTACCGTATACTCCAAGAGAGGAATTAAATGACTCCCCTTCAAACAAATTTTTGTTTTTTATTGCTTTATATGGTGATGATTTATTTTGTGTATATTCATTGACTATTATGTTGGATGGTATAAATATGATAGTATAATGGTTGCACATCTTTCTTGTATTTTGGTAGTTATTGTGGTACAGTAGGGGTGGTTTCTGAGAAATCCATGTGGTATAACCCATGTGTCTACTATATAGGGGGTCATGAACCCAAGGTACACTTCTTAATAAATCCACTCCTTTCATTAGTGAGTTATTTACATTTTGAAATTCCACTTCAGCATTCCCTTTCCTATTTACGTTGTCCCTTGTGGTGAGCCCCGTAATTACCCCAATCTTCTCATCACTTCTACATCCTTTTCGTTATACATGGACTTATTACCATCTCAGTTAGTCTCTTTTCTCCCATCTATTAACACAATGATTAGTTGGGATTGTATGCATTTATATTTGGAATTTCATGCTTTAATGAATTTTTTGATTCAGGATTCAGTGGAATGTGTGAGTCTATATGTATGGATATTTTGAACAGCTTTGTTCCGGGGTGTAGAGGGGTCCCATTCATCGGTATTGCATGGATTTTTCATGTTGGATAATTTCATAGGAAAAAAATACTATTCAACAATTTGCTAATGAGATCCTACAACAAGTTGATAAGTTTCCCCAATTTGCTAATGCTAACGATTGTCATACCAAGGGTGTTTTTTGTCATGTTGATGAGTTGGCATGACATGATATAGAGGTTAATTATAAGACTATTTTGTATGAATGTTCTATATTGATGATTAGAGTCGAATACCTTTCATGTTTTATTTCTGTCATGACTCTGCCCATAATTGTAGCAAATACTCTGCACGAATATCTCCACGAGTGATGGTTCATTCTTAAACCAATGAGTGGGAGGGCTAGGGCTGGTGGAAGGAGGGGAGCCTGCCCCTATTTTTATCTATGTTATGGGAGCCATATTTAGTAGAGGATATGATGGCGCACTAAATCCAACCCTACCCCTTTTGAACCTCCTCCTAAACTTGAAACCAAGCAACGAGGAGATTGTAATATGAGTTAGTTGTGATGCCACCACCACCCAATTAAGATAGAAGATGTAACAAGTAGGCAAAACCATTCCCACTTCATGATACTCAGTTGATAGGGAGAGGGTTTGACCTTTGAATTAGGTTGGAGAGGGGAAGTGAATTGGTTATATACATCATTCTTATATCGGCAACATGACATAACAAAAAATATCACGAAACTTGCTTCGATCAATCAGGAATCCGCAATCAATCCACATTCATGAGTCACTCATTCAACTGTCCCATGAGTCACTTGTCCAACTGTCCAAAAAATATATATACGATTGGGAAAGAGCTGGTTCGATCTGTATTAGTTATTTATTGTTTTATAATTATTTTATCACTGTAAACTTGATTCAAGTAGTGTATTATGGGAATCGGAAGCAATAAGGAACATGACTAATATTTTATAGTCCCCATCTGGTGCCATTTATTGATTTTAATGAACTATTGAAGTTTCTTCTGTAGCCAGGACCAAGACACTCTACCACTAGTCAAGTAATAATATTCAAGCAATGTTATGATGGTTCCCACCATTTTACATATTGTTATCTTTCTGAATGAATGAATGCAATTGTGCTTTTCATACCCATTTTGTTTCTAGTCTCATGAATGAATGTAATGATACTGTAATATTTTACTTGATTTTGCAAACAAATTCACCCACTAAAAATATGCGAGAGAGGTGCATCCCGCACATTATGCCCTGGAAATTGGCCTCCCTCTGAGTGAGAGTAGTTAGGAGGGGAAACTTGAGGGATAAAAGGGGTCAATTTATATTTCCTCTAAGATATTGGTAGCCTCCCTGCTACATTTGGTGCTTGAGAATGCATACCCTCCCATGGAAATGGGATAATATATGTGGCTCTTATTTCTTAACATCTTGAAACACACATCATCCACATGCAATAACTACCTAACAAATTTCGTCAATATTTTGGGGTGAGAAGCATGAGAAGCATACGTGCAATTTTTGGGAGAGTACAATTATAAGCATTCCAAGATGTTGAATGAAAGTTTACGATACATAACACTACTAAGATTGAGTAATCTATGGCTCAACTCAAATTTATCCATTTGAGACAGAGATAAGATGGTTTATCAAGTGTAGGAGGTTGAAATTTTTGATGGAATAGATATCCCTCAATTATAGCTCGTAAGCCTGAGGTAAAGCCCCTTTTGTTAACAAATGACCAGCTCAACTAAAATTTCTCAACTCTCCATTTGAGACATGTGTAGGATTTCTATAACAAAACCCTTTTGACTTGGTTTTTCAAGCATAGGTGGGTGACAAATTTGATGGAATAGAAATCCTTCAACCGTAGCTTATTGGCAAAGGTAGAGATTATTTTGTTAACAAATGACTTATTAAAAAAAAGAGAGAAAAAAAATTAGACTGATTGGATGAACCACACCTGCAGGGATGGAATAGATACCCTTCAGCCGTAGCTTCCTAGAAAAGGTAGAGCATATCCTGTTAAAAAATGACTTATTACTAAAAAGTGGAAAAAAATGGGACCGGATGAATGAACCACACCTCCTGGAATATATTAAGAGAATGTCTCCTAATAACCACAAAAGGTACCAATATCAAAATAATCATGTCCAATTGTATGTCAATAATAGGGCTATTTCCTAGCGGACACACCATTTCCTTAGATTGGCTAGATGGTCATCACAATACATCAATTAAAAAATGATAAAAAAACTGAAACATTAACAAATGATAAAACAACTAAAACCCAAATCAAAGCTCTGGTTTACTTTCCATATATGACGGTAAGAATGTTGAGGACGATAATGCCTGTAACATTCTTGGACATAAACTGAAATCGCTTCCACAACACTTTGTGCTCCTCAATGGAAGACTTATCTTCCGTCTTGGAATCAAACCCTCCGTTCACATTTTTATTAACCTTTTTATCCTCATCATAATCGTCATTAAACCCCTTACGCTTCAAAAATCATCCACAACGGCTTTACTGACATATTTCCTAGCCTGTACAAGATTGTAGGGATTCGAACTCCATACATTATGTGAGGATTTATTCTGTCTCCCATTGGGTGATTTATATTGGGAAATTATGATAAGTATGAATACTTGACTTTGATTATCAGAGCACGAGGAAATAGGTGTTAACGTATAGCCTCCAGCATGGTGATTAAGCATTGCAGAGTACGATTTTAGGCCAACCCACATTGAATCTGATGGTGTCATCAGAGAAGTGGCAGCCATTGAAAAGAAACTCACACCAAAATTAATTGTGTCAAAGACAGTTGTTGAAAATACATTTATTTGGAATTTTCTCAAATGGGCTACTTGGCCATATTACATTACATAGATTCGGATTTTTGGATCAGATTACATCACATGGATATTTGTTTGGAGGGGAGTGTTTGCTGAATTATGCTCCATTGAATCTCATATCTACCCATCTCTTATCACCCATTCGATCACATCTACCCACACTCCTAAAATATACCATTAATATAATATGGATAATCTTACCAAATATGCTCTAAATAAATCTCAAAGTCTTGGATCCCATCGGATACAAAAATACTGAACCACAAGAGACATCAGTAAGCTACCCTAAAACGCAGAGTTTCCCTGTAAGCCTAAAACACAAAATCTTCATAATCTTCAGTCATGTAGAGCTCTTCACATCAATCCAAAGCCTAAAACTCCCTCTGATTTGAATCTTTGACCTATGGCTTCAAGTAGCAGTGGGGCAGAACTAAAGAAACAACAAGGTGTGCTAGGGAATGGGCGTTCAGCGTTCAGTCGAGTTCCGCAAGGGCGTCGGGAAATTCGACAGGGTCAAGTTGGGTTTAACCCGAGTCTGCGTGCAGAACAGTGACAACACATTTAGAATAGTGATTCGAAGGGTGTATTTTTTGCAGGCGGGAATAGGGAGGTTGGTTGCAGGGTGAATTTTTTTTGAGGCAAGAATTGGAATTAAAATTAAAAATTAAATGTAAATAATAATATTTAAAAAAAAAATAATTATATAAAGTATTAAATTAAAAATTGAATGAAAATAAATAAGATATTTTGGTGTATATAAATTATTTAATATGTAAAACTTACAGATTTCCACACACACAACCCGAATTGACCCGAAACTGACCCGAACATGTTTCCTTGGGTGCCCTCACGCGGCACGACCCGACCCGCCTGAACTAAGCCACAAGGGAGAAAATGGCAAACGGGTCACACGAACGTGCACATTAAGGGACACGGGAGGTCACAAATTAGAATTTTTTGATATGGCCTCCCTCACATGACCCGACCCAACCTGACCTGAACGCGTTTCCTTGGGTGCCCTCACACAGCATGATCCGACTCGCCCGAACGAAGGCACAAAGGAGTGCCAAAATGAAAACAGGCTACATGAACATGCACAAGGCACATGGGCAATCACAACTTAGCATTTTTTATACGACCACCCTCACACAACCCGACCCAAATGCTTTTCCTTGGACACCCTCACACGGCACGACACAACTCGCCCGAACAAAGGCATAAGGGAGCTAATGGCAAACATGTCACACGAATGTGCACAAGGCACACGGGCAGTCACAACTTAGCATTTTTTATATGGCCGCCCTCACACAACCCGACCCGACCCAACCTACTTGAATGAAGGCATAAGGGAGAAGACGGAAAATGGGTCACACGAACGTGCACAAGACACACGGGTGGTCACAACTTAGCATTTTTTATAGGACCACCCTCACATGACCCGAAACGAACATGTCTCCTTGGGCGCCCTCACACAGCACAGCTCGCCCTGACCCAACCCGAACACGTTTCCTTGGGCACCCTCACACGACCCGACCCAACATGACCTGCCCTAAACGCGTTTCCTTGGGCACCCTCACACAACCTGACCCTGACCCGAACGCATTTCCTTGGGCACCCTCACACGACCTGACTCTGACCCGAACGCATTTCCTTGGGCACCCTCACACAACCCTACCCGACCCACCCAAACGAAGGCATAAGGAATCAAAAGGCAAACTAGTCACACAAATAGGCACCACAAGGCACATGGGCGGTCATAACTTCGAATTTTTTATACGGCCTCCCTCACATGACCCGACCTAAATCAAGTACCCGACCGGAACGTGTTTCCTTGGACGCCCTCACACGGCACAAGGGAGCAAATGGAAAATGGGTCGCACGAACGTACATGAGGGACACGGCCGATCACAACTTAGCATTTTTTTATACAGCCGCCCTCACACAACCTAACCCTGAGACCCTCCCGAACACATTTCTTTGGGTGCCCTCGCATGACCTGACCCGACCCGGCCCACTCAAATGCATTTCCCTCGGTGCCCTCACATGACTCGACCCGACTTGCCCGAACGTGTTTCCTTGGGCGCCCTCACAAGACACGACCTGACTCAACCTGCCCAAACGTGTTTCATTGGGTGCCCTTACACGACCTGACATGACCCAACCGGGCCCAAATACAACGAAAAGACTTTAGTTGGTATTGAAGCTTGGACATTATATTGGTTGGTATCAGTGAAACATTGGTAGGGGTAAGACATTAGTCAGGGTCGAAGTTTCATAACAAGACATGGCAAGTTGGGAAGAATGTCAAGGGAGGATTTTTCAGACCTTGTACAGGTTGAGGCGTATGAAAGAAGAGCACCCACGGATTCGTGTTGAACTTGAAGTCTTGGAGGAGAATGTTGAAGTAGAGCTTCTTCGACTTGGTTGGGCAATGGATAAGGTTGGAGCTGCAGATTTCGATGAAGAAGAAGAAGTCGAGACATGTGAAGAAGACGATGTTGTAGATGTGTCAATGATAGAGGAATAACTTGATGAACAAGTTGGACCGAGATCGTGAACTTTGCAGACATTGACCATGGAGGACACTTATAGGGGTTGAGGGTTAGGGGTTAATGGGTTTAGCGTTTAGGGTTAAATGGGTTATGGTTTTATGAGTTTAGGGGGTTAAATGGGTTAGGGGTCAGGAATTAGGGTTTAAGGGGTTAGGGGTTAAGGGTTTAGAGGTTTAGGGTTTAGGGTTTAGGGGTTTAGGGGGTTATATGGGTTAGGGGTTAAGGGTTTAGGGGTTAGGGGTTAAGTGTTTAGAGGTTTATGGTTTAGGGGTTAAATGGGTTAGGGGTTTAGAGGTTTAGGAGGTTAAATGGGTTAGGGGTTGGGAATTGTGGCTAAGGAATCAAGCTCCATGGAAAAATCTAAAGTCATCAAAAACCTTAATGGTTTGGAAGAATTTTCTAAAATACCTTGCCTAATAGACAAACCCCATTGGACATAGGATTCCAAAGTTGTATTTGTAGCAAGTAGTTCATCTTGAAAGTTGGAGGGAACAAAACACAAACTGGAAGGCAAAAATCTCTTAATTAAAAATTAAGACTAATTGTGGAAAACTCTCAAAAGGAATATTTGGGGATAGAGGGAAAAATAAGTATGACTATGAAATGGAGCCTTAGAAAAATAGGGAGGCTCAAATATAGTTCACCCATGAAAATTCTGGTTCCGAAAAAGTGAGAGGGCTATGAGGTGCCCATAAGAAGCTAGCCCACAAAAGAGTCCTTATCATTTACAAAGAAGATATAATAATAATATTGGAGCTTTCTACCCACCAACCTATTAAATGGGTTAGGGTTTTAGGGGTTTAGGGGGTTAAATGGGTTAGGGGTCAGGAATTATGTCAACATACTCCATTTGTAAATGGCCAATATTCTTATAATGTTAGATGGAGTAGACTACACAAAACTGGGATTGTAGATCCTTGCATTGATGTTGGTTGTTTCATAAAGGAAAGCAACATTGATGCAGGTTGTTTACCATTGTTTGTAATCAAGCAAAATCCAACCAAACTCTAATTCTGTCCTCTAGAAAAAATGTCTACCATACCTTAATTTTACAGGCGTGTGCATTCTTGATAAATTTTAAATCATACACTTATGTACTAGAAAATTCACCATTGGCTAACCCACAACCTTGTATTAGAGCCAACTCCAAAAAGAGAAAAATAGCCCAGGGCATCAAGATCCCCGTCAAGAAAGGATGATCACCCAATGCAGATCCTACGGAGAAAATAAGGATAAACCCAAGAAAAGAATACCCTTGGATACGACACGACCTGACCCGACCCGACCCGCCCAAACATGTTTCCTTGGGCGCCCTCACACGACACGACCCGACCCAACCCACCCGAACATGTTTCCTTGGGCACACTCACATGACCCGACATGACCCGACCTGGACGTGTTCCTTGGGCACCCTCACACAACCCGACCCACCCGAACACGTTTCCTTGGTCGCCCTCACACGGAACAACCCGAATCAGGCCGACCCGAATGCATTTCCTTGGGTGCCATCACACGACCCGACCCGCCCGAACGTCGAGGGCACGAGGGAGAAAAAGACAAATGTGTCGCAACACCATCCTTCTTCATAGAAACTACATAGTATGCATTGTATTTTGAGGGGTGGTTTTCTTCCCATTAGGTTGTCCCTCTTTACCTCACTCTTCTGATATTGTGTATTGCATAATTTATTTCATGAGTACTGTACATGGCCGCAAATTATTGGGACTCATTAATTATTTTTTGTTGTACATGAGTACTTAACATGACTAAGATTTGCTAGGAATCGTTCAATAGAATACTCCGTAGTTGGGTTGTGGGGTGGTGTTGGGGTAGATTACACTCTTTAGTTCATTAAGGCACACACTTTGGCCATCATTAGACCCTCTTCCATACATTATTAGGGGCACATATGACCACTTTTCATTCACTATTGGGCATTCCCTATCATTTTTCAAATTCTCTATTTTTAGGGCTTTCTATTTTAATAGGGGATGCCACCTAGGATGACATGTGGCACTAACTAGACTCTATCTGGAGGATTAAATGGATAATTACACTCCATTGATTCGTACTACCTAATTCAAAGACCTTCCTAGAGTGAGGATTCACTTCCTCCCTACTTTGCAGTAGTTAGCCGTCATTTTTCCCTCTCTTCTCCTTGTTAAGTTGACTTTTATTCCTATTTTGGAGTTCAAATAAGTTTAACTATTTATTATTTTGCATGCGAGAGTCATTAATTAGTTCTAATTGATTTCTAACTCCACTTACTTCTAGTTCACTCTATTTTAGAATATTTTGCTAATTTTGGGTCTCCCAATCTAATTTGACTTATTTACAAACTAGGGAAAGTGCTTTTCAGATATACCAAGTGCATGCACATGGAATCCCAACCCAATTTTAATTAGTTGGCATCCTAGAGAGTCTCCTTGGTTTATTACTGAATTTCTCAACAATTTTATTCAATTTTCATTCTTGTTTTGCAAGTATCTAGTTGCGTATTTGTTCACATTTAGATCTTGTGATTGTGCTTACAATCCAACACATCCCTCTTGGATATGTTAGGTGATGCTCACATGACCTGACCCTCCCTCACACGAAAATCCAACACATCCCTGGGCGCCCTCACGCGGCCCGACCCAACCTGCCCTGACCTGCCTAAACGCGTTTCCTTGGGTGCCCTCACACGACACGACCCAGCCTGACCCGCTCGAACACATTTCCTTAGGTGCCTTCACTTGACCCAACCCGACCTGACCCACACGAATGTGTTTCCTTTGGCACCCTCACATGACCAGAACCGACCCAAATAAGCCTGAATGCATTTCTTTGGGCTCCCTCACACGAACTGACCCGACTCGACCTACTCGAACATGTTTCCTCGGGCGCCCTCACACGGCACGACCCGACCCGACCCGCATGAACATGTTTTCCTGGGTACCCTCATAGGCCACGAGCCGACCTAGCCCAACCCGCTCGAACGTGTTTCCTTGGGCTCCCTCACATGGAATGACCTGACTTGACCCGCCCGAACGTGTTTCCTTGGGTAGCCTCACACGGCACGACCCGACTCGACCCCCCCGAACGTGTTTCCTTGGGCGCCCTCACACGACCCAACACGACCCGACCTGGATGCATTCCTTGGGCGCCCTCACATGACCCAACCTAACCCGACCCACTCGAACACATTTCCTCAAGCGCCCTCACAGTATGGCACAACTCGACCCGACCCGACCCGAACGCGTTCCTTGGGCGCCCTCACACGAACTGACCCTACCCGACCCTCCCGAACGCGTTTCCTCAAGCATCCTCATAGTATGGCACAACTCGACCTGACCCAACCAGAACATGTTTCCTTGGGCACCATCACACTACCCTACCTAACCCGACTGGACTAATTGTCGATTAAGGCATGAGCAAACAAACGACAAACGGGTTGCACGAACATGTACAAGGCATGTGGGTGGTCACAACTTAGAATTTTTGATATGACCTCCCTCACACGATTGACCCGAACATGTTTCCTGTGGCGCCCTCACATAGCACGATCCGACCCACCCAAACAAAGGCACGAAGGAGCAAATGGAAAATGGATCGCACAAACATGCACAAGCCACACAGGCAGTCCCAACTTAGAAATTTTGAAATGACCCGCCCGAACATGTTTCCTTGGGAACCCTCACATGACTCGATGCTCCTGAACGCATCTCCCTGGGCACCCTCACACGACTTGACCCGACCCAACCTGCCCAAACATGCCTCCCTGGGCGATCACACAACCCAACCTGACCCGCCCCGACCTGCCCGAACATGTTTCCTTGGGCGCCCTCACATGGCATGACCCGAGCTGACCCACCCGAACGTGTTTCCTTAGGTGCCCTCACACGACCCGACCCGACCCGCACGAATGAGTTTCCTTGGGCACCCTCACAAGACCTGAACCAAACCGACCCACCCGAACGCATTTCCTTGGGCACCCTCACACGACCTGACCTAACCCGACCTGCCCAAAAGTGTTTCCTAGGGCACCCTCACACGGCACTACCCGACCTGACCCGACCTGCTCGAACGCATTTTCCTGGGCACCCTCACGCGACACGACCTAACCTACACGAACATGTTTCCTTGGGCGCCCTCACACGACATGACCAGACCCGACCCGCCCGAACATGTTTCCTTGGGCGGCCTCATATGGCACGACCTGACCGAACCCACCTGAAAGCGTGTCCTTGGGCACCCTCACATGATCCCACACGGCTCGACCCAAACGCATTCCATGGGCGCCCTCACATGACCTGACACAACCCGGTCTGCCCGAATCCGTTTCGTTGCATACCCTCACAGTACGGCACAACCCGACCCGATCCACCTAAATATATTTCGTTGGGTGCCCTCACAGTACGGCACGACCCGACCTATCTCGACCCGAACATGTTTCCTTGGGCGCCATCACACGACCTGACCCAACTCGACCCGACTCGACTCGCCCGAACGTAAATTAAGGCACGAGGGAGCAAGCAGAAAACGGGTCGCACGAATGTGCACAAGGCACATGGGTGGTCACAACTTAGAATTTTTTATATGGCCTCCCTCATACGATTTTACCTGAATGCGTTTCCTGTGGCACCCTCACATGGCATGACTCGACCCACCCGAATGAAGGCACGAGGGAGCGAACGAAAAATGGATCGCACAAACATTCATAAGGCACATGAGCAGTCACAACTTATCATTTTTTATACGGCCACACTCACATGACCCGACCTGCCCGAATGTGTTTCCCTAGGTGCCCTCACATGACTCGACCCGACTCGACCTGCCCAAACACGTTTCCCTGGGCGATTACACAACCCGACCTGACCAGCCCGATCGTGTTTCCTTGGGCACCCTCACACGGCATGACCCGACTTGACTCACCCGAACACATTTCCTTAGGTGCCCTCACATGACCCAACCCGACCCACACGAACACATTTCCTTGGGTGCCCTCACAGGATGTAACCCGAACTGACTCGACCCACCCGAACGTGTTTCCTTAGGAGCCCTCACACGACCTGACCCAACCCGAACCACCCAAACACATTTCCTCAGGCGTGTCCTCACACAACATGACCCGACCTGACCCAACCTGACCTAACCTGCCCGGACGCGTTTTCTTGGGCGCCCTCACACGACAAGGCCCAACCCAACCCGACCCGCCCGAACATGTTTTCTTGGGCGCCCTCACACGACACGACCCGACTTGATCTGACCCAC
Organism: Pinus albicaulis; assembly: GCA_034641835.2. Taxonomy (NCBI): domain Eukaryota; kingdom Viridiplantae; phylum Streptophyta; class Pinopsida; order Pinales; family Pinaceae; genus Pinus; species Pinus albicaulis. Next base: position 116,897,459 of record CM076581.1, read on the forward strand.
TTGAACGTGTTTCCTCAGGCGCCCTCACACGACATGACCCGACCCAACCCAACTCGCCCGAACGTGTTTCCTTGGGTACCCTCGCATGGCACGACCCAATCTGACCCAGCCGAACGTGTTTCCTTAGGTGCCCTCACACTACCTGATCCGACCTACACGAATGTGTTTCCTTGGGTGCCCTCACACGACCTGACCCGTACCGGCCCGACCCGCCTGAACTTGTTTCCTTGGGCACCCTCATAGAACTTGACCCGACCCCACCCGCTTGAACGCGTTTCGTCGGGCGCCCTGACACGGCACGACCTGACCGAATGTGTTTCCTCGGGCGCCCTTACACGGCATGACCTAACGCGACCCAACCCGCCTGAACGTGTTTCCTTGGGCGCTTTCACATGGCACAACCTAACCCGATCCGACCGAACACGTTTCCTCGGGCACCCTCACACGGCATGACCCGACCCAACCCGACCCACCAAATGTGTTTCCTTAGGCTCCCTCACATGACCCGACCTAACCTGACCCGCCCGAACGCGTTTCCTTGGGCCCCGTCACACAACCCAACCTGACACGACCCGACCTGACCCTCACATTGTTTTGTCGCAATTCTGACTTTTGGAGCTTTTCATCGCTATTCCAACTTTTGGAGCTTTTCTTTGTTATTACGACATCTGAGAGCTTTATCGCTATTCTGACTTTTGGAGCTTGTCATCTCTATTCCAACGTTCGGAGATTTTCGTCGTTATTCTGATGGTTAGACAGTTTCATCGCTATTCCGATGTTTGGAGAGTTTCATATCTTGTCCGTCATTTGTAAGGTTTTGTGTCACAAGAGTGACGCTTTTTGGCGAGATTAAAAAAATTGAGAAAAAGTTGGGAACTTTTCGACAATACGTCAAAACTGTTAGAACTAAAGTGTCAGAAAATTGACCATATGCACTAGTGAATTGAGACTTCAATCACACCCTTGTAGACTTATGCATGTGACTGGAGGATTTTAGTCGCATGGATGCATACTTTTTCATGTGACTTATAGTTCATATTAGTGAAAAAAGCAGGTTAACTCATGGTTTGGACACCTGGAAGGGTGGTTTAGCCCTTGGGGTTCATGTAGCATCTGAGGGAAGTCAGCAAGGTTCTGGTTTTTCAATTCCACTTCCTTAAAGTGATCTAGGAGGTTGACTAATATCATAGTAATTCTTCGTCGCATGTTTACCCAGGTAGGACGATAACTTGGGTAAATGTGGGACGAGGGTGTTACAAGTTCACAACCTTTTTTTTTTCAGTTTAGTTTTGGAGCTCTCTCCTATTCTCTCACTCTCTCATACTCTCGAAAACTTAGAGTATTCTTGGATCACTTTGTCATACTTTTGATTTGGAGAAAGAAGGCAAAGGAAAACATGAAATCGCAAGGGAATAGGTGGATCAACAACTACAACTAGATTTCTTTGCAGGTATCAAGTTACATGCGTGATTTCTTTTGTGATTTATGGATACATGGTATATGCATGTGGCTGTATGGTTATGTATTATCATTGGCCTGGAGGATTTCCTGGATTTCTAGTAGTTTAGCCTTGCTTTACTAATTCCTAGATAGCTATGGTGCTATGTGTTTTTCCACTTGATTGTTTTCTAGTTGGTTTTGATTCTCATAATTCCTTATGGTTGTGGGTTGGAACAAAAAATATAGAAGCCCTAAAACAACTTGGGTGGAGTTACTAGTCCTGGAGAATAGGATGGGACAAACGCTTTGGAGCCTGTTATCACCAAAATAGGACCCTGACAGGCTGCTGATCAGACTACCTTCGGTGTAACTCTTTCAAACCAGACTTTTAGCTGAGGCTTAGCCTCCTCAGCCTGAGAGGGCTCTCTCAAGGGGGTTAATGATATTGATTAATGATAATATAGATGGCTAACTCTATCTTTTTTTTGTGTGTTTATAGGTTGAAAAGATAAAGGCTTGCTACCATTGGGCTATGGAGTCAACAAGTCAATAAATTCAGTGGCTAAGTTTCTTGACATGAAAGCTGAGGCAAATGAGGTTCTTAAACAAAGATAATTCACTCAATAACTTAGGTAAAAATAGTCATCCCATTACTAAAGGAAGTCAGAGCATAGGGTTATGAATTCTGAGTAATAGTAATGCACTCTACTGCTGATGGATCAAAGGTGATTTATGCACAAGATTCAGAAAAGAACACAGTCACCTCATTACTAAAGGAAGTCAGAGCATAAGATTATGAATTTTGAGTAATAGCAATGAGATATACTGATAAACACAATCATTCCATTACTAAAATAAAAAAGAGCACATGGTTGTGAATTCTGAGTAGTAGCAATGTAATCTAGTGTTGGTGGTTATGAGGTAAAACAAAGTCATCTTATTGTTAAAGGAAGTCAGAGCATTAGATAATGAATTCTGAGTAATAAAAATAAGATCTAGTGCAAATGATTAAAACAACATAAAGATCAAAAATGGATTAAACCTCATCAAAACTCAGATTTATAAAAGAAAACTTCTTTGTATTACTGATTGTATTCCTTCACATAAAGCAGCAGCTGGGCCAAAAAGTCTCCAACCCCCTACTAATTCGACCTCTTGCTTCATATATAGCTTTTATAATATGGATTCCATGATCCTTCATCAAGAGAATTCAAATTTCTATGATTGACACCTATTCTTACCATAAAATAGACCCTTAAATGCAAACTGACAGCTAACTGTCTCTTCTAGGAGTCCTAATACAAATAGGAGTAAAACTCCTAAAACATGTTTCAAAAACCTTATCTAAGACTTTAAATTCTTCCTTTGACACCTGCTAGCCCATGAATTCGAATTTGATAATGCCTCCATTCACTTAAAGTCACCCTATTGTTGATGATAAAACTGCCTTATAAATTAGGGAGTTGTTTCCTGCATTTAAACTTTAACCTTCATTGATGCTCTTTGAACCCTTTTGCTGGAAAAATTCACCTTTTGAGACAAGTGAAATGTGTTATCACTTCCATAGAACTAATTCTCTTCTGCCTGTATGAAAATCAAACCTTTGAAGGAGTACAAAAATTGCTGATCTGGCTGCGCTACGAAACTGTCTGTTGTTTTCGTAGCGCAAAGCTTTGTCTTTGTAAACATCACTTTAAACCTTCAGTTTTCTATGATTGACACTTTAAAACTTCATTTTTGAGCTCTTTACATCCTCCATCAGCATTAACCTTTATAAACCAACTGTTCTCACCCTTTGAAACCCTTGCAAAAAGTCAAAACTGCAACTACAGCAGTTTCGTAGCGCGCTACGAAACTGTTGTGCATGTCTTTTAGACAGCCTTTTTTCCGAAAATTTCAGTCTTAAAAAATTCTTTCACTTTTTCCATGATATCTACAGGCTTTAATAATCAACATAGATCATCTTTGAAATACTTTCAAGAAATAAAATCCTTCTCCACAACAAAACTGCATCAAGAAATTGTAACTTACTGCTCTGTTCTAGCTGAAAAATAGGTGTTGGGACAGAGCTTTTATCTCCTCCTAAAAAATTTATTTTTCAAAACTTAAGGATTCGTTTGGAGACCACTCTATGCTGAACAAAAACCTCTCTTTATTTTTTTCAATACCTCCCCTACTACCCAGAAACTGTCTTTGAACATCAGGTGTAAACTAGAAAATTCTGACTTCTGAAAATATGGATTCAAAGAAAGCCTTGTATCTCCCAACTGATAACACTTATGAAAACATTGAGATAGTGTATTGTAGAAGAGGATTTTATGAAGATAAACCTCCTTCATAATTCCAAAATAATTTTTCATGTGGCCAGAAACTGATCTTGAAAAATACTACTAAAACCAGAAAACAGAGTTTTTCTCTGAATGACTTTCAACAGTTTCGTAGCGCAAGTTAAACCATCAATTTCTCCCACCTCATAATTAATTTGAAGAAATGGAAAGAGGCTTGTTTATTTCAGTATGTTAGGAAGAAAAACCTCTTTCATTTTTCCAAAATATGCTTACAGTTTCCCAGAAACCTCCTTGTAAAAATACTACTTAAAGCAGAAAATAGAGTTTTTTTCTAATGAAAAGGATGCTTCAACCATTTCGTAGCGCAAAACAGCTTTTTTACACTGTCTGCGCTATGAAAACGTGGATTCATAGCTAGTTTCGAATTTTTTTCAAAATGATGTGAGATATGACCTCTAAACACAAGGTGAGACTTCTAGGACATGGAATAAGGTCGATAAACCTTGTTTGGAAATGAAATATGACCTTAAAGACTTCTAACCCTATGATCTAACCCTTTAAGCATGAAATGACCTAGAAACCCTTTAACACCATGACTAGAACAAGAGTTTTAAAATATGGCTTCTAAACATAATATGAGACTTTAAACCATGGAATGAGGTGGTCAAATTTTATTTGGAAATGAGAATGACACTATTGATATGACATGACTCAAAACCTATTATAAGACCATGACTAGAAACAAGGCAAACTTTCCAAAGTTTAGAAAAGTAGGGTGATAATAGCGGCTCCATTAAGGATAGTGTGCCCCTGTGGTACACTAAGAACTAGTAGTTCCAGTGTTGCAATCCATTCCTTTAAAAATAAGAACTCTGAAATTCTGCCCAATCTGCTTCAAACTGTACCTACTTGAAAATGCTCAGTCAACCTTGAGCTTATTTGCATATTCCTACCTACCTACCCTATTAACTGTAAACTTCCTTCAACTCAATCAATGTGAAATTTCCAATGAAGCAAATCATCTGTTTTATCTGATATTTGAGTTTTTTGCCTGCATTGGAACTTAAAACAACTATGACATTGTGATGACCACTGCCACTAAAATTGCCTCTGATCTTCATAGTAAAAATAAAACTGAAACATTGGGGAGTAAAACTATTCCATGTATTCAAATATAGGATCCCAGAAAACATGATCAGCTTGATGATCTTCATAACATCCTGTAACTTCAGACAACTGACTTTTAGCCACACAAAATTTATCTGATATGTTATCCAACTGCTTTTCTGCATGATTTCCACAGACAATGTAATCTTCCTCACTATTATGATCATTCTTTGAAGTAATCTGCCGTAAGGAATTACAGAAATAATCAATCTTTTCCTTTGCCTGAGGGTTATTAAAACTGTCTTCCAATATTTCTTCTTGGTATTTGCAATGATTTTCATCTTCATTAGGATACGAAGACTAATAAGTCTGCAGCATCTCTACATCAATCTCGGAGGATGTAACATGGTTTTCAAAAATATACTCTTGTTGGTTTCCATATTGCATGTCATGGGATGTTATCCTTTCTTCTAGGTGTTGAAATGTATTGTTATGAAGAGCCTCTAAAATTTCTTCATCCATAAATTCATCATCATCATAACAATCCTCCAAATATTGAATAAGACTCATAGAATGTTTACAGCAATCTTTGACCAGCAATAAGGAGGAATGACATTCTTTATACATCTCACAGAATTCATCATGAAAATTAGCAAGATAATATAATGAACCATTTGCTAAACCTTTATACCAAGACCATGCTTTTCCTTCTAGAGTGGTCATAAACATCTTCATAAGACATTCTTCAGGGATCTGAACCTTAAGGCTGTGTACATGCATGTGGAACCTAACCAAATGAAGAGTAGCATTGTCTTTCTTTTCATCTTTGAATATTGGAAGATCGTCTAACCATTCAACCTTTGGCATAGGATTTGGAAAACCAGGGATATGAGACCAATTCATAGGGGCATACTTGGCATTCATTCTTGCAATGGAACTCATCTTGAAACTTCATCTAGCTACTGATCTTCAAGCAGTGGAGTCACCTTCCAATTTAATTATTTGATGTGTGGAGTCGCCAAGGTAGTTTTGTAGCCTCAAACAACTTCCTGAGCTCCTGCTACCTTCAGAAGTTAAGCTTATTGATTACGGGAATGAATAATATTCGACTCCCAGCAGACGCACCAAATTGTTATCACCAAAATAGGACCCTGACAGGTTGTTGATCAGACTACCTTCGGTGTAACTCTTTCAAACTAGACTTTTAGCTGAGGCTTATCCTCCTCAGCCTAAGAGGGCTCTCTCAAGGGGGTTAATGATATTGATTAATGATAATATAGATGGCTAATTCTATCTTGGTTTTGTGTGTTTATAGGTTGAAAAGATAAAGGCTTGCTACCATTGGGCTATGGAGTCAACAAGTCAATAAATTCAGTGGCTAGGTTTCTTGACATGAAAGCTGAGGCAAATGAGGTTCTTAAACAAAGATAATTCACTCAATAACTTAGGTAAAAATAGTCATCCCATTACTAAAGGAAGTCAGAGCATAGGGTTATGAATTCTGAGTAATAGTAATGCAATCTATTGCTGATGGATCAAAGGTGATTTACTCACAAGATTCAGAAAAGAACACAGTCACCTCATTACTAAAGGAAGTCAGAGCATAATATTATGAATTCTGAGTAATAGCAATGAGATCTATTGCTAAACACAATCATTCCATTACTAAAAGAAAACAAAGCACATGGTTGTGAATTCTGAGTAGTAGCAATGTAATCTAGTGTTGGTGGTTCTGAGGTAAAACACAGTCATCTTATTGTTAAAGGAAGTCAGAGAATTAGATAATGAATTCTGAGTAATAACAATAAGATCTAGTGCAAATGATTAAAACAACATAAATATCAAAAAAGGATTAAACCTCATCAAAAATCAGATTTATACAAGAAAACTTCTCTGTATTACTGCTTGCATTCCTTCACATAAAGCAGCAGCTAGGCCAAAATTCTCCAGCCCCCTACTAATTCGACCTCGTGCTTCATATATAGCTTTTACAATATGGATTCCATGATCCTTCATCAAGAGAATTCGAATTTCTATGATTGACACCTAATTCTAACCATAAAACAGACCCTTAAATCCAAACTGACAGCTAACTGTCTCTTCTAGGAGTCCTAATACAAATAGGAGTAAAACTCCTAAAACATGTTTCAAAAACCTTATATAAGACTTTAAATGCTTCCTTTGACACCAAATAGCCCATGAATTCGAATTTGATGATGCCTCCATTCACTTAAAGTCACCCTACTACTGATGATAAAACTGCCCTATAAATTAGGGAGTTGTTTCCTGCATTTAAACTTTAACCTTCATTGATGCTCTTTGAACCCTTTTGCTGGAAAAATTGACCTTTTGAGACAAGTGACATGTGTTATAACTTACATACAACTAATTCTCTTCCACCTATATGAAAATCAAACCTTTGAAGGAGTACAAAAATTGTTGATCTGGTTGCGCTACGAAACTGTCTGTTTTCGTAGCTCAGAGCTTTGTCTTTGTAAACATCACTTTAAACCTTCATTTTTCTATGCTTGACACTTTAAAACTTCATTTATAAGCTCTTTACATCCTCCAGCAGCATTAACCTTCATAAACCAATTGTTCTCACCCTTTGAAACCCTTGCAAAAGTCAAAACTGCACCTACAGCAGTTTCGTAGCGCACTACGAAACTGTTGTGCATGTCTTTTACACAGCCTTTTTTCCGAAAATTTCAGTCTTCAAAACTTCTTTCACTTTTTCCATGATATCTACAGGCTTTATTAATCAACATATATTATCTTTGAAATACTTTCAAGAAATAAAATCCTTCTCCACAACAAAACTGCATCAAGAAATTGTAACTTACTGTTCTGTTCTAGCTGAAAAATAGGTTTTGGGACAAAGCTTTTATCTCCTCATCAAAAATTTATTTTTAAAAACGGAAGGAGTCTTTTTGATACCACTCTATTCTGAACAAAAACCTCTCTTTGTTTTTTTAATACCTCCCCTATTGCCCAGAAACTGTCTTTGAACATCAAGTGTAAACTGGAAAATTCTGATTTCTGAAAATATGGCTTCAACGAAAGCCTTATATCTCCAAACTTCTAATACTTATGAAAAAAGTGAGATAGGTTATTTTATATAAATATCTTATGAAGCGAAAACTCCTTAAGAATTCCAAAATACGTTTTCATGTGGCCAGAAACGGATCGTGAAAAAGATTGCTAAAACCAGAAAACAGAGTTTTTCTCTGAATGACTTTCAACAGTTTCGTAGCACAAGTTCAACCATCAATTTATCCCACCTAATAATGAATTTGAAGAAACTGAAAGAGGTATTTTTATTTCATTATGTAAGGAAACAAAACCTCTTTCAGTGTTCCAAAATATGCTTGCAGTTGCCCAGAAACCTCCTTGGAAAAAGACTACTTAAAGCAGAAAACATAGTTTTTTTCTGATGAAAAAGGCTGCTTCAGCCATTTCGTAGTGAAAAACAGCTTTTTTACATTGTCTGCACTACGAAAACGTGGATTCATAGCTAGTTTCGAATTTTTTTCAAAATGATGTGAGATATGACCTCTAAAAACAAGGTGAGACTTCTAAGACATGGAATAAGGTCAATAAACCTTGTTTGGAAATGAAATATGACCTTAAAGACTTCTAACCCTATGACCTAACCCTTTAAGCATGAAATGACCTAGAAACCCTTTAACACCATGACTAGAACAAGGGTTTTAAAATATAGCTTCTAAACAGAATATGAGACTTTAAACCATGGAATGAGGTGGTCAAATTTTATTTGGAAATGAGAATGACATTATTGAGGTGAGATGACTCAAAACCTATTATAAGACCATTACCAGAAACAAGGAAAACTTTCCAAAGTTTAGAAAAAAATTTAGGGTGATAACAGAGCCCTTGGTGGGTTGAGTAACTATTCCCTAGAGTCGGGTTGGACAAACACTCTGGAGCCCTGGAAGATTGTGGGTTGAGTTACTAGTTCCTGGTGCCCTGAATAGCTTGGGTAGAGATCGATTTGGTTGGTGTTAGTGATGTCCGACCGTGAAGTGGAATCACTAGTTGAGGGTTGAGGTGGTTTGGCCTCTGGAAGCCCTAGTTCTTTTTTGTTTGGTTTATTCCATGAGATCCCACATTCATGCTTTGAATATGGCAAGGGGATGATTGGTTGAAAGATAGATTTGGTTCAACCCAATTTATGGTCGAGTCATACATGGAAGTCCCTAACTTGGTTTGTATTTTCATAAGTTAATAAGAGTTATTATTCTACTATGAATCATGTATACTTGTAGTGAATATGTTGATGATATTATGGTTGGGTTTCCATGGTTTATATGTTGGTTATTTTTTGGTTATATGTTGTTTATATGATGTGTATCATCTATGGCTCTCGTCATGAATTGTTTAGCTATTGTTCAATTGATGAATGTATGGACTAATAAGTGTTGTTACAACTATGTGGATAGGGAATATGGCCTTATCGATGAATCTTAGATGAATCTCAGAATTTTATGATCAAATATGTATTTACAACCTGTAGATTACATGTTTTCCGTGTGCTTGATGAAATTTTTGTTATGTTATAGGAAGTCTAAGTTAAATTCTGCATTCAAGTTTGTATGTTTATCCCTATTTTCATGTCACTAATGTTTCTGAGAAGTCTCCAGAAGTTATGGGTAGTGGTCTGGAGGTTGACCTGGAATTGAGGCTCAAATTTCAAGGCTGCACCCTTTGATGTGGAAAATTTGGGTCACAACTACACTCAGGCAGGCTTGTGAGTGCAGTTGGAGGCCTTCAACCACATGGACGCATTTTCATGCATGTGGTTGAGGTTTAAGTTTTGTGAAAAGGAACCTCAACTCAAGGTTTGGTCACATGGGGTGGTTCTTTTGCCCCTAAGTATCTCTATAGCCCTGAGGAATGCCATGAGATGCCAGTTAGTGGTCAATTGTAGGTCCCACTTCCTTAACTGGAGCTAGGAGGTCGGATCCTTTACCCTAGAAGGAAAGTGAAACTAGTTAAATGTGGGAAGGGTGGTTACATTCTTTTTCCCTTTCTATCTCAGAGCCGTTTAGGCCTCAACTATGGATGTATCTTCCAAGAATTATCATCATTATGTCCCTCCTTCTTATAATGGGTACAATAAAGTTTCTCATCGTTCTTCTTCACAAAATTGTTTCTCTTTGGATTCCCATTCCCTTTACCTTTATATTATTTTGACCGAATGTCTTCCACGGATACTCCACTGCCTTTTTTACCTTCTTCAATATAGTTCACTTGTACACAAACCTCATCCAGGTTAGATGGCGTCAATAAGAAAAACATTATTTTGTATATACCCATGAAAACTACCAATATACTTTAAAATAGTCTCTTGCGTATTAACTGGGATATTTAAAGTCAGTGCCTTTTTCCTAAATTCCTTTGTAAATTTTTGTACACTTTTTCCTTTACGTTGTCGCATAGTTTTCCATTCTATTATTGTATTTTGATCATGTTCCAAAGAATATAATTTCCTTTTCAATGTTGACGTAAAAAAAAAAACCATGAGGAAAGAGTCTTATCTTCCTGGTGTTTTGTCTCCCACTATATTAGAACAATACCTTCCAATCGAAGTGAGGCAAACTAAATTTTTACCTTGTTGTCAATGATCTGTTGCACACGGTAATAAACTTCCATATAGATAATCCAATTGTCAAGCTTTTTAGCATTAAACTCACCATCATAAACTAGCAAGTCAAACTTAATATCTCACTTCAATAATGGCTTCTTTGAATTATCTTTCCCATGAGGATATGCACGAGTAGAATGAAGACTCGAAGGAGGAGGAGTATTTTTAGAATATCCATTATGTCATTCGCCTTTAACTTCCTTCTTTGATGAGCTTCCCTCTTTAAAATCCTTCCATTCTGTTAGCCACCTATAAACTTTGTCATATCAAATGGTGGCTAAATCATTTTTTAAGCCTTCAAGAAGCAAGCTTTATTGCAAAATTGTTTGTTCTTGAAGTCTTGTGAAGACATCATGTCTTTTGATTAAATCTTCACTGCAGTTTCCCTTTTAAACTCAGAAATTATGCTTTGTTCCTGAAGAAAAGACTGCTGCAAAAACTCCATCTTTCCCCTCTTTTTACTTCAAATTAACCTTCATTTTTACCCCTTTATTCCCCATGAAATTCCTCCATTTTTCATTTATTCCCTTCTTCCCTTCATCAAAATCCCTTTTATAAGGTTTAAAACTCACTTTTGAACCTTACCGAAACCCCCAAATCCATCAAAAAGCCTTGAAAATTTCATAAAAAATAAGTTTTTTTTTACTATAGGCTTAAGCCCCTTTGGGCTAAGTCCTAAACCATTTCCCCACATATGCCCACACCCTAGAACCAAGCGCTAGACCCATCAAGTGCTTATCGCATCGGAAATAATCGGCGAGCGCAAGTTTTGTGTTATATGAGACCTCTGATCCGATGAGCCCCTTTGTATTTAACCCCAAATCCCTTGTCTCATTCGCATGACCTTAGGCCCGCAATCGGGCGCTGAAAACATTATATAAACCATTCCCGATCACTTTTTCCCTTTGTAAAATCATAAAACCCACTTTTTCCTATGTTTATATTAAAACCCGTCGGTTCATGTTTTTAATAAAAAGAACTGTTGTTCTTTTCTCGATCGACGATCCGCACGATCTCGCATCGGAGTTTTTCCAAATGGGTTGATTGAAAAGGCCCTCACCATCATTCCGATGCGATTGGCCCTTTATATGTTTTAACCCTGGTTCCTTTAACCTCTTCATATATCCACAGGCCCCGCAATCGGGCGCCAAGCTTCATATATATAAGCCACCCCGATGCAATAAAACCTTTGTATTTAATAAAAAATGTGTTTTTTATGTTTTACACTAAGCACGCCATTCATTGGTCAGAGCTCTTCTCCACCATTGATCTTGGACCAATCAAACGGCCAGTGCTATATCACATTGGAGATTTCCATTGGCGCAGTTTATTATTTTATTCGCCACCTCCGATTGGCGATCTTCTGATTCATCCTCCACCGTCGATCTAATCTAAAAATCGACGGCCCACATCCAATTGCATCGGTGCTCCTCTATCCATTGCTCCCGCTGATCGCAAAGCTCTGATTACATATGGGCCATCCACGTGTCAACATCTGACGGTCCAAATCTTTCCTCGCCACCTTTGTTAAAATTCATACACCCTGCTTTATAATGTTTTTTGGCCAAATCTCAGTCGTTGATCTCTGTAGATCAACGGCCCATATTAACCCCTTTCTTCGCCTCGTTTATTTTTTCCATTGAACCCCAGTTTCAATCTTGACCATTGATCCTTTACATCTAACGGCCCAGATTAATCCCGACAAGCCAAACTCTTGTGGGTCCTACCTTCCTCCAGATTTGATCCCAGCTGTCCATCCTTGATCCGACGGTTCAGATTGAAACCACTTATGCTCTGTCCCACCTATTATCTCCTGAGCACCTGTCCTATATCACGCTCTTTCCACAGCCGTCAGATCTAAGACCCCAGATCTGATGGCAGACGCGCATTTTCGCGTAACTTTAAGCACGATCGTTAATTCCCCAAAATCACGCGATATGGGCGATATTGGAATGCTATGTGTCACCTTCTAATGCATATCGCGTTCAAAAACGTGAAACCACCTTTCTCCCATTTTTTCGTGCGATACTGCCAGTTTTCCCTCCCGAAACCGCTTTCCCCATTTGCATTATGTTTTATCGTGTGCGCTCCCCGGCGTTGATCTCTGCAGATCAACGGCTCAGATTCAATCTGGCCTTTACACTATCGCCCTTTGCCTTTTCCAAGGGCCTTCGTAGACCATTCTCCACCGTTGATCTCGTGGGCCGAGCTCATCCAACGGCCATGCTCTAATCCCAGCCTCTGAAGCAGTCTGACCCAAAAATATGCAGGATTTATTAATATTTCTTTTTTTGTGCAGGTTTCAAAGGTTTTCAAATGTTTTAAAAAGAAAACAAAAGCCAAGGGTGACAATCCTCTAGACTTTTTTTATCAAAGAGATTTTTCCACATGGTTACAACACCACGTTTTCCAGTGTCTCATGAACGCTGGCAGCTCTATAAAGGCCCCTGTAATATCTGCACATCAACAAGACACAACAAAGGATAATTAAAATAAATATTATCAGTGTTGAAGACCCAATCGAACCAGAGATGAAGAATTAAAGATTAATTATACAGTTTGGGGTGGATTACGGCTAAGATCGAAAATCAAAAGCCTAATCCACTAAATTAAACACAGTTAAAGAACAGAAGACAGAACTAGGCCGAATTAAGCCTAAACACACAGAATCAAATCAAATTGACAGTGTTTAAAGAAAAATCAATAATATCTATCAGACAGAGGATGTCTCCACTTCCACATCAGAGGCTAATTGATTCCTCTCAGCTACCTAATGCCACCTGTAGCCTCAAAGCCTTCAACAAAGGCCGAGTAATGACCAGAACAGAGGATATTTTCCTTAATACAGCCGAACAGTTATTCCAAGCCAAACGGAGTTATTCAAAGATGACATAGAGCCTAAAAGTCAACAAAATCTCCTCACCGAGCTTAATTATTAATGTAAAACAAGTAATACAGAGGAAATATCTGTAAAACTTCTCCATCGAGCCCCTCAAAGACCAAGAAGCATTAATCTGTATTAATTGAACCTTGAAGATCTTTTATCCCATCCCACATCCTCATTTATTCTATAAATACTTCTGTAGAAGATGAAACAATGTTGGTTGCAGAACATTGAAATATACTTGTGCTTGAAACTTCTACATGTAAATAGTGTTCAAAGGCTCTTGAAGCTCTATTTGTGATCTAATAAGTTAGGCTGAGAAGTGAAGATGATTGTTGAACTGAAACACTGGACTTGAAGATTGTAACTGGTTTGAAGCATCAATACAAGCTGATTTATGGGATCCTGGTCTATGTCAATGATGATGTTTTTCTTATTGTAAATTGTTATTTTATTTCTGTTCTCACTCTGTCCACTATTATCTGATAAAGAACAGCAAGCATAGAGTTAGGATTTACTGTTTACAGTACCTTTCTCTCACTGATAAGCTTTATCTACATGTTTTCTTCCAAATTTTGTTGTTTAGGAATGATTTAATTCAGTTTAAGCAGTTAGGAATGCTGGTGTTCCCTCGTCCGACTGTCTAAGCTAAATGTTGTTCTTAAATGTTATTTTCAGTTTATTTTAAGTAGAGATGAACTAAGGAAGTGATGGTGAGCCCTGTCCTTTAGTTTTATCTCCAAAAACTATCTGAAAGTTTCCCTAATAATGCGTTGAAAGAAGGCTAGGTTGAAAGTCCTTACCTGATCTTAGACTATTCTTCGTTATCTTATGTGTTTGTCTTGAAAGTTTACTAAGTAAAGCAGAGCTAGGGAAGTATATGGTGAGCCTTGTCCTCTAGTTTCTTATCCAACAGCTGATTTTAAAGTTTCTCTTTGTTTTTAATATGTTTTCTATTGAAAGTGCATCAAATCTGGTTAGTTTTCAAGTACTTACCAGATCTTAGATTACTTTTATGTCTTTCTTAATTGTATGTTGAAAGCAGGATAGTTTCAAAGTACTTACTTGATCTTAGGCTGCTCTTTGTTCTTCATTTGTTTAATTCCCCTTCTTGTTGTATCATTTCATCCCATAAAATCAACTTTAAAGAGATCCTTAGACATAGATGACTTGCCCCATGGACCACTCTTGAATCTTGTTGTTTCAATTAAATGCTACTATGACTCCATAGCCCAATGGACTAAAAACCAGCATTATATCCATGTTTTCAGCCAAAGCTTGTTCTGATTTCTTGCAACTTCAAAACTTTGAAACTCTTTCCATTGTAGGACTTTCCACTCAACTAATAATCATGCTCAACCATCCAAAACAAACAAAAACCCTCGTTATTAATAACTAGCCTAAAATCATACCCCAAAGCTTTAAAAGATAAATCAATCTTTGCACTTATTGGAGAGATCCCTCTCCGGATTTAGGAGGGCTAGATCCTAGAATCCCAAAGTGGTTAAAGTGTTGTCTCTACAGTTTGTATTTGCCAATATTTCAAATTACAGATTCCTAACATTTTTGGCAACTCCACTGGGGACTAAGTTAAAATTTCATCTTAGGTTCCCTTAAAAAGCTTCATAAAAACCCCGTGAGTAAAAGAAGCCTTCTTCAAGCACTACCAAGAAAATGGTAATCTTGATAAAACTTGTTTGAATCAGTGACAAACTAAGGAAACCTTATGATTCTCATAAGAACTTATCAAACCTTGAAGGATCAGCTAGCTTAGCCATAAGAGCAAACTGTCTTTGTCTCATCACCGTAGCTAAGTGTTGAAACAGATTTAGAATACTCTTAAGAACCCATAGGACTGAAAAAACTCAGAAAACCCAAAAATATTTCAGATTGGTATTTAATAAATATGGTGGTGGACCATAAAACCTTTTACCTCCAAAAGAGCTAAAAACCTCCACTTGGCGACTCCACAATCCTAAATAGACCTTAAGACTCCACTGGGAAGACCCATTATCATCATAAAATCATTTAAACTCATTTAGAAGGCTTTAGGATTAAAGTTTTCTTGTTTTAAAGATCAGTTAACCTCTTAAAGATTGTCATATCTGGTTGAACTTTTCTTATTTAGTTGGGTCTAAAAAATACAACATAGTGGCTCCTAAAAAGATTCATACTAGAGCCTACCCTGACCCTAACCCTCCTAAGATAGTTGATAACCCTGAAAGCATTCTTAGGAAGTCTCCTGAGATTAAATCTTCAACTATTTTCAGATCACCCCGTAGAGCTCATTCTGTCCCTAATAATCTTACAGCTCTACAACAATCACAAGTTGACTTAGAAAATCCATTTAGAACTAGGTCACTTGATGATATAATTCAGATAGACTCTGAATCTCCACTTTCATCCCAAGACAGAAGTGAGTATCCTAGTAGTAGAGAAACTACACCACCAGATTTACATTTCCTACATAATTTTGGTTTCTCTCATCCTAGATCTGCTCAACAAACTCTTTTTGGTCCATCCACATCTATTATCCATACATCCACTACATTCCAGCCCACTTTCCCTCTTTTCAACCCACCACTTGTAAATCCCCCATTGTTTCCACAACCCCCTATCATGGCAACATGGTATGCTCCCTTAGTCCTTCCTTTACCCTTAGTCAATCTTCCACAGGACTATCAGTCCAAGATACTATTGTATGATGCCAGTAATGCTACTACTGCTTCACAACATGTAGATAAGATGAATGACTACTTTGACAGAAATGAAATTGATGATGAATCTGTCAAACTTAGATTATTTGCTCAGAGTTTAGGGGGAGAAGTAAGAAAATGTTTTAAAGGATTAACCCCTCACAGTATCAATGATCTCCAAGCCTTCCATTAGACATTCTTAAAAAAATGGGAAGTAAGAAAAAAACCCTCTTCAAATACTTTCTGATTATAAGAATCTCCACAGAAACACTAAGGAAAGTGTACAAGCTTACTGCACTAGATTTAACAGTGTGTATAATGCACTTCCCCCAGATCTAAAACCTCCACAAGGCTCAGCTTTAAACAAGTTTCCTGAAGGATTTGATCCTGAGATGGCCTATCAGCTGAGAGAAAGAGATCCTTTAACCCTTGAAGATATGCAAAAAGGAGCTCTTGTTGTGGAAGTTAATTTAATGGAGAAAAGAGCAAGAATTAAGAACGAGAAGAGAGTGTCCTTTAGAGAGGAATCTACACCTTCTAATTCTAGCTCAAAGATGGAAAGAATGATGGAGGAGATGATGAAGAATATGAGCATTCTTGAGAGAGCACAAGCAAGTCAAAACCAAACTACTCCTCAAAACAGAAATCAAAACCAGAATCAGAATTTTAGAAGAAACCAGCCTCAAAATAGACCTAGGGAAGATGATCAACATATGATTCCTCCTTTTCATCAAAACTATGTAAGTGAGGTTGAATAAATAGATGAGCAAACAGAGGAAGATGATATCAATATGTTGGGAGTAGATAATGATGACTTTGAAGTTCATTATGATAGAAAACAAAGTCTATACACATCTTATGATGACAAAAGAGATGATGATGAAAGTTATTATCAAGACATGGAAAATGTTATCATAGAGCCTCAAAAGGAATATGACCTTAGGAGTAAAAGCAATCAACAAACTCCCAACAACAAAATCTTTGAAAAATATTCACAAAACAGCACTGTAAATAAACCCAAAGTTGTAAAGCAAAAAGACAAGACAGTGGCTGTAAATTCTGATAAAAACAAAGAGAAAAGCACTCAAAACAATGAAAAACAAAGTGCAGACCTTAGTAGTACTAGTACCTCAGCTAGTACTCCTGTTAAAACAATTTTGTCAAATGTAAATAGAACAAATCAGCAAACTCATTGTGTTGATAGAGTGGCAATTAATAAGGTTGATACAAGCACTTCAAAGAATCAGATGCCTTTTAGTTTATAGCAGAAAATTTCCATAATTAAAATCTCTGTTCCTCTCACTGAACTAGCTACCCAAAATGTATATAGAACCCAAATTTTGAAGGCTTTAAACATAAAAGAGAATAATCACACAGTCAATCTTAACGATGACCAACCAGAACTGATTTTTGGTTCTAAGATTGAAGGTAGATATCAAGAGCGACCTGCTTCTCCTTTTTACATTAGTTTAAATGTTCAAGACAAGATTTTGCATAATGCTATGCATGATTCTGGGGCCTCTCACAATTTAATGCCCAAAATTGTAATGGAGAGCCTAGGCCTTGAAATCAACAGACCTTATAAAGACCTTTACTCCTTTGACTCGAGTAGAGTAAAATGTTTAGGATTAATAAAATACCTATGCGTTAACTTAGCACAAATCCCAGCCAAATGTTTAGTCATGGATATTGTTGTGGCTGATGTACCCCCAAAGTATGGAATGCTATTATCTAGATCTTGGGGAGCTAAGTTGCAAGGGAATATGCAGATGGACATGACATATGCGACTATCCCTATTTTCAATCAGACAAGAAGACTTTACAGGGAGTCACATGTGCAGTACATAGTTACTAGCCAAGACAGACCACAAAACTCTCCTCTGTATTCTGTAAATACAGGCCTCGATTCATTTATCCTTTTCAACGATGAAACATTCAGTGAGCAAGTCACTTTAATTGAATTAATGGCCGATATAAAGGAGGAGAAATACAACGCAAAAGTGTCAAAACAGTTTGTTGAACCCGTGAATAACAGCAAACAACACATAGGTCTTGAGCTACAAATCATGCACCCATTGCTTTTAAACCTTGATAGTCAAGAAAACATTCCTCGACACAGTAAAAAACCTGAGGAATTAAAACAAATTCAACAAAGTGTTGATCTTCAAGAACAATATGAACGCACGTTAGTTGAAGAGGATAGTCAAACTGATCAGCTCGAAACTAGTCCTCTGTGGAGTATGAACTTTGATGGGTCTTGCACTAGGACCAACGCTGGTGCAGGGGTCTGGTTACGCAAAACTGAAAATAATCACACAGAAAGCCATTCCTGTAGATTAAACTTTCAGTGTTCAAATAACATAGCGGAATACGAATCCCTTCTTTTAGGCTTACATTTGTTGAAGAAGTTAGGAGCTAAAAGAATTAAAGTTCATGGGGATTCAGAATTAATCATTAGGCAAGTCAACGGGGAATACAACGCTAATCACCCTAGACTTAGAGCCTACCGAAACGATGTCATGGATTTATTAAAAACTTTTGAGGAATCCCAATTGATTTTTGTCCCAAGAAGAAAGAATAACATGGCCCACAGTTTGGCTTTTACTGCTAGAACATGTTTAACGCCTGTTGGCCCTCAGTTTTGGTCTATTTTTGCTTAGGGAAACCTACTTAATCCTTATATTTTCCATCCATTTTCCATCACATCCATCTCATTTTGATGTATTTTATGCATATTCAGGTGTTTAATTTTAATTTTGCAATTTCTAGAAGTTTTTATGAAAATTGAGTTTCAAGTGCAATTTTGGATTGAATCAAAAATTCCCGTAATAGCTGTGTGGATGACATGTTTGCAGGACACTTGGGCTCGAGTTTGATGCATGGATGGACATCTTGGGAACTAGGACTAAGCTAAATCCACTTGGTTCGGCCAGAACAAGCTTTATTAGGCCCGATCAAGGCTGGTCAAACATGACTAGTCACCAGAAAATCCCTAGGAAATAGGGCAGTTTTGAGATTTTATGGGATTGACCATATTTCTTGGGATGAATTGGATGAGTTCGACTTAGATAGGTGGATATGAGTAGATATGAGTGTTAGAGATAATATAGATCAGTTTGTTTCATTAAACCTCTATTTAAAGCCAAGACTTTGATGGCTTTTGGAGGAATGGAATTTATATGTAACTTTTGTATAATTTGAGTTGGGAGAGCTAATTTGAAGAACTGGTTTCATTTTAATTTGTTGTTCATGCTTGGTTGATTTACTGAAGTTTTTGTAGCTGAGATTTCTTCAAGTGTGCAAGGCAAGGGTGGAGGGCCCCCACACCAAGCTAAGTACACTTCTTAGTTCAATTTTCATAGTTTTCATAGACTAGTTTTTGTTTCAAATGTATTTAGATGTGTGATGATTGCTGAATGAATATTGGTTTAATTCTAATCTACATATGAAGGGACACAAAGGAATTTAAGTTAAATTCCCCTTCTATTTGATCTTGAACTAAAACTGAATTTCATTCTCCATTTCTCATTTGAAGTTATTTCTGCATTTCTGGTTTGAAGCAATGGTGATTGTGATATAATAGGATTGTGAAGAAGGACAATCTGGACCTCCTTAGTTAGGAGCCTCTTCTTTTACATCTTCTGCATCATAAGCCATTGTTAATTAGTGCTCTTAGATTTATCTTCATGAAAGTAGTATTGTAGGGAAGGACAACCTGGTTCTCCTAAGTTAGGAGCCTCTTCCCTCATATATTACATAAATGAATTAGAAATTGTTAAAATAGGTTTATATTTGTAATATGTATTTCTTTAAATCTTCAAATTTTATCTTCTAAACTTGATTATATCGGATGTCCATATACAGTGGATTTGCCTCCAAGTTTTACAAACCCGGATTGATAATTAAATACTTGTGTTAATTTAGTCAATAAATTAGCTCAACATTTTGGCGCCGTTGCCGGGGAGGTAATTATCAGCATAGTCAAATAGAAGATAAAAAAAAACACTAAAAAATAGCTAGTATACATTTCTCTTAGTTATGTTTCTTTATGCCTAGAAATAGAGATCCTAAAATTAGGTTTCCGAAACAAAACCCCCCAATAAAAACATAAAAATAAAAAATAAAAATAAAAAATCCATTTTCATTGACAAGATGATGTTAAAGAATAGGTTACAACACTACTCCATTCTTCAACATTCTTTCTCATCAAATCTTTATGATCAAATAAATTTTCATGTCCAAACATACATTAAAATATATTTTTCAAATTTGGATATGAGTTCACTTATGATCTTGTTACGAAAATGGATGCACTGGAAATTTTCTTATACTTGAGAGAATGAATTATTTTTCTAAAATAGCATAGGATAGAATAGAATAAATAAACAAGTAGAATGAATTCGCAATAAGACTTCCATAATAAATTTGTTTCAAACAATTTCTTCAAATCATTGATCAATATTCACTTGAAAGGACTACATGGCAAAATGCAGTAAGAACAAGCCTATTTTGGGTAACCATATAGGATCATTTTGAAATCATGTTGTTATTTTACATATCTCTTGAAATCTAGTTTTGGAATCCATTTTGAAGTTCTCAATTTATATCACAAATAAAAATGTGATCAAAATCAAAACTAGGTCTCAAGTGACATGTTGATGACAGAATTAGTACAGCCTCTATTTGAAGTGTCTAATGGAAACATTTTTATCTGAAATTCATAGGGAAGATAGCCCTTGGAATCTAGTTTCCAAATCAATTTGAATCACTTCAATCAGGTATCATATGAAAAAGTTATTCTTGAAATACTAACTTCTTGTCGAAAAATCTGCATGGTGACAATTCTAGGTCTTGATTGTTCATTGGCATATTTGAAATACCAAATCATCTTCTTTTCAAAACCGGTTTATATGGGAGATATATATTCAAGTCTAGCTTAAGATACAATTTGAATCATCCCATTTTCAGGTGAAAGGAAAAATTTATGCCACATTTAGTGACTGCATGTCTTCAAAACAGTATAGTAAAACTCTGCCTCTTAGGTCTGTTCATCACCAATTTTCTGATATCAAGCCTAAGAATTTTTAAAGCCTGTTTCTACTGGAAAGATAAAAATGAATCTACTTTAATATCCAAGTGGAATCACATTGATCTGATATTTATCGAAGAAGTTACGCTTCAAATAGTGACTGTTGGTTTAGTTAAAAATTAACAAGCAGCTCTATAAAAAAATGGCACTCCTTATCATTTTTACCATATCATTTTAAAATATTTTGAAAACATGTTTATACAGGAGGTAGCCATATGAATTCACTTCAACTTGGCTTTGGAATCACTCTAATTCGATATAAAACAAATATTTTGTAAACA
Organism: Pinus albicaulis; assembly: GCA_034641835.2. Classification (NCBI taxonomy): domain Eukaryota; kingdom Viridiplantae; phylum Streptophyta; class Pinopsida; order Pinales; family Pinaceae; genus Pinus; species Pinus albicaulis. Next base: position 116,918,909 of record CM076581.1, read on the forward strand.
AAATACCGCTAGGAGGTCTAGGCTGGCCACCATTCCTCAAAGGGGTAAATAAATGCATTATGTTTGTCTATCATATTTGGACTTGTTTTCTAAGCAATACTTGTAATGATTTACATGTTTATTGGAAGAAGAGAGACTGTACACCTCTCTTCCTCCATCATTTAATGTTGCATTGCAGGCAAGTGTTATGTTTTTGCAGGTCATAGGAAGAATGAAGGAGTGAACTCCATGGATGAAGTAATTTTCAAATTCAAATTCATATTCCAGAATATGAATACAAATGTTCAAGACAAAGCAAAGTGAAAATTCACCTGATGTTGAGTTCATTCAATGAAACTCAAACTCTTGAAGCTTGCTCTTAGATGCTGACCACCAACATCAACAAACCCTACAACATGATCGAGATCAAGGCAAGAAGACATGAAGACAATCATTAGAAGAAGTAGTCAAGTTCAGTACTATGTCAAGTCACATCAATCTCCAAAGAAGCCTTTCATATTGAATTCATATTGTTCATGATTTGATCCATCATCCATACTGTATGTTAAGCTCCACGACCATGCATGTTGAAGTCCAGACTTACTACTACATCATGACTTCAATATAACCTATTTTCATAAGCTTTCATACTTCCCTACTCCATTACACCCCACCTCAATCTCGAAAATAAAAAATAAAAAAATAGAAAAAGATCAAAAATAATAAAGGAGTTTGGTTGTGAAAATCCACGAAAGTGGCACAATACAAACTCGAATTCATATCGGAAAACCAACTTGTTTGGCCGATATGAATTCTCTATTTTGTTTTACCATTTCTTCAGTTTGAGTTTGCAGGAATCATCCTCCAAAATAAACAAGACTTGAGGACAAGTCTTCCCATCAACAAGGGGGAAGGTTCGCAAAAAGATACTTAGTTGTGCAACTGAATTGATGACGGAACTTGTATTGTTGGCAGAGGGACCTGAAATATTTTTGAAATCAATTGCAGAGGGACCTGAAATGTTAGCAAAAACATGTATATATTGCATAAAAATGTACATGACAGAAGGGACCTGAGTTATTATGAATCAATTGCAGAGGGACCTGAACGACATCAACAATCAATGGACCAGAATCAATGCAGGATGCTAGAACATGAAGCATAAATAAGCTCTATCTATCTACGATATTTGATCAAGACAACTTCATCCAATATTGTTAAAGAACAACAACATTCATCCAACACTACAGGGAAGTACAAGAATAGTAAGTACAAAATTTTGCTCTTGTAAATTCAAATTTTTGTCGAAATTTTTAGACTTTGTTAAAATTGAGTTAATACCTGAATGCATATTTTATACATTACCTTCATCCTATATCCCTTATTTTATACCCATCATCCTATATGCTACATTTACATTTACCCTATACCTAATCCAATGTACATATGTACATATTTTTCATTCCATAACCCTAATATGCCATTATCCTTATATTCTACATTCCCTTCATATATTCTATATTCATTTCAAAACCCTAACCCTAAGTATTTTTCCTCTAAGAAAAAAGGATCAAAGTGAGAATTTAATAGGTTGAACCTGCACAAACAAAGCAAGCATTAGTTCTATGGAAAGAATTTTAAACATGACCTAAAAATGGTCATTTTAAAATTAAAGAGATATATTGCAATACATATGGAATAGGTGCATTTTGAGAAATAATCAAATCGAACAAATCGAAATGATTTATGGAAAATGCATATGATGGAAAGTGAGAGCATTTTATAGTTTTTGTTCTTGTAGCCTTGCAATGAGTTTGTTTTTCCTTTTCACGGGTTTGCTTCTGTTTCATGTTGCGCTCACGTCTGCTGTTGACGTGCGTGAACTGAGTATTGATGAATATATCAATTTCGTTAATCCTCCTCCACTCCACAAATTTCAGAGCAAGCATGGAGATAACATACTTTGTGTAAAATTCAGTGACCAAATATCTGTGAAGTATGCACATGATAATATCACCAAGGGTTTAGAAAACATATTGAATGTGAAGTTCTCCACGCAAAATATTTCAAACTTTGACTCTGGCCGCGGAGATAATTCCAAGGTGGGCATAAAGTCTGAGTGTCCAGAGGACACAGTGGCGATCAGGGAAATAAAATGTGAAGATGTGGAGAGAGCGGGATCTGTGAGACGATTTTTAGACTCTAGAGGAAGAAAAGACAGTATGCCAGGCTATTATATTGAGTATGCTTATGGGCGATACGATGCCTCTGATGACCCGATCTTTGAAATATCTGCTCGTTTGAATGTATGGAGTCCGAAAGTTGCTCCCGATGGTAATTTCAGTGAAGGCGCACTTTGGATTTATAACACGAGGAAGTCGAATGACTCGAACGTAGAAACTCTGGAGGAAATAGAGGTTGGATGGATTGTGTATCCCGAAAGGTATGGTGATTCTCGACCGAGGTTCTTTACTCATTGGACGAAGGACGGCTATAATGGCACCACCGGTTGCTATGACCTAGATTGTCCAGGATTTGTGACGAGCGCAAGCTCCAGCTCTCCTGGCGCACCTGTTTACCCGGTATCGGTGCCTGGAGGGAATCAGAGTTCGTTTCTCCTGAGCGTTAAGAAAGATCAAGACGGATGGTCTTTATATGTGGAAGGGCAGCTTATAGGCCATTGGCCCAACTCATTGTTCGCTACGGCTCTTGCTCAAGGCGCCTCTTCGGTGGATATTGGAGGGGCAGTTGCTTATTCCACCCAATCTCAAGGTGTGCCCTTGAATTACGCAGAGACATCCCAGTGGGTAAGAATCGGTCCCTCAGAAACAGGGATAATTTTAGGGGCGAATTTTAGCCCAAAGGCGAATTTTAAGGGATTTTCAATTTTAATGGGGCTAATTTTTTACATAAAACCCATTTTTTATAGTTTAAAAAATTAGCCCAATAAATATTTTAAAAATAATTAATAATTAAGTATTAGCCCACCAAAAAAAGGGCGCATAACACTAGAAAAATGAAATTCGCCCGATTTTTTTCTTATGGAGCAAATTTCCATGGCATTCGCCTGGATTTACAGGGTTCAAATGGGGAGTTACAGTGATTCGCCCCAATTTTTTCAATGGTTAGGAGAGGTGGCTGGCCGCTGGACACCGATCTTCTCGCTGGCTGAGCCAGGGCGACCCTCTTTGGTCCATTCGTTGTTAGGGCCTTCCAGTTGGTATATAGCAGAGATGTACAGTTCGAAAAATATGGTATTGGTGTTCTTGTGGGAGATAACAGTGTGCCAGAGCCGCGCTCGACCTCAAACGCACGCCGGATTTACAAGTTCGCTCGATCTCAAGCGCACGCCGGATTTACAACGCTCTCAGAGTCCAGACAACGCCGCTTTTAACCAGTCGGTTCAAGGGTATGCACCTTCAGTTCAACTATAGTGTTATCAATATGTCTCTTAAGTTTCTTTGGTTTTTGGCATGACAATGGTAGAAAGCATGAGTTACAGTGAGCCCTTTCGTGGATGTTCATAAGGGTTGCTAAGTTTTGGGACAAAATTCTGGCTCCCCTAGTATAATAATTCCCCCCTTGCCCCAATTGGGTTTGGGGAAGGATTTCCCAAATAGACGCGACAGTGTTTTTTTGTGGAATACCACTGGTAACATGATTTACATTCGGTTTAGAACCTATACGAAAGAATTGAGATTTTCATCTATCTTATTCTACGAAAGGGCTCAGGGAATCACATCTCTTTTGGCACAAGCATGCTCATTTCTTATAGCCTCAGAACTCTCGTTGCTCACTGATACTTGACTTCATTGAGACCTAACTGTGTTTATCAAACTATTGTAAGAATAATGACAATAAAATGTTGAGCTGATGTGAGTTCTTGAACGATGAGAATTTTTGTGAAGTTTAATTATCAAATTTGGAAGGTGTACAGACTTGTTTATGACCTATCCCTAAAGATGTATCTTTGTTCAGTTGCGTGCTACTACCTTCAGTGGGATCAATGCATCAAAGAATACTTATGTCACAACTTCTAAACCTTTATCATTGTAAATTGATAGTGAAATTCCTATTACAAAACTAGACTTTAATGATGATAAAATATCTGCACTCATATGTGACTTCAAGAACTACTGTGATATGCTTTAGTCTTATGTCTTCCACAAGCTTAAAAGGTAGTGGTTAGGGCATGGCTCTACTTCATAATTTTCAAAGAAAACTCTAACTTATGATGTATAACAATAGACCAAACTTCTCTAGCTGCAAGGACCGATAAGAAAATAATACATGTACAGAGTGCCACAAATCTGTTAATACATCAAACTAACCTCTAATTGTTTGTTTCCACATATTGTCGTTTATATATGCATCAATAGGTCATCACACCTCTATTACAATAATTGTTAAGAGCATATTAATATCAAGAATACTTTTCAAATTCATTGTTCTATTAGATAAAAGAATCAACCTCCTTTTGATGGGGATGCATGTGCATGTGTTTTTTCAATAGAGTCACTGCTTAGTTTACAAAAGAAGATTTATTGCCTTGACCAGTTTTAATTGTGATTGTTGAAACTCCTATTTTACGGTTCACACCTGAGTTAACATGATATAAGCTCCAAAAATCCCACAGGTGATCCAACTACTATACGTTTAGAGGAGCCTTACTCAAATATGTTGTAACTTCAATGCATAATGCCCAAACTTGATGCTATTTGGGCCAATGAAAGATTCCATTTTTTGATGCATGAACCATACAAAAAACTTTGGATTCACCCATGAAATTGGTGATGGCATGAGTTTCATATTGGATTGGTTGAAGCATCTCATGGGGCCTTACGATTTTCTCTTTTTGCAAGTGAAATTATATGTTGTCATAAACCTAAAACTTTTGAGGAACCCAAAGTTGCTTATGTCACTACTTGTACTTTCCCTCTACTTTCCAAAAAATATCATGAACTTGTTGTTGGATGTGGCAAAGTTCAAACTCATTCAACACACAGAAACACACAGAAATTAACCATGGCATCACACAAACTCCTACACTGTGATCTCTGGAAACATCTGGATTGTGTAATGCCATGGTTAATTTTTGTGTGTTTCCAATGAACAGTGTCTTGCTCACTTTAAGTAGTTTGGTGACTTGTTTAGTTCTTAATGCCTATTATGGTTTCATATACCCTTGGGCATCGCCTTTCTAGAAATACCGGCCAACCTATAGTAGCTTGTCCTCTATGATTTGTATTAAGATCACTGAATAGTTACACAGAATATGATCTCTGATATGATAACAAAATTTTGAGGATGATCTTGTTGCATTTTAATGAAGGAAATAACTCTAGTCTATAAGGACTTGTTGTTAATCTCAACTCCTTGATATCCGTGACATAATTCTCATTATGATGACAGTGCTCCTGTGACAGAATTGTAAACTCCCCTCTTTGTCAATCCAACCAGCATCCCCTGTATTCAGCCATCGATTTTCTCTAAATGCAGCTGCAGTGGCTTCCTCTTGGCCCCAATAATTTTGCATCACATGAGGACCCTTTGTTAATATATTTCCCACATTATATCCCTCATTCTCATATAAAAATGTATTGCTTGGTTCAATCTGAATTTCCACATGAGGGGCCATTTTTTTAGAAAGTGGAAATCTCACATGGCCATCTAGATTAATCATTTCCTCTTTGGAAGCAATGATTTTCATTGCATTAAGTTCCTGCATTAGGATAGGAAAACATTTTTAAATTTAGTCTTCAACAAACTAGTTTCCATGCTTTGCAACCTAATAGATATGTATGTATTAAGGGTAGGTGCGCTTCATGTTAGAGTCCACAATGTGTCCTAGTGTCACTTATTAAATGCAATTGAGGTTAGGCCAAATAGGGTCCAAGTGCTCTGCCACCTTTGAAGTGTCTAACAGAGGCACAAAGTAGGGTTGAAACAACTCCACATTAAAGAAATTGCATAAACCAAGAAAGAGTGGAAGCTTAAAATTTAAAAGAATTATCACCCATGAAATTGGTGATGGCATGAGTTTCATATTGGATTGGTTGAAGCGTCTCATGGGGCCTTACGATTTTCTCTTTTTGCAAGTGAAATTATATGTTGTCATAAACCTAAAACTTTTGAGGAACCCAAAGTTGCTTATGTCACTACTTGTACTTGCCCTCTACTTTCCAAAAAATATCATGAACTTGTTGTTGGATGTGGCAAACTCATTCAACACACAGAAATTAACCATGGCATCACACAAACTCCTACACTGTGATCTCTGGAAACATCTGGATTGTGTAATGCCATGGTTAATTTCTGTGTGTTTCTAATGAACAGTGTCTTGCTCACTTTAAGTAGTTTGGCGACTTGTTTAGTTCTGAATGCCTATTATGGTTTCATATACCATAATAACTCTAATGAAGGAAATAACTCTAGTCTATAAGGACTTGTTGTTAATCTCAACTCCTTGATATCAGTGACATAATTCTCATTATGATGACAGTGCTCCTGTGACAGAATTGTAAACTCCCCTCTTTGTCAATCCAACCAACATCCCCTGTATTCAGCCATCGATTTTCTCTTTGTCAAATCTTCTATGTATTTCAATTTTCTAGTACATGGCTTTAACGGGGTATGTGAATATTAAGGTACCTTGAGTGGTTGCAGTATGCAACTATATCAGCCAGCATAGTTGGTACAGTGATCATTGCTGTTACAGAGTGTTTCTGTATCGCATTCATAGTAGAAGTCGCTTCAAACTTGGGTATGAAGACATGGCATCCTCCTGCCATTACAAGGGCCAATGCTGAAGAGATTCCCCCAATATGGCAGAGTGGAGATGTGTGGAGATAAACCTGCCAAGCACGACAACATCAACGAATATGGGAATCCTTTGAATTGTTTTTTAATTTCAACTTGGACATGAACTTGTTAGGCTAATCCATGTAGTGCTCATCTCTATCGCTACTACTTCTAGGATGGGTAGATTTTCTCCTTCACGACCATGGAAAGGTTTGTGAGAAGCTTAAAATGAGCAGTCACAAGTTAAATAATTACTTCTAATCTTCTCATTTCAAGTACGAATATGTAAGGCTCTTACATCATTGCAGTTTTAGCCAATAAGGGCAATTTTGGTGAGTGATTGAACGATAAGTGCACTATGGCTAAGGGCTACTCCCTTTGGCTTCCCAGTGGTACCTAGACAATACAAGTTAGAGGGCATTCATATACCAAGTACATAGAGGAGCCAAACCACAATAGTATGGCAGTAAAAGAGGGCCATGTTAATATACCTGATGTGAAGCAAATCAATGTAGTTGAATCGGGTGCCCAGCGAAAATTCAGCTCTTCAAATCCTCCTGCATATTGTCCAACAGACTCTGCAGTAATCACTAACCAAATAAAAAAAAACCAAAGATCAGTACAATTTAAAATTGTCAAAGTACTTTTGGGGTTTCCATCAATGGAATATATCATATGATTAATCCCAACAAATTAAGTGAAATAATTTCCACAAAATCAGGTTACAATACTTAATTACCCTCCCACCATCGGAAAAATGCAGTTGAACAAGAATGAACAATCAGCTAACTGTAAGGGCCCGTGCCAACAGAGATGACATAATCACTTTTACTTTGAATTGGGCAGACTCAAGGTGTTGCTTTCATTGGGAGGCTTCATGATTTTAGTTGCTAGATATTTACATCTTGGTTTTGGCAGTTTTCTAGTGTGATGCCTTGGAGTATGAGGCTTCTTCTTATTTTCTCTGCTACAGTGACGCTGAGTGCCTTTTATTGATCTACCCTTAATGATACTATAGATAACATATCATTGTATGATTTGATTGGTTGTGATTTGGATCCCCAAGACCCTTTTTCAATGACTCATGTTCGACAATACTATTCTATGATCAGTCACTAAATATTGCAAGAGTAACTACTAAAAAGATTTCCCTAAGATATAAAGGACATATTGCTACTATGGAGTAAGGGATGTTTTGGCTGAGTGGGATGAAACAATTTGAACTATGGTCATAATATTTTCACTAATTTGTTGTATGCAGAACCATCTGCACCATAAAATCTAAATGTTGTTTTTGATCTACTGATTTGACTGATACTCCTTTAAAAAACTATGACTTATGACATTTACTTATAGATGGGTTTCAATGTTCGAGTTCATATGTATATGGTTGGAATTTCTCTCATCAGGATTGGTATTGGGAAGAGAAGGGTTTTTTAATGCATTATATATGTCGATACACAGTTGAGTATAGGGATATCATAGTAAAATGTGTTTGGATGTTTTTGTTAACAATCTATATTGAGTATGTCAAGCACTGAGCTTGTTTTAACAGAGGACCATGAGTCAATAAAAGGACTGAATTGTGCATATACAAGGATATTTATGCTACTTGAAACTACCATAGACTCTATTGCTACATGTTTTTTTTCAGAAATTATGTAAGAGTAAAGGTTTTGGGGCTTCTTTTCTAACTTCTGCTTCATGGTGAAATTATTTTTGACAATATATGTTGCAAGGTTCTAAATTACTTGATCCCATATGAAAACCATTAAACCTTTTGGATTGAAATCTGACAAGAGAATTGAGATCTGAATACTGAGAAAGATTGTTGTTTTTCTCTACTTGGGAAATCAAGAGTAACCACATAAGTTTTAATGGATCCCCCAGGCAAAATTGTCACAGATCTTGAGTTGGGTTCCCATATTTGACAGAAAAAACAGAGGACCATACTTAGTATGATGATTGGTGGTTTTCAGCATTTGGCTGTATACATTTGGCCCAAAGATGAAATTGGTCCATAGGTTTTTCAGAAGCAGGAGATGGATCTATAATTGAACTCAAAAAATGTTAATTTTGAGTCTAGTATAGCTACATTGTTGAGCTATAAAGTCCTTAGATTTTGCAGTTGGGTGTTAATAATCATGAAGAGCAACAATTCATGTCAATGGATCAGCAGTTCTTCAGGAAGAGGTGGAAGGATATTAGAGGATATGGTGGCATGCATGATTTGGGTTATCTTGCTACTTGATTGGATTCTGGACCTTCTTCACCACCTGTGTCATAACAAGTCAATGGATATGTAGATAAAGAACTTTACAGGGACTTAAATGAGATGGTTTCTCTGGTGTATTCCTTCATTTTATGTTTGTGATCAATCTTATCCATTTTTCCATATGACCCAAGTATTAAGTTTTCATAATGAGTGGACATCAATGGGCTTTGGACTTGTGTTTTTAGTTGATATTCATGCAATTTTGATAAAATAGTAGCCCCAAATCCTTAAATGGTTGAAACCATCATTTTGTTTTCCTGAATCACAAACAGAAATGTTGCATAAGAATACAAATGAAAAAGATTATTCTTATTCTATGTAGTTGGCATTGCCCATTCTCTTTACAAAAAAAATATTTCCATCTATAATGTGTGTTGCTTTCATTGGGAGGCTTCATGATTTTAGTTGCTAGATATTTACATCTTGGTTTTGGCAGTTTTCTAGTGTGATGCCTTGGAGTATGAGGCTTCTGCTTATTTTCTCTGCTACAGTGACGTTGAGTGCCTTTTCCTTTTCAGTGGTCAAATTCTATGAGGATAAGGTTAATTATGGAAGATTATAGGGTGAATAAATCCTCTCACTATGCCACCCTGGTGACACTCCCACTCTTAGGGACTTGTCTACTAAAAAGGTGAAACTGGATTTTGGAAATGTGCATATCGTTAACCGAAGCTCAATATAATCAGTTTTGCGAGATGCTGGATTGCATTCATTATTTTTTCTTTCACTGTATTTTGTCACTGCAGTTGGAAGATTTAATGACAAGAAGCAATGTGACACAATGTTGTTTCTGGTTTTCTATTTTTTCTTTCGAGCATCACCTTAAGGAAGCCATGTAAATTCTAGAAAGGAGTTTTTTTTTTTAGAAATTGAAATGGGAATCTAGGTTGTTAGTCGGGCTCATTGTAATCTTGCCAATTAGTAGGAGTACGATGAGGTGTTGGGCATTGCTTTAGCAAAAACACTGAGCATAATGGAGATTTCTATATTTTTTTTGGTTTTCAAACATAAGAGGAGAGAAAATAATACTGAGAGCGAGAAACAAAGTGAAAACAATAAGTGCTAAAGTGGTGGCACTTTCAATGAAGAGATACTAGGACATCAAGGCTTGGTAACAGTCTCTTGGGTAGAGTAGTTCGTGCAAGTGCAAGTCAACTCTCAGAGAAAATTAATGGAGCTTGAAGCAATTTTCCAGTGAAAAATTTCCTCCTGCTCTAGGTTATTAACTTATTATACAACAAATGCATTAGCTACAATCATTGGGAAAACAGGTGATTGGGATGTTTTAGTAGCTGGTATTGTATTTGCTGCAATTGAGGGAATTGGCATTGTTGTGTATAGAAACCCCATACCCATAGCCAAGCTATAGTCTCTAGTTACAGAAAACTTCTAGAAAGCGGGAGTCTACTTAGGTCTTTTTTTAGATGCCTTCAAACTTGGAAGCTACAGATTATAACACAAGTGACTAAAGCCGCAGATGGATGCTATTTTTCAATTCTGAAATTTGCATAAGTAAATAGAACATTTGATATTCATTCCAGTGCCACAATTTCATACACCACTAATATTTAAATGGGATGTCACTTATCTCCTGTACAGTTACAGCCAGTGAAAGCTATTGCAAGGGCCTTCTATCCCTACACGTGGAGTTTAATTATAAAGCACATGATGGATGCCACTTTTTCAACATCTTTGTTTATTAATAAACAAATCCATGGTAATTTGGGGAAAGAGCTTGAGGGTTTGATTCTTTTTAGACACAGACAGAAAATGAAGAGACCATCAGGTTGAATTCAAAGGGGGAAAATTTGGTGGTCTACTGAAACATGCAGAGTGGCATCATGTGGCAGGAAACCATCGAAAAGGACATCATGCCAGATGTTGTGTATATGTATCAATTGTGGAGCAGAATAACAATGGGAACAATAATTCAAATCCTCAAGTTCATGATGATGAGAAGATTTAAAGTAATTTGTTTGTGGAAAATGGTAGAAAGAATAGTCAATCTATTTCAGAGCATGCAGCATGTCTTGATGAGGCAACAAAAGTCTTATAAAAGTTTTGATAGAGGTAAGAGAACTCAAGGAAAACAATGAAGGTTGGGTTGATGAGTTGTGCAAAAATTTACTGTATTGGTCATTCTCTAGAGAGGGCATTAAGGCATAGAGCAAAAATTGGGATCTAGATGTTGAGTGGTAGGTAAAACATTATGGATTCTAGGTGGTAGGATATGTTTGGGCCACATGAAATGGATTTTCAAGCCGCTCAAAATGCAAATGACAGAGATTCCTTACATTTGGAGGTAGATTCCTTTAGAAAATATCTTTCAGAAAAGTAAATATCAATGAAAGCCTCCTCATGATTTCATCCTGACTTGAAACACGAGTTTGATACTACCATAGAGAAGTTAATAGCTTACATTGAGGAATTCATTTAATATTATACTTTGGAAATTGTTCCTTGCATGGAGAGATTGTCTTATCTTGATACAAGCCTCCTTTTTCTTATTACAAAATAGAATGTAGTTAATTCTCATAAGTGAACCTAGTTCATAGATGTTTTTTTAAGCTTGATTCTGATTATGGAAATTCGTTGGAAAAATAAGCTATAATTTCTTTGGACATGTTCCTCAGAGAAATATTCAATTACGAAGAAAAGGAAGTAGAGCTTATAAATGAAAAGTAAATGTGATGAATTCAAATAAAACCTCAAAATGAAGAATAAATTAGGGAATTGAAGGACCTTTTATGTAAATTTTATGAGAATTTTAAATAAATGAGAATGGATAACATAAAAATAAGAACTAATATTGAGCAGACAGAAAGAAAATTGTTGTCAGTTAGAGAAAATCTGATATTTAAGACATCTGATATTTTTGTTTCTTGTATCATGATGATTGTTTTATTTTCCTTTTTAATTCGATCTTTGAGATATCTCTTCTTAATCTAGTTCCTTGACATTTTGTAAATGGCATGTATACGCCGGCAATGATGGCAGTTATACAATTGTCGTTCATATTCTTCATTTCTCAAAAAGTAAAAAGCATTTGTTTGATGCACTTAGTTTCTTTTTTGCATTCATAACATTAAAGGAACTGAAAAGAAAAACTTGCATTTGCATGTAGGATTGTGTTTTTTTTGCAAAAAAGGAACATTAGGAAATTTGCATTTAGTTTTGTGCTCAATGTTTTCTTTTGTTCATTGATTTGCTTGCTCACAAAATTATTTGCTCTCTTCCCTTTGTAGCTAGGTCTTTCATTGAAAAACTAAAAGTGAAAAGTTTGCTTATCATTCTTAGTTTGCATTTAGGAATTTCTACATACATCATCGCGGTACCATTGAAAGGCAAATTGTTAAGCAAGATCAATATAAAATTAATCTCAATTTATCTAAAAATGCATTGGAACCATAACAATAACATTTAGAAGGTCTAGGCTAGAGACGTGTTCCGGCGTCGTAAAACATAGCAGCTGTCGTTAACTTGTCTGCGATACATTCCGAGTGTGATATCTCACCCCACGTACGTAAGTATATCGTAGCACGTCCCTTGGGGCGGCGTTACAGTACGATAAGTATATAGGTGGTGCTCTCACTGTGCGGTTTCGCATTAGACAACGCTATTACGGACTTGGGCCTCCACGTATCTTCGGGTATATTTGGGAGGACAACTTTTAGGTGCTATCCATCCATAGTGAACCGAGTCGGCCGCCTTTAAATTGTGATACACCGAACACAGCATTCGGGGAGATTGCCTGCCCGTACTTCTTGGCTTGCCAGGAGGTATTCTGCAGTTCACAGTTTACTGGTAAACCCTTTTGCCTAGCATTACCCTCTTTTTGTTTATTTATTTTTGGTTTAAATTAATCAACAATCATGGAAGAACATAATCCTACCCCCCGTCGTTCGCGTAGATTAGCTTTAAAACCACCTTTACCACTAGAAGTTACTTCTAGTAGGCGAAGGCGATCAAAATCTGCCCAACAATGATGTTGATGTTGTGGATGATATTACTTGATGCTTCATGATGGGTGTTCTTTCTCACTTTCACATAATCTTGTTATAGCCTCTGCTTGATGCTTTTTTTGCTATGGTCATGTCAGGCATTAATTAATTGTCTTCAATGTTCAATGTGTGAAGAGTGCAAATGTTCCCTTGATGCAGTTTAAATTCAGGCACAATAGACTGTTGTTATGCACCATGTTTCCCCGGCTCCTACATATTGGAATATGCCCAAAATGATTTTGGAGAGTGATATCCATTCATGGAAGGATATTTGCACTCGTCTTTCATGGAAGTTTATTTGCACTTGTCTTTCATTCTCTCATGAACCAAGTGAAATTTCTTGGGGAATTTCTAGTCAACAAGTTTTAGGAGTTTGTGTCAGATTTGGGTAGACTCGTAGAATGATTAGCTTGTGGCTGCTATAAACTCTTTTTGTCAACCCATGGATGCATGGATTAAATTTTCACTTGATTTGTAGTTTCCAATGATTTGACACTAAGAATCATTGGCTGACTGTGGTGATTCGTTGACTTCTTTTCTTCTTTTTTGCCCCTTTCCCTTAGATGATCATTCATGGGAGGGGAAGTTCCAGTGAATGTATGATTTGTGGTGTGCATTTATCTATTGGTTAACTCTTTGGTAACATCCCATGACTGTTATTTCAATGGAACTTGGTTAAATAACAAACACTAAGTGCTAATTAGTAGTTTTAAATGTTTGATACAATAATTAATTTTGCTTTATAGGATCCCAAACGTGCTTTTTTGGGCCTGAAACTTTACATGGCACCCGTGTGTTTACAAATCATGGAAAGCATTTGAGTCTTTTTAGGTTATTTCATGGCCATACTGGACGTGTTTCACTATGGAAAGGAAATTATGGTCAACAGGAGGACAATGTCTTAAGGGATTTCTTTCCATTTATAAGTAAAAGAATCACTAGTAACTGACTAGTTTCCTTCCTCACTTTTATCATGGAAAATGATAGAGGATATGTTTCAACTTCTTATAACCAATTCTTTACAACTTAAGGGAGAGGTGTTTTGGAAAGGATGATTAAAGTTATTGTAATATTTTGTTGTTTTGTTTAAAGCTTTCAAGTGTTCATTAGGTGATTTGGAGATATGATTTAATTTAGTGGAAATTTTTTTTTATATTTTATATTTGAATGATGTTCTTTGTTTTATAGATGATGACTCATGATGTTATTGTTTTGTGTATAATGATTTATTTTTGCTTTTGGGCTTGGGCCTTGGCACAACATTTTAATAAAAAATTGCATAATGGTTTTTGTGAACATTACACTTATTTTACTTTGAAAGCTACTTACAAATCTAGTAATTCTCAACTCTTGGAAACTATTGATGCAGGTTTCTAGATCGATTTGAAATTTTACTTCTGGAATATTTAGTGAGATGTCAAAATCTAATCCCGGGAAGAAACTATCAAGGCAAATTGATGTATTATCATACTTTAAAAAGTCTCAATCCAAGAATACACATTCTCTTCATGCTTCAAGCTCCTTTGAACAATCTATTACCGAGAGAGATGTTAACTCTTCTGAAAATGTATCTGATATCCATATGATGGATGAAATAATAGGTTCCGCAAGTGATCAGGGTGAGATAAATGCAGTTTCAACAGAAATTAATGATGAAAATGTTAAAGATATTTCCTTGGAAGGTGACACAAACCATTCACGGAAAAGGAAAAAAGTCCAGTGGACCATAGGGAGAAAATTCCAAGATGATTGGCTCTCAAGTTTTCCATTTATTGAAGAAATACCTTCTACAAATGAGGATTTACGAGAAGTTAAATGCCTTGCGTGTAGTTGGAAAAGTTGCAAGGTAGTGAAATTTCAGATGAAGCTAGATACAGTACAAAAGCATGCAGGAAAGGTTTATGAAAAGAAAATTGTAGATGGTAAAGAGAAATCTATTGTCAGATGGAAATCTATGGAGGAATGCCGACATAGCCAATGTGTGGAAGAATACAAAAAATATTTAATAAATAAGAAGAAACTTGAGGCAAGTGGAGGAACCATCATATCTCAATTTGAAAAGACGATGGAAAGAAGTTTGTTATCCAAGACGATACAATTGAGCACTGTATTTCACATCTTAAGTAAAGGTCGTCCTATGACAGATTATCCAGATTAGATGAAATTTCTATCTTTTCTTCACGTGCCAAACTTTCCATCTTCTCATTGGTCCATAACTAGTGGTTGGGAATGGGCAAGATATCTAGCTCAAGTAGAAATTGATGATTTGAAACAGGAGATTGCAAATGCTAGGTTTTTGGCATTGTCTTTGGATGAGGTTACAGCTATTGATAATACTTCATGGATTTGCATGAGCATTTATATGGTTAATGACCATATTAGGCATTCCTATCTACTTGGGATTAAAAAGATGAGAGAGACTTCTACAACTGAAAATATTTATGAACTTGTTCTTAATACTTTGAAGGAAAGTGGTATGGATCATTTAACGATTGCAAAAAAGTTGGTATGTGTTGGAGCAGATGGAGCATCGGTAATGCAAGGACAAAGGAATGGTCTTTGTGTTCAACTACAACTATCAGCTTCGCCATATATGATTAATATTCATTGTATGGCTCATAGGATGAATCTTGCATTTAAAATAGTAAGCAAGTTTCCATTAGTTTCAAAAGTTGAAGATCTTGTACGTGAGACTCATGCATACTTTTCTCGTAGTCCCAAACGATATTTAGAGTTTCAACAATTTGCATATGGTGTTACGGATGGAAAAAAACTACTGAAAGATGTTGATACAAGATGGATCTCATTAAATGGACCAGCTCAAAGACTATTTAGTGAGTTTAAATCTTTGGTAGGGTTGACGTATGCAAATCGCTACAATGTAGACAAAGCTCAAGATCTTCTTTTTCGACTAACTGATATAGAAACATTATTGACATTGGCTGGAATTCTTCCTATGCTACATGAAATGAATGTCCTCGTGAAAATGTCTCAGAATCACACAATGTATATTGCCGAATACACAAATGCGAGAAAGTTAGCATGCCTTGCATTGGATAATTTGTATATGATGCCAGACTCTTTTACTGGTCCAGAGTTTACAAGTTGGACTAAGATCATCAATATAGAAAATACTAAAAAAAATTTGACGTTTGATGAAAAAGGGATACTATGTATCACAGTGCATGGGTATATGGTCCCCTTTCATTATATTAGTAAGACAAGACGAATCACCAAAGATTGCCCCGTGTCAAGAGACCAATTTGATAATATTGTTATCTCAGTGAGACAAAATTTGATAGAAATTGCAAGATCACTATCATCAGAGATAAGAGAACGATTTCCTCGAGATGAATTGTTGGAGGCCATGTGTGTGGTATACCCTCAATATTGGAACAATTGTCAATGTTCAAGAAATTTAAAAGCCGATTTTCAAAAGAGATTAAAATGTTTAGTAGACCACTTTTGCAAGAAAGTCTCGATACATGGAGAACAAATTGAAGGTATTTTAGATTCATCAAAATTGTATCAACAAGGTGGACGCTTTGCTAAAACAATGTGGAAGCAATATCCTTTTTTGGAGAATCCTAATGAAAACGGTGCTATAACAAGATTATGGAATACTTTAAGTGCTAGCCAATACCTGCAAGAAAACATATCGGAATATTTTAAATTAGCAGATTTGTGTCAAACTATGATTTTGGGATCAGTGGAGGATGAGAGAATGTTTAGTGCACTATCATTTTTGAAGTCAAAGTTGAGGAACAAGCTTGATAAACATTTGGATACATGTTTAAGATTATATGTAACAAAGTATGACGTTGACAATTTTCCATATGAAAGAGCACTAGCGCTTTGGCGATCAGATTGTGATAGAAGGGGAGAAAACAATATAACAAATTTATCTAATGAACTTGATACAGAACATAATGTTTTGGAGGCTCATAATGATAGTACATTTGGAGAAGATCATGTTCACAATGTAGAAAATGATGACCAAGATGAGAATTGGGAAATTGAAATACCCTAGGACTCTTATTTTGGTATACATGTTCCGTTGATCATGCAAGATTACTACATGTCAAATTCAGGGAAAAATGGGTTCTATATTTTGTATTTTTCATTGTAACATTGCAGCTACATTTCTTTCATGTGTGTTATTTTAAGATTGATGTTTCATATTTAATCCTTACATTGTTTGCTTCTTATTTGTGACAGGAAATGAAACTGGATTTGATGATTTTGGGACCTATTTTCACATAGATAGTGTTTGACTAGTATTAAATGATAAATAACTAATTTAACAAGACTAATGCAAAGCATCAATGGGCTCATTCAAGTACATGAAACTACCTTGATGTCTAGCTTTGACATCTTAGAAATTTTTAATGGTATATATGTTGCTTGTGTTTGGGGAATTTTGCTGAGTTTCGAGTTTTATATTTTCTTGGAAAATAATTATTGATATTTGGAAAATGTGTGATTTTATATTGGCATTGGAAACGAAGCTAGTTTTGATCTTTGATTGGAAATGAAATCAGATTTGATGAAGTTGGGACCTATTTCTTTTCACATAGATAGTGTCATAGTATTAAATGATAAAGAACTAATTTAAGAAGTCTAACGCTAAGCAACAATGGTCTTATTCAAGTACATGAAATTGTGTTAATGTCTAGCCTTGATATCTTTGAAAATTTTAGTGGTTTGTTTGTTGCTTGTTTAGAGGATTTTGTTGAGTTTGAAATTAGTCTCTTGAATGCTTATGGTTCTCATATCATGCATATATCGATAGATCGATAGATCCATTTCTATTATTATAATCATTATTGTTTTCTTTATATATTTGGTGGTTTGAGGAAAGATATTTTATTTCCTTTCACTTTGTGGCATGATTTCGACATCTTCACCTTTTAGAATATAGTAAAATATTTTTCTTATTATATATTTTTCTTGGAAAAGAATTATTGAGAGTTAGGTGCAAATGCACAATGTTGTGTAGCATTAATGTGATAAATATGGGATAGTGCAAAGCATAGTTTTGAAGATTAGTCTAAGTTGACTCGTACCTAATCAACTCAGTCAAGTTGATTGTTGGTTGAACGACTAATTGTTGGTTCAATGGACAGAAGGTCTTGCAGGCACAAATACCAAAGGGAAAAATGGAGCCCATCATGGGGTAATCTTTGTAATTCTCCACCACTGCTACCTTTCCTCAAACTCCTCTCCAACCTCAATATCAGTGCTAGTAGTAACATGACAAACAACACTACGCTTAGCAGAACTATAAGAACGTGTTTTCCAAACTACACGAGAACTACTTCCCTCACGAGTCACCATGTGCCATGCTTGGTCTCGGTGGTTCTCTTCCTTCTACTCCTGGTTCAATTACCATATCTTCATTGGAACCAACACCCCGAACTCCACTAGACAACGATTCACCATTTTGTAGTAGTGATTCGCCATTTGTACTCGTGATTCGCCATGATTTTACAAGATAATATAATCTCGTGAGAGATTCGCCAAAAAATTATATATACATATTATATTATTAATAAAATCGCCTTCCATTTTTCCTATGTATCATGGGGATTCGCCTATTTTTTATATATAAAAATTTAGGGGGGTTCTTAAAATTATCCCTGCTCAGAAATTAAACTAAAATGATTTGGAAAATCGAACTTCAGATTTAGTTGAAATGTGTCATTAGTTCCGGAATCGTTTGCTATTTGTTCTGCCACCTGTAAGAGTTAATCCTGTTCGAGGATTACAAGGATAGTTTCTGATAAAGATATAACTTCAATTAAAGCTTTGTCACCATAAGATACATGCTGCCACCTGTAGATTTTGAGATACACGTTGCCACAACCATTTTCCAGAAATTCTGCAAGTTTTGTTGTTGTTCATCAAATATCAGGATAATTGAGCCACGTTGCAGAGGAATCATGATAGTCATCACAGCCAGTGAGTTTTCTTGCACAAATAAGGCACGGGGAATGCATTGTTCGCTGTAAGGTGAAAAAAAAAAATCAAAATAAATCATGACTGAAAGATGTGTTTATTATGATTGATTGCATGATTGAAATAATGAATGAGTGAAGTTTTGAAAACATGTAGTTCGCTGAGCCTAGAACCATACCTGTACATGCATCAAACAGTGAAGTTTCAGTGTTGATAAATGAAGGAAACGAGTCAACTGCCAGTGGAGGTAACAGATAAGGAATCAGAGACCATATCTTCTAAAAAAATCGAAATTGCTAAGAAGCCATTATTTTTCGTTGTTTTTCTGAAGCAAACCAGAATGAAATTTGAAAAACGAAAACATGGGTTTTCTTCAGAACGAGTCTAATTAGGCTCCATACGGGCAGTTTTCTCAAATTCATTTATGTTTGGTATATTTTTATGGTTCTTTCAACCTCTATTTTGTAAATTGCTTGAAAAAAAAATGCTGAAGTCAACTTTGAGCTTAATGGCTCTCTTGGTTTGGTTAATGGAAGACCATATGATGGTGGATGGATTAAAAAAAAAACATGAATAATGCTGCAAATATGGAATCATTGTTGGATGTAGATCAGTATGTGACATTCTGTGAAAAGGAGGGACTCTAGTCATTAAGCAGCAACTTCTCTCTTTGATGAATCATAATGATTTTTGAAATTCCTTGTTTCAGTGGGTTAGAATCCAGAATTAAAGAATATCGATTTGAGAATGCTTTTCTCAAAAGAGTTTATTAAATCTCTGAAGGCAGAATAAGATTTGATTTGCAAAAGCAGAGAGGATTAAAATTCAATTTTTTTGAAACAAGTATGGTTTTGATTTTTAAAGGTTGAAGGCATAGATATCCTTTTTACAGGTAGCTTCATCTTCAAAGGGACAGATTCACAAGTACATCAGTACATCAGTCAACATACAGAGGCAGAAGATCAATGAGACAAAGACAAGCATGAGGACATGCTTGAGGATCAGCAAGGGGGAGATGTTGGCCCTCAGGTTTGGTCTATTTTTGCTTAGGGAAACCTACTTAATCCTTATATTTTCCATCCATTTTCCATCACATCCATCTCATTTTGATGTATTTTATGCATATTCAGTTTTTTAATTTTAATTTTGCAATTTCTAGAAGTTTTTATGAAAATTGAGTTTCAAGTGCAATTTTGGACTGAATCAGAAATTCCCGTAATAGCTGTGTGGATGACATGTTTGCAGGACACTTGGGCTCGAGTTTGATGCATGGATGGACAACTTGGGAACTAGGACTAAGCTAACTCCAATTGGTTCGGCCAGAACAAGCTTTATTAGGCCCGGTCAAGGCTGGTCAAACATGACTAGTCACCAGAAAATCCCTAGGAAATAGGGCAGTTTTGAGATTTTATGGGATTGACCATATTTCTTGGGATGAATTGGATGAGTTCGACTTAGATAGGTGGATATGAGTAGATATGAGTGTTAGAGATAATATAGATCAGTTTGTTTCATTAAACCTCTATTTAAAGCCAAGACTTTGATGGCTTTTGGAGAGGAATGGAATTTATATGTAACTTTTGTATAATTTGAGTTGGGAGAGCTAATTTGAAGAACTTGTTTCATTTTAATTTGTTGTTCATGCTTGGTTGATTTACTGAAGTTTTTGTAGCTGAGATTTCTTCAAGTGTGCAAGGCAAGGGTGGAGGGCCCCCACACCAAGCTAAGTACACACTTAGTTCAATTTTCATAAACTTTCATGTACTGGGCTGTTTCAAATGTATTTAGATGTGTGATGATTTGGCCGAATGAATATTGGTTTAATTCTAATATACATATGAAGGGGACACAAAGGAATTTAAGTTAAATTCCCTTCTATTTGATCTTGAACTAAACCTAATTTCATTCTCCAGTTCTCATTTGAAGTTATTTCTCGCATTTCGGTTTGAAGCAATGTAGGATAATGGATATAATAGGATTGTGAAGAAGGACAATCTGGACCTCCTTAGTTAGGAGCCTCTTCTTTTACATCTTCTGCATCATAAGCCATTGCTAATTAGTGCTCTTAGATTTATCTTCATGAAAGTAGTATTGTAGGGAAGGACAACCTGGTTCTCCTAAGTTAGGAGCCTCTTCCCTCATATATTACATAAATGACTTAGAAATTGTTAAAATAGGTTTATATTTGTAATATGTATTTCTTTAAATCTTCAAATTTTATCTTCTAAACTTGATTATATCTGATGTCCATATACAGTGGATTTGCCTCCAAGTTTTACAAACCCGGATTGATAATTAAATACTTGTGTTAATTTAGTCAATAAATTAGCTCAACAACGCCATATGAAACCAAAGAATGTACAACTCAAATTAAATTCAGACCAGTCGTTCCTGACAACGAGAAATATTGGCAAGTGTTTGATGGAGACAAACAAATAGAAGACTTCATGCAGTTCAGAAATGAATTTGAACTACCAAGTTCGGATTCAGACTATGAAACAGACTTCCCTAGTGAAGAAATTTTTCTTGATGAGGAAGAACCGTCTCCTGAGCTTGCTGATGTAAACCTTTTATCTAGCAAACTTGAAAACAAAATAGAAATGGTTGCAGGGTTAGACACAGAAGACATAGAAACTCTGCAATCTAAAAATCATAGTTTGCCAAAAGGTCTGACTCCTTTAGAAGAGTTGTTTGATTTCAACGATGTGGCTAAGAGGCCAAAACTGGAGCCTGTGGAAACTAAAATTGAAGAGTGCAATATAGGCAGTGAACTAAAACTGAAAATGATCAAACTGTCTAAGAATTTACCAGCTCACATTAAACTCAAATACATAGAGTTGTTTAAAGAATTTTCTAATGTTTTTGCCTGGAGTTATGAGGATATGAAATCCTATGACACTGAAATAATTCAGCACAAAATTCCTCTCAAAGAACACCAAAATCCATCTAAACAAAAGCTGCGTAGAATAAACCCTGTTCAGTTACCTTTGGTTGAGAAGGAAATCAAGAAAATGTATGAAGATGGTATTATTGTCCCTATTAGATATTCTGAGTGGGTGTCTAATCTGGTGTCAGTTAGGAAGAAAACATGAGAGATTAGGCTTTGTATAGACTTTAGAGACTTAAGAAAAATCTTCACTAAAGGACAACTACCCTTTACCCAAGATGGACCATATTTTACAAAGGGTAGTTGGTTCGAAAAGAATTTCTTTGCTTGATGGCTACTCAGGATACAATCAGATTTTAGTTCATCCTGATGATCAATTAAAGACAACGTTTACTACACCTTGGGGCACTTTCATGTATTGGAAAATGCCCTTTGGTCTAATGAATGCTGGTGCTACTTTTCAGAGAGCCATGGACATAGCATTCTCGGAAGAATTAGGCTACTTCAACATTATTTACCTTGATGATGTCACGGTTTTTTCAAAGACAGATGAAGAGCACTTAGAACATTTGAGAAAGGTTTTTGAGAAATGCAGAAAGTTTGGGATATCTTTAAACCCAAAGAAAAAACTATTCGGTCTCCAAGAAGGTAAACTTCTTGGGCACATCATTTTAGAAGAGGGCATTAAGATAGACCCAAAGAGGATTGAGGCCATATTGCAAATCTCTCATCCTCGAAACATCAAGGAACTCCAATCTTTCATTAGAAAGATTAATTTCTTGAGAAGGTTCATACCCAACTTAGCTGAGCTCCTTAGAAACATTACAAACATGCTGAAGAAGGAGCAAGGGGTAAAATGGACCTTGGAAGCAAAGAAGTCCTTTGAACTGGTAAAACAAGCGTTAACCAAAACACCAGTTCTTATAAGTCCTGATTTTTCAAAAGATTTTTGTATTTTTTCATTTGCGTCAGAACATACAATAACTGTTGTCCTTTTACAGAAAAATCCACAAGGACAAGAGCAGCCTATTTCATTCTTTAGCAAGGCATTGAGGGATGCCCCTCTGAAGTACAACATTATGGAAAAGCAAGCTTTTGCTTTGGTCAAGGCTTTAAAAGACTTCAAAGTATACATCTTGCACTCACACATCATTGCCTTTGTCCCAAATTCAGTTGTGAAAGAAATTCTAACACAGAACCCAGATGGTAAGAGAGGTAGGTGGATAGCTATTATTCTTGAATATGATTTAGAGATCAAGCCCACTAAACTCATCAAAGGCCAAGATCTAGCTAGATTAATGGCTGAATCAAATTTTGAAGTTCTTGATACTAATATGATAAATGCTTTAGATGAACAAGAGGAATTGTCAACTCCCATTGTTGAAGACCTTTATGAATTCCTCTTGGTATGCTGATATTCTTTATGTTTTGCTTAATTTGAACACACCTCCTGGTTTATCAAAAACAAAGGAAAGGTTTTTAAAGTTAAAATTTGTAAACTACTACATTATAGATAAATGTCTTTATTGGAAAAATGCAAGTGGGATATTGCTTAAATGTTTGCCTAAGTATGATGAAGAGAAGGTTAAGCACAAGTTCCATGAAGGAGAATGTGGGGGCCACCTCTACTGGAAGACAATAGCCAACAAAATCCTAAGGGCTGGTTACTATTGGCCCACTCTCTTTCTTGATGTACACAAGATGATCATTGCCTATCATAAATGCCAACTTTTTGAAGGTAAAAGAAAGTTGCTGCCCTTACCTCTGCATCCAATCACTGTTGAAGCTCCTTTTCAATAGTGGGGACTTGACTTCATAGGAGAAATCCATCCACCATCATCTGCCCAGCATAAATGGATTCTCACTGCAACAGATTACTTTACCGAATGGATAGAAGCAATCCCTTCTAGGCAAGCCAATGACTCCGTCATCATAAAATTCATTGAGACTCATATTCTCTCTAGATTTGGTTGTCCTAGGAAGATCATCACTAATAATGCAGCAGCATTTGGATCAAAGAAGATGGTTGAATTCTGTCACAAATATCAGATAACATTGGGGCATTCTACTGCTTATTACCCTCAAGGTAATGGGTTAGTAGAATCCTCAAACAAGAGCTTGATGAACATAATCAAGAAGTTATTGGAGGACAACAAGAAGTCTTGGCACACAAAGCTAGTTCATGCACTATGGGCTGACAGATTGACATTGAATAAATATATTGGTATGTCACCCTACCAGCTTGTGTATGGTACAGATGCAATTTTTCCAACCAGCCTTGGTGTACCAGTTATGAAGTTGATTTAAGAGTTGCAAACTAAAGACAATGACATGATCAGAAGGATAAATCAGACTATTCATCTTCAGCAAACCAAAGAGGAGGTTTACAACAAATCATTACAAAAGCAAGACAACATCAAAAATATTTTTGATAGAAGAACAAAGGCCAACAATTTCAATGTTGGGGACAAAGTTTTAAAGTGGGATTCAAGGAGAGAAGACAAGGGCAAGCATGGGAAATTTGAAAACTTATGGCTTGGCCCTTACCTCATTCATTCTGCTGCTGGTAGCAATGCCTAAAAAACACACTTCTAGTTAGTCATACAGCCTAATCATGACTAATTAGCTTTAAATTTACTGCTGATAGGTTATTAAATTTGATTTTCCAAACAACTCAATCTTGGCTTATCAGCTAGGTAGATTAGGATAGAAAATAAAAGGTTCAAACAAGCTCAAAATCTGAACCTAAGATTCCAAAAGAAGAATGACTCCAATCTGTTTAAAACTGTGAGTCAAAAACAGAGGTAAACTGGTTCTAATCAGCTCAAAATCTTAACCAGATAACAAGGAAAAAACAGCTCGAATAAACTACAAAACAGAGCTAAAGAAAAGAGAAGGTCGTGCTTAGAGCTTTCAGATCTTAAGCCTTCAATGTTTTGATTTAATTTTCTATAAAATAATATCTATGTGCAGCTTGTTTTTTATGCCATAGATTAGCAACAAGTTATACTGTTCAATCCTAACTTGTATGCTTTTAAATTTTTGTTTTAGAAATTAGTGAATTAAAATCTGTTAGACTGTTTAATCCTAACAGATAGTAGATTAGGTAGAGAAGCTTATGAACTCAACTGTTTAATCTGAGTTCATGGAGAAATAAGAAGTAGAAATAGATTAGTTTTTTGCTTCCAAAAGAATAAAATGTTTGTAAAAGAGTTTTCCAATCCAAGTGCACTCTGATAGAAAAAAAAAGGTTAGATCAGTAGGATTGGGTAGGTAGAAATCTTGTGTTGATAAAGTTCCATTGGTTTTTCATGACTGCTAACATTTTCCAAACAGAAGAAGATCATCCAAGTAAAGAAAGTTGCATCCCAATGGATGAGGCACTAATCAGCCTCCCAGAGAATGCATGTCTGAAGTTCTTGATGCCTTCAATAAGGCACCATCCCCATGTGGAGCCACTGTTAACCACCTATAAAATTTCTCATATCAAATAGTGGCTAAATCATTTTTGAAGCCTTCAAGAAACAAGTTTTATTGCAAAATTGTTTATTCTTGAAGTCTTGTGAAGACATCATGTCTTTTGATTAAATCTTCACTGTTTTTTCCCTTTTAAACTCAGAAATTCTACTTTGTTCCTGAAGAAAAGACTGCTGCAAAAACTCCATTTTTCCCCTCTTTTCACTTCAAATTAAACTTCATTTTTACCCCTTTATTCCCCATGACATTCCTCCATTTTTCATTTATTCCCTTCTTTCCTTCATCAAAATCCCTTTTATAAGGTTTAAAACTCACTTTTGAACCTTACCAAAACCCCCAAATCCATCAAAAAACCTTGAAAATTTCATACAAAATAAGTTTTTTTTTTTTACTATAGGCTTAAGCCCCTTTGGGCTAAGTCCTAAACCACTTCCCCACATATGCCCATGCCCTAGAACCAGGCGCTAGACCCATCAGGCACTTATTGCATCACAAATAATCGGTAAGCATAAGTTTTGTGTTATATGAGACCTCCGATCCGATGAGCCCCTTTGTATTTATCCCCCGATCCCTTGTCTCGTTCGCATAACCTTGGGCCCACAATCGGGCGCTGAAAACATTATATAAACCATTCCCAATCACTTTTTCCCTTTGTAAAAATCATAAAACCCACTTTTCCAATGTTTATATTAAAACCCGCCAGTTCATGGTTTTAATAAAAATAACCATTGATCTTTTCCCGATCGACGATCTACACGATATCGCATGGGAGTTTTTCCAAATGGGTAGATTGAAAAGGCCCGCACCATAGTTCCGATGCAATTGGCCCTTTATATGTTTTAACCCTGGTTCCTTTAACCTCTTCATATATCCACAGGCCCCGCAATCGGGCACCAAGCTTCATATATATAACCCGCCCCGATGCAATAAAACCTTTGTATTTCATAAAAAATGTTTTTTTTATGTTTTACACTAAGCCCGCCGTTCATTGGTTGGAGCTCTTCTCCACCGTTGATCTTGGACCAATCAAACGGCCAACGCTAGATCGCATCAGATATTTCCATTGGCGCAGTTTATTATTTTATTCGCCACCTCCGATTGGCAGTCTCTCGATTCATCCTCCACTGTCGATCTGATCTGCAGATCGACGGCCCATAGACAATCGCATCGGTGCTCCTCTGTCCATTGCTCCCGTCGATCGCAAAGCTCCGATTACATCTGGGTCGTCCACATGTCAACATCCGACGGTCTAGATCTTTCCCCGCCACCTTTGTTAAAATTCATACACCCCGCTTTATAATGTTTTTTGGCCAAATCTCAGTTATTGATCTCTGCAGATCAACGGCCCATATTAACCCCTTTCTCTGTCTCGTTTATTTTTTCCCTTTAACCCCATTTTAAATCCTGACCGTTGATCCTTTACATCTAACGGCCTAGATTAATCCTGACAGGCCCAACTCTTGTGGGTCCTGCCTTCCTCCAAATTTGATCCCAGCCGTCCACCCTTGATCCGACGGCTTAGATTGAAACCACTTATGCCCTGTCCCACCTATTATCTCCCGAGCACCTGTCCTATATCATGCTCTTTCCACAGCCGTCAGATCCAAGACCCCAGATCTGACGGTAGACGCTCATTTTCGCGAACTTTAAGCACGATCGTTAATTCCCCAAAATCATGCGATATGGGTGGTATTAGAATGCTACGTGTCACCTTCTAACGCATATCACGTTCAAAAATTTGAAACCACCTTTCTCCCATTTTGTCGCGCAATACTGCCAGTTTTCCCTCCCGAAACCGCTTTCCCCATTTGCATTATGTTTTATCGCGTGCGCTCCCCGCCATTGATCTCTGCAGATCAATGGCTCAGATTCAATCTGGCCTTTAAACTATTGCCCTCCGCCTTTTCCAAGGGCCTTCGTAGACCATTCTCCACCGTTGATCTCGTGGGCCGATCTCATCCAACGGCCATGCTCTAATCCCAGCCTTTGAAGCAGTCTGACCAAAAAATACGCAGGATTTATTAATATTTCTTTGTTTGTGCAGGTTTCAAAGGTTTTCAAATGTTTTAAAAAGAAAATAAAAGCTGAGGGTGACGATCGTTCAGGCTTTGTTTATCAAAGAGATTGTTCCACAGGGTTGCAACACCATGTTTGTCGGTGTCTCATGAACGTTGGCAGCTCTATAAAGGCCCCTGTAATATCTGCACATCGACAAGACACGGCAAAGGATAATTAAAATAAAGAGTATCAGTGTTGAAGACCCAATCGAACTAGAGATTAATAATTAAAGATTAATTATACAGTTTGGGGTGGATTACGGCTAAGATCGAAAATCAAAAGCCTAATCCACTAAATTAAACACAGTTAAAGAGCAGAAGACAGAATTAGGCCGAATTAAGCCTAAACACACAGAATCAAATCAAATTGACAGTGTTTAAAGAAAAATCAATAATATCTATTAGACAGAGGATGTCTCCATTGCCACATCAGAGGCTAATTGGTTCCTCTCAGCTACCTAATGCCACCTGTAGCCTCAAATCCTTCAACAGAGGCCGAGTAATGACCAGAACAGAGGATCTTTTCCTCAATATAGTCAAACAGTTATTCCAAGCCAAATAGAGTTATTGCAAAGATGACACAGAGCCTAAAAGGTCAACAAAATATCCTCACCGAGCTTAATTCTTAATGTAAAACAATTAATACAGAGGAAATATCTGTAAAACTTCTCCATTGAGCCCCTCAAAGGCCGAGAAGAATTAATCTGTATTAATTGAACCTTGAAGATCTTTTATCCCATCCCACCTCCTCATTTCTTCTATAAATACTTCTGTATAAGATGAAACAACGTTGGTTGCAGAACTTTGAAATATACTTGTGCTCGAAACTTCTACATGTAAATAGTGTTCAAAGGCTCTTGAAGCTCTGTTTGTGATCTAATAAGTTAGGCTGAGAAGTGAAGATGATCGTTGAACTGAAACACTGGACTTGAAGATTGTAACTGGTTTGAAGTATCAATACAAGTTGATTTATGGGATCCTGGTCTATGTCAATGATGATGTTTTTCTTATTGTAAATTGTTATTTTATTTATGTTCTCGCTCTGTCCATTATTATCTGATAAAGAACAACAAGCATAGAGTTAGGATTTACTGTTTACAGTACCCTTCTCTAACTGATAAGCTTTATCTACATGTTTTCTTCCAAATTTTGTTGTTTAGGAATGATTTAATTCAGTTTAAGCAGTTAGGAATGCTGGCGTTCCCTCGTCCTACTGTCTAAGCTAAATGTTGTTCTTAAATGTTATTTTCAGTTTATGTTAAGTAGAGATGAACTAAGGAAGTGATGGTGAGCCCTATCCTTTAGTTTTATCCCCAAAAACTATCTGAAAGTTTCCCTAAGAATGTGTTGAAAGCAGGCTAGGTTGAAAGTCCTTACCTGATCTTAGACTATTCTTAGTTAGCTTATGTGTTTGTCTTGGAAGTTTACTAAGTAAAGTAGAGCTAGGGAAGTCTATGGTGAGCCCTGTCCTCTAGTTTCTTCTCCAACAGCTGCTTTTAAAGTTTCCCTTTGTTTTTAAGATGTTTTCTATTGAAATTGCATCAAAGCTGGTTAGTTTCGAAGTACTTACTAGATCTTAGATTACTTTTATGTCTTTCTTAAGTGTATGTCGAAAGCATGATAGTTTCAAAGTACTTACTTGATCTTAGGCTGCTCTTTGTTCTTCATTTTTTTAATTCCCCTTCTTGTTGTATCATTTCATCCCATAAAATCAACTTTAAAGAGATCCTTAGACATAGATGACTTGCCCCATGGACCACTCTTGAATCTTGTTGTTTCAATTAAATACTACTATGACTCCATAGCCCAATGGACTAAAAACCAGCGTAATATCCATCTTTTCAGCCAAAGCTTGTTCTGATTGCTTGCAACTTCACACCTTTGAAACTATTTCCATTTTAGGACTTTCCACTCAACTAATAATCATGCTCAACCATCCAAAACAAACAAAAACCCTCGTTCTTAATAACTAGCCTAAAATCATACCCCAAAGCTTTAAAAGATAAATCAATATTTTCACTTATTGGAGAGATCCCTCTCCGGATTCAGAAGGGTTAGATCCTAGAATCCCAAAGTGGTTCAAGTGTTGTCTCTGCAGTTTGTATTTGCCAATCTTGCAAATTACAGATTCCTAACACATTCTTGATATTTTTCTTCAACCATGGCCTTCATTCCCCTTAAAGATTCACGAAACTCCTTTTCGGATCCAAAAGGATTTTTCTCTCCCTTGTGTGATAACATTTATCTTCTTCGTGTAAAGCTTCTCGATCCAATTTTTGGATTGCCTTTAAAAAGTGTTCCTTCAACTTTCTTGAATTTTCTCTTGGTTATCATGCACACTCACAAATCACCCTCAGATCTTCTCTAATACCACTTGATCTAGGATATTTTAAAGTGACCTAGCTTGTAAAAATGTTCAAGTGAAAATGACTAAAACTCAAACCAACGTAACAATTTAACCAAGCATGAAGACTTAAATCAAGTTTCAATTTAAAATGAAATGTAGAAGATTGAGACAAAAATAAAATAAGGATAAAATCAATTGATAATGGGGTTCATCTAGTGTGGATTATGTCTTTGGGTCCTTCCTCCAAGGGAGTGGCTTCTTTATTGATTCATCTTATGCTAAGCCTTACAAATGCTTTATTACATCAAAAAATTCCTCCAAAAATGCAAAAAAACTAAGCTCTCTGCAACAAGGAAATGGCTTCCAACATTGACACCAAAAACCTCCTTTGGTTGCTACAAAATCAAGCTTCAAAATTTTTTTTGTTACAAAAACACAGGCTTAAAAAGACTGAGTTCAAAACCTATTAGTTCTACAAAATCTTTACACCCAAATCTCTCAAGCCCAATGGAAAACCTTTTTCATATTTATAATATTGGGGGTCCCGAGCCTTGGGGTTGAGCCTATGTAAGTTGTATCCCCATTCATTTCAATGTCTATGAAAATAAGGCCTTCGTTATGCCCAAACCGTATTTACCAAACGTATTTAACAATAAAATGATTTGTGCCCCAATCGCATGCGTGCGGTGCAATATCTGTTTGTAACCAATCAAATTAATGACCCAATTAAGATATCTTGATGACACGTTGGTTATAACTGTGGCGACGCCATTCCAAAATTACTTCCATTATTTCCAATCCTATGATGTGGCATGTAACCATACTCTTGCAACAAACCTTCGATGTTATAACTTATTATGGTATGTCGCTAGAAGAAGAAGAAGAAGAATTTATTTTAACGTCCACGAGGCTAAAGATAGCCTATGGGACAGATTGCTTCTCTATCTGGCTCTTGTATTCTTCCCTTTTCCTATGAATTTTCACAATAAACTCTCCTAATTTCTTGACAAATCCCTTTCTATATAGAATATCCGAGGAGCTAGTTACCAAAATATCTGCATAACTTTCCCTACTGTCTTTTAAGGCCTCACGTTCTAAAATGAAATGATTTTATGTTTCCATTTTTTTGGAAGAGAAAAAAATACATACTCCTAGATCTTTCCTCCCACACTTCTTTTATCCTTTTCCAGCGCCCTGCATCACAACAGAGTTGATGCGAATTAGTCCTTAATTCAGCAATAACTTGGCTCTCCAAGAAATATTGGCCCCTATGTACGCTTTTTGTTGATGATTATGAGTGGGATTAAAATCTTCAATATAATATTTTTTCTTTCTCCCTAGCTGCTTCTCCCAAGTACATTTGAGGAACTTATCCATAATAAAATCTTTTATCTCTTTACTGTTTGTGGGACCCATGCTCAAGCAAATGTCCCATTTGCTAAACTATTTTTATTTTTCCGCATCCAAGTCTTATTTCTTGTGCACAATATGTCTTTAAACACAACCTTAGGCCATCTGCCCTCCTCCATTTGCTCGATTTTTTTTAAATACCTTATGACCCGCACCATAGAAATTGCTTCAATAGGAACAGCCCCTGTTTCACTTAAGAAGACAACATAAGGAACTGCACTTTTAATTTTGAATTTGTTTTTAATCAAATGCTTCTGAATTTTCTCAATTTGTTTCCACTACATGTCGAATGTACTGCTGGCCCACAGTTCACAACCGTAAAGAATCACCGAAATCACTAAAATCCCAAAAATAGTTAGAGTGGTTTTCCAGTCCCATAACTCTACTATCACTAGCACGTTGATTATAACCATTTGAACCATTTATATAATACATAGTGTCATCTCCAAAAAATTATATTACGTTGGGTCCAATGGCATGTAACCAAACCATATTATATGCTACGACACACGTGCTTTCATTATGACATGTTGCATTTGATTGGAGGAGGTCTGATCAACGGGGAGGTCATAGGATAAGCATGTGGGCTTCCTCCCCATTTTCAACTTTAGTTACAACTAAATTTTAAATATAATATCATGTTGCTTGATTCCAAAATATTCCTATTGGTTTATTGGTGGAGGGTTCGCCTTGTAACCCAAAGGTCACGTGTTCAAAACATGGCAGTGCTAACCGTCAAACAAATTTTAATCTGCCAAAATTTCTACGCTATTCCTAAGGTGCCACATGGTGCCCTTCCATTGATCCATGTCATTTCACATGTCAATCTACCACATCATGCCAACTCATTTCCATGTGTCAAATTCAACCTATGTCACGTGTCAATCCCAATCTTGCCACATCATATTTCATCGGCCACATTACCATGTGTCAATCCCAGATCCTACCATGTGTCAGGACAAGTTTGATTTTTTACATGTTGGAAAAAATATTCAAGTGACTACATCTTTCGCATACAGACTCTGATCGACGCAATTCAAGTTGTGTTGGAATCGTCTCGTTGAGCTCTTTGACATGAAATTGTTTCCATAATATTTTGAGAACTTTAAATTTTAATTCTTTTTAGATCCTCCCATATGATACATGGAGCTCGTTGGTTCAATTCCCTTCTTTGGAAGTAAGGGATCAAAATTGACCTCTCTATGTATGGTGATTTATAATGTGCATACTTTATGGTTTTGGTCTAAGTGTTATACCTAAGGATACTTTTCTAAAGCTATCATATGTAGATTTTGTATCTTTTTAATAATTATGATAGGGGAGCAGTAACTTGTGATAAAGAAATATGTGTATTTTATTGGGTGTCTAGAGTTGTATGGAATCCTATCTATTATGAAAGGCTTAAAATAGAGTTTCTTATTTGGATATATGATTATTGATGATGCTAATGAGTTTCCATAGAGATACTACAAGGATGAAATTATTTTGATGTCTAAGTATTGCTACCAGGGATGTATTGTTAGTTGATTGTATGAATTATGTGTCTACTGAGAGGGTATTTATGTGTTTCTCATATTTATCAGAGATCAAAGTCTTTAGTGTTCTTGTAATTACTAGTGACTGATAACTATGTGTTTATGTATTATTGAGCACTACATTGCTCAGATTTGTTGTTAATGATGACAAGGGTAATAACTAAGTTGTTTGTTGATCACAAAGTTGTATTATTGATGTATGTATGACAGAGTGAGAATGTAAGTTGATGTGTGTTGTTTCTAGGGTTTGATAATACGACAACCAAATTTTCTTGATGACTGGGTGTTAATGTTGTAGTGATTTTGTTGTATAATTGAAGAAGTATATATTGATTTTTGAATTTAATGTAAAAAAGAGTGGATCTAATTTGAAAATGGATGAAAGGGTGGTCCACATTGATTAAATGGGGTTGGTTCCTCCAACTAGTTGGTGCCAATGAAATAAAGAAGTGATTGGGTGCTTCTTGCTAGTGGGTGCCAACAAAACCAAGAAGGGAGTGGGTGCTTCTTCGTGGTGGGTACCAACGAAATAAAGAAGAGAGTGGGTGCTTCCTAATAGTGGGTATTAATGAAACATACAATGGAGTGGGTGCCTCCTGATGGTTAGTGCTAGCAAACTTATGTAAAGAAGAAATTGAGAAGATAAGAAGAAGAAGAATGGTGGTTTTCTCCCTTTATGGGTTTGCACCTTAAAAATTTACCTTCTGTTTTGTTGACGTGATATGATTTATGATTCCTATGTTATTATTCTCATGCATAGTATTGATATTGGTTTGATTTTCAAATATTTGAAAAAGTATTAACAAGTAGCTTTATATTTATTCACCCCCCTCTCAGTATAAACAATATTTCTACATTCTTTTATGACTGTACTTCCTTAATTAATCTTCAGGTTTGATTCTCAGTTAACCTCTTGAACTCTGCTGAAATGACATTGTTTTGATATGCATGTCAATCTGTCCTAATTTGGAGTTTAACGACCTGTTTTAATTTTGGTTCTGCTTTGTATTAAATAGTGTCTTCAATTTCTTTAATCTTTGTCTTCTCTTGCTATTAAATTACCAAATTTAATCAAAGTGAAAAATTAGTTTAACTCGGTTCTGTTTTTTTTATAACGCTTTGATACTTCATTCTACATGATGTATTGATTTGCAGATTATTTTTGTTTTTTTCAGTTTGTTTAAATTTCAGTTTTGTTTTGTCTTAATTTTTGCTTCTATGTATTTTTAATTGATCAATCAATTAACTCATGTTGCAACTATTTCTTACTCAACCATCATGTAAATATTGCATGTTGCATGTAATCGATATGCAAACTCCATATGTCGCATGAAACTCACGTGCATTCCTTGCATGTCGGTTGCAATCACCATGTGAACTCTGCATGTTGCATGTAAGTCACATGCATGCCTTGCATGCCACATGCGATCAACAGACAAACTTCACATGTCGCATGCAACTCACATGCATGCCTTGCATGTTTCATGTAATCTCCTAAGATATGATCCGTAAACCACCTTTGACATCAATGACGACTCTTTGCTAATACTCTTCACTCATTCACATGTTTTAGCTAGATGATTATCGTATTCAAAGTTAATATATGATTAATTAAGAATCGAACTAGAATGATGAAGTTTTAGGATACATGTTAACAATTTAGTATTGAAGTTAAAAGAGTGTACATTTAGATTTATTAAAAATTATTAGGTTTGCAAAGGTTGTAATTAATATATGTTGAATTAGGTTTTAGTCCTCGTGGAATGAATGTCATGTTATTAGTTTGAGCATCATATTTCAATAGATTCTTTATTATCACGAAAATAAAATAAAATAAATTGTATTAATAATATAAGAAATGTTATGTTATAATTACGTTGTTTAATAATAATAATAATAATAACAGCTCAAGCATTGTGAAAACGAAGTGTTATGTATTAGGATATTTGAGGTATTAAGAGATTAGTGGACATTAATAAACATTAATATAGTCAATAAACAAAATTTTCACATCACATTAATACTCAAGATGTTCAACCATAGTCAACATGGTCAACCATGATTGATGACAATCATTTAAAGATAAACATTGACAAAGAAAACCAACATCATTGTGTGACAAACAATCTTAATGCCATAGTGTGATGAATAAAAAATGATGTGATATTGAGATAACACAATGTCATGAACAATAAACGACATTGTAATTGAAAAAAAACATGATATTGCAATCTGAAGATCAATAAATGACATCTTAATGTGTTGAACAACAAATGGCATTGAAATGTGATTCAACAAACAATGTTGAAATGTTATGACATCAAAATGTGACAAATAACAATTATTGCCACAATGTGACAAAAAACAAATGACATTGCACAATGGCGAACAACAAATGAAGTTTCAAAGTGATGAAAAACATACAATGTGACAAAGTGGCGAACAAAAAATGTATTCACAATTAGAAAAAAAATGATATTGTAATGCAATGAACAAATATAAATTTCACAATGTGACAAACAACATCATTGTCAACCATGGTCAACCATGATTAATTCGTCATTGACCATGATAAAACATAATTAACCATTGTCATCCATGGTCAACCATAGTCAATGATAGAGGACATGGTTAATATGGCCAACCGTGGTCAACTAAGGTCACACATGGTCAACATGGTTAACTATGGTGAATTTTGGTTAACCATGGTCAACATGGTCAAACATGATCAACCATAGTCGACATAGGCGCCATAAGCAACCATGGTCAAATTTAGCCATCTATAGGTAAACACTGACAATCTTGGTTAACCATGTCCACCCATAGTCAAATATATGTTGACCATAGCCAACAATGGTCTAACTAGCTCAACCATGGCCAAACATCATTAAAAAAACTCAACGATGGTCAAACACATTCAAACATGATCAATGAGTTTAGTTATGGGCAACCTTGTTTAACCATGGTTTAAAAAGCTAAACAATGGTCAACCATAATCAACCATAGGCAATAAGGTCAACCATGGTTGAACATAGCCAAACATGGTTAACCATGCTCTACAATGGTCAACAGGGACTATCGTGGTCACTAGTGTTTAACCAAGGTTATACATGCTCAACCCAAGGTCAACCAAAATATGCATGGTTAGACATATTCATTCGTGGTCAACCATAGTCAGCCATAGTCAACGTGGTCAACCATTATGTTGTAATGCAATTAACAAATATTGATAAAAAATGATGTTACAATGCAACGAGCAAATGTCAAAATCATAATGTGATGAACAAAACCATTGTTAACCATGGTTAACCATGTTTAACTAAGTCAACCATAATTTTCCTCTTGGTTGACCATAGTAACATGTGATCAAACTTAATCAACCATAGAGAACATGGTCAACCATATTCAACATGCTTAAGATGACCAACTATGGTCAACCAAGGTTAAACATGATCAAACCATGTTCAATAATGGTCTACATGATCAACCATGTTCAACATGGTCAACCATAGTCAACACACACACCATAGTTAACGTTGGTTAACCAAAATCATCTACAAGTAAACGTTGACAACCTTAGTCATCCATATTCACCCCTACTCTACCATTTTTTAACCATAGTCAACCATGTTTGTACGAGTTTAATGATGGTAAAACTTGCATAATAAGTTCAACTATGGAAACGTTGTTCAACCATGGTCAAACAAGCTCAACCATTTTCATCCATGGTCAACCACAATCAACCATAGTCATCCATGATCAACGTGGACTACCATTGTCACCTATAGGCAACTAAGGTCAAACAAGGTCAACCAAGTTTTGCATGGTCAAACATCATTAATCATAGTCAACAATAGTCAACTATTATCGATCATAGTCAATTATAATTATACAATGACAACCATAAGTTGACCATATTTAACCAAAGTCAACCAAGGTGAACCATGGGCAACATGGTAAAAGCATGCCCAATGATCATCAACATGGCCAACCATTTTCAACCAAACTCAACCATGGTCAACATGGCCAACTATAATTTACCATGAGAAACCATTTTCATCCATGCTCTACATGCTCAACATGGTTGAGCATAATCAATCATAGGCAACATGGTCAACCATGGCCAATTATAATCTATCATAATTAATTTACTGTGGACGTAATGATGGTCATCTATAGTCAACCATAGTAAACCAAGGTAACTATAGTCAACTATGGCCTACTAATCTTCTCCACACAGGTAGTATATCAACTACCATGACTACCTTAATAAAGACATTAACATTGATGTGATTTCC
This sequence comes from Pinus albicaulis, assembly GCA_034641835.2. Lineage (NCBI taxonomy): Eukaryota > Viridiplantae > Streptophyta > Pinopsida > Pinales > Pinaceae > Pinus > Pinus albicaulis. The sequence continues at coordinate 116,955,934 of CM076581.1, forward strand.
CGAAAGAATTTATTTGAAAATGATATATTTACATCAACATCGTTTTCCACCTTTTATACACCAATAAACACCAATAATTAAAAAAAAAAGAAAAACAATATCAATCAATATATATTAACCACTTATTAAATATGACAATAGTTACCAAATTCCTTCTAATTAAAGCAAAAAATACGAAAATTTGATAGTTCGATTTGTACACCAAATACTTCGATGAAATTCAATACGATTTGAAGTAAAATAGGTTAAAAGAGTAATATGTAGCTTAATCAACACAATTACATATAATGCTAAGGGTAATAGGTGTAAATAGGGGGATCACATATATCTATAATAAGGAATAAATTTTCTAAATAAATTTCTATTCGAGAGGGATTTAGATAAATAAATTTTTTAATATTTATTTTTTAAATTGATACAATGTTTTCGTGGGTTGATAGTTTTCTGCTCTTGTGTCACTATGTGAACTGGTATCTAAGTCTGTGGGGTGGTGGGTTGAAGGATTAGGGGTTGAACCATGTCAGCTGATATATATGTGGTTGGTCAGATTATATTTTTGGGTATCATTGTTGGGATCATTCTACATGCTATTATCTCCTTCCATGTGCGGCAGTGTCTGAAGGTGACAAATGCAAAGTAGTGGAAATAGGGCCCCGTCTCTAGAGACCCCAAAATCAGAGGAGAACCTTCTATCGTGGTATCAATCCAAGTGGTTTTTTCTCTGGCGAAAATGGATTGACTCATTTATCATTTCTCGTCCATGCCAGGATTTCGGTTTTCAGCTCTGTTATAGATGGAGGCACTGTAAAGGATGTGTTGGTTGTTGTTGCTATGAAGTTTGAAATTTGTTTAGATTCTTGGCTCTGGTTTTTCCGACTCCCTGATTTTCTTCTCTGGTTGACATCCGGCCTTTTCGGGTGACTGTATTTTTCAAGTCTTTTTCCGGTAGGGCAGTTTTGGCTCTTGTTTCAAGAGAATTGATGATGATCTGGATGTTTAATCCATTTTTTGATCTAGTTGTGATTTGGTGTATGGTAGTTAATAAATGATGGGATTTCGGGGTAGATTTTTCTTGGGTCTATTATGTCACGGTAGTATGCAATGCATGGTGTATTGGATTGGGTTGGCAACTGCCATTTATGGGATTAATTTCACCTACTGACATATTCTATGATAGTGCCTTTTCAGAGGTTGTGGGTACAACCTTCTTGTCCTTTTATACAAGTTCCTTTATCACTTTGGATGTCACAGTCATTGGGGTTGGTAATTCCCTTTAAGTCTTATTATTTTTTCTAACATTCTCTCTTGTAATGCAAGTCATGAAATCTAGATGTCATGTTCCATTAGCGAACAGCGTTGAACGTATTATTGTTGCCATTTGTCTAGGGTTTCATTCTGTATGCTTGGTTTTTTTTAAGGTAAAACAAATCTGACATTCTTCGGCTGGAGGTCCTCATTCTTGGGTGGGGGGTTTCTTCTGTGACTCAGCTATCGTGCTGGACTGCCGACGGGTCTTTTCTTTGAAGCAGGTTTGGTTTAGTTTTGATTCTAATTACAACATGATGGTGGATGTTATCGATATCCTCTCATCGGATACATCGACACACGAGGTGCTCATTGCTTCCACGTTGAAGGCAGAGAAGGATCATGTGGAAGAAATTGAGCATAGTCAGAGGAGGAGGGTTTCCGAACACATTTCTGATCAGCCTTCGACCGAATTTCAGAAGGATGATTTGGGATGGCAGGGGCATGCAGCGTCGGTTCGCGATGATGATATGCACATTGCTGCAAATCAGGGTTTTTCTAGAAGGAATAATCATGCAAATGATTGATGTTACAAACCAACTACAAGTGTAACGCAGGTTATCCTGGAATACAATGATATATGGGGTAGGGTGATTAGTCTGCAAAAGAGGGCTCTTATTGGGAGATGGTTATTCCCTGAGTCTAGGGATGTTGAAATGATAGAGTGGGTTGAGAATTTCTGGTGCCTAATGCTTGGCTACATTCCGAAAGTTAGCAAAATGATGGGAAATGGTTTAGTGTTCACTTTCTACATGAGGATGACTACAAAAAAATCATGGTTCATACGTGGGTAAGAGGAAGAAGATTCATGCAGCTTCTGCCATGGTTTCTGGGATTTAATCCAGTTATTGAGGCTCCAAAGAGTAAGTTGGTATGGGTGAAGTTGCCCAGATTACCTCTCGAGTTCTGGACTATAAAATCCCTTAGGGCCATTGAGAATTTTATTGGTACAACAAAGCACATTGATCCTCGCTGCATTGGAACATCTGATAAATGCATTACATGGATTCTTGTTGAAATGTCTTTCCAAGGAGGGTTTTCGGGTGATGTCGACTTGATTTGGGGGAAACACATTCATCGTCAGAGGGTGGATTATTGGGGAGTTCCTTTCCGGTGCCTCATTTGTCATCATACGGGACATTTGCAGGGGTTTTGTCCTTTAAGTCACAGGAAGATGGGGCGACAAAGATATAATTCCTATGGACACTTTCATGGGAAGGCGTCATCTCATACATCAGGCTCGGACCTCTCGGGTAAGTCGATCCCTCCTCCGACAACGATAGGTATTTTTATTTTGATAAGGTTACTGTTAAAAATCCACCTACATTGGGTCATTATGTTCCTGTTTCAGTTGTTACGCCTCGTACTGATGATGTTATTTCTCCGCATTCTTACAAAACTATTTCTCCGCATCTGGATGGCCATATTGATGACCCACTTGGAATATGCTTTTTTTATAAACATGAAGACCATTCCCCTTGTCCGCGTCTCACTGAGCCACTGGTTTTTTCTCCCGCAATGCTTCCACTCGAGTGGGCCTCCCCAATATCCTCTCATGAGCCAGAGCAGGTCGATATACCGGACTCTCCTAATAATACTCTTGGTAGTGACCTTGACTCCTTGCTGGGAACCCGTTGCTTGATTTGGAGGCCCTAACGGTCTTTGATAAGGGCCCTCTGAATCCGCAGCCTTCCATCTCCCCTGCTTCTGCATCCAACATCACTATTAGGAAGACATCTAAGGTTGGTTCTAGGCATTTTCGAGGCCGTCTTAAGACCAAATCATTATTCCAGGGGGAATTGTATGACCTGAGGGATGCCCCTATTTTTGCATCTGAAGACTTTCGGGCCCTTAGAAAAAGTAGCCCTGATGTTGTTCCCAGATGATTTCTATCATTTCCCTTAACATAAGGGGGATGGGCGACCCATCAAAGCTTTTGTGACTGAGTGAGATGCTTTCCGAAATTCAACCCTCTGTTGTCTTTCTCCAAGAAACTCTATGTGTTCAATTTATTGCCATTGGTTCTTTACTGAGCATTCAACCTGGATGGCATGCTGTGGGTGTGGATGCCATTGTTCGGGTGGGTGGTATTCTGGTTATTTGGAACCCGCTGCTGGTCAATCTTAAGGCTTATAAATTTTTTGGTGGCATTTTTATACATGGATCCTTTAGAGGGGTTTTTGAATAGATTTATCTTATTAATCTATATGATCCTTTTCATAAGCAAGATGTATTCTGGAAGAGGATGAATCAATCCGGGATACTAAACATTGCAAATCTTATGGTGATGGGTGATTTCAACTCGACATTGGCTTCAAATGAATCATGGGGGATGCGCTCTCGTATGGATCCGATTTCCGATAAAATTGGGTAATTTTTCTATGATTCGGGTATGATGGACGTTAGACCCTCTCCTTTGGTCCCAACCTGTACAAACATACGCCTAGGAAATGACTTCATTGGTAAGAGACTTGATCGTGCCATGATAAAGGTATCACTTCACGGATTCTGGTAAATATGAGGTCTAGAGTGATATCATCTTCCCTATCAGACCATATGACCGTCATACTTTCATGGCGCCATGAACCTAAGGCTGTCGGGGTGCCTTTCAAATTTAACCACGTTTGGTTGCAGGATCCCACCTTTAACAATTTGGTCGTTGATTTTTGGAGGAAGGATGATTCTGGTGATGGATTAATGGGATGGGAAAAGTTTGCAGGCAAGCTTAGATGTTTAAATACCATTGTGAAGAAATGGAAAAAGGGAAAAATTTAGGCTTTAAGGCTGGAGCTGTAGAGTATCGAAGGAAAATTATCTAAGATTTATAAGGATATGATGGCTGCTCCTCTGGATTCACAAGTTTATTCTAGCCTTGATAGGCTTGAAGCACGGAAACTGGAAATATTAAAAATCTAGGAGACATCATGGAAGCTTAAAAGTAGAATCCAATGGTTGAAGGAGGGAGATTTGAGTACAAATTTTTTTCATAATGTGCAAATGGACGTAGGAATAAGAACTTCAATATGGGGGATAAGGTCTGCGGATGGATCAACAAAACACACAACAAAAGATATACAGTTAGAGGCGCTCAAATAATTTTCTGATTTTTATAAAGAAAATATGGAGATTGATCATCACTGCCAAATGTGGGTTCTTGAGAAAATGCCTCACATGTTTGATCAAGAAGAAAATAATATTATGGAGGCGGAAGTCACTAAAGGGGAAATTGAAACAGTTCCAAAATCATTTGCTCATGATAAAAGTCTTGTACCGAGCGGCTGGCCGGCAGAATTTTATCTTCATTTTTATGATATCTTGGAGGATGAATTTCTTGCGGTGGTTGAGCAGGTTCGTGTGTTGGGGTTTGTATAGGGGATATGAATTCCACTTCCCTTACCATTATTCCTAAAATTTCTGTTCCTATACATTTTGCAAACTTTAGACCAATCACATTATGCAATGTGGTGTACAATATTACCTCCAAAATCATTGCAAATAGAATCTGGAGGACTTTATCTTCATTGATATCAAAAGAGAAATATGGATTCTTAAAAGGTAGGTCTATTCACGATGTCGTGGCTATTGCGCAAGAGGTGATGCACTTGATACATGAATATAATAAGGAGCCTCTTATCATGAAGATTGATATCTGCAAGGCATATGATTCCGCTGACTGGTCTTTTATTAGACTTATTCTCCTCAAGGTGGGATTATCGATGTCATCTATCTGATGGATAATGGCTTGTATATCTTCTGTAAGATATGTTGTCCTAATAAATGGTCTGCCGACAGACTTCTTCATGGCTGAAAGGGGGCTCAGGCAAGGTTGTGCGCTATCTTTGCTTATTTCTATTCTTATTACGGATGGGTTTAGTAATTTATTGAGGATGGAAAAAATGCTGGATTTTTCGAAGGTCTATCCTTTTCTCCAACGGTATGCATTACTAACTCTCTGTTTTTGGATGACTTTTTGGTCTTTGGGAAACTAATTAGGAATTAGTGGTTTTATTTTCATTTTATGCTTATCCAATTTGAAGCAGCTACTTGGATGTGCATTAATAGAGATAAATCCTTCTTAATATATGACTTGGGAGACATGGATGAAATTAATTTCATTGTTGGTTTTATGGCGGTTCAAAAGAATCATATTATGATGGGGTTTACATATCTTGGTTTTAGACTTAAGCCATGTGCTTATAAGATAAGGGACTAGACTTGGTTGATTGACAAATTAAAAAAAAAATATCATGAAGAGGACAAACAGGTGGCTTTCACTTGGTGGCAGGTACATTATGGTTCAAGCAGTTTTATCCCAATTTGTTCTCTATTGGACACATTTGTATTATCTCCCAGTCTTTACGATTGATAAAATCAATGCTATTATTGCTAATTTTATATGGGCGGGAGCCACAGGTTGCAGGAAAATACACCTGTGTAAATTGGTTCATATGTTTATTCCGAAAAAAATTGGGGGTTGGGGCCTTTTAAACTTGAGGGTGTTCACAAATACATTACTTGTAAAGTCCTTGTGGCAAGCTTTGAAGGGAGATGGGGTCTGGTCACAAATCATATATCAAAAATATGTTGATGGTGATCCTATTCTTGCACTGTACCGGGGGTGCTCATGGACTGCAAAAAAAAGCGTCTCATATTTGGCGTAGCTTCACAAAAGTTATGCTCATGCTGGGATAGAGGTTGGTATGGCACTTTGGAAATGGCCAGAAGATTATGCTTGGTATTGAAAGGTTCTTGGGAACGGAAGATACCTTTAGTATTGATCCACGCTTATTGCACCGAATAAACCATAGAGGTATATTTTATTTATCCCACCTCATTTCTTGCTGGAATTTAGGGGCTCTGATTTGGAAATCGGCATAGATGTTGGGTCTCCAGCGATGGGAGGCAAGCAAATGGGAAAGATTAAAAGAAAGTTTACAATCGGTGGGTTTGTCCTTCATAGGTGAAGGGGATGAACTAGTATGGGGCGGACAGTGTCATGAAGGAAGCATACAGGTAAAGGACATTTATGTGCACTCAATCATGGAGCAGATCATTGATGTTTCCCTGTCACCTTTTCATATAGCATGGCACTGGAATAATCCTACCCATATTTTGTTATTCGGTTGGCTTCTATGGAAAAACAAAGTTCTTACATGGGATTCTCTTATGAAGCATGGTTTTCAGGGGCCGGGGAGATGCCCGCTATGTCTAAAAAATGAGGAGACTGTTATGCACTTATTTTTTTATTGCCCCTTTTCTCTCAGCATTTGGCAATTGTTTACATTTTTGCTAGGGGACCTGTCTGGGAGACCTGTTGATTGCATTCAGACTAGCATGGTATGGGGGGCTTCAAATCGCACTTATAAATCTCTGCCTTTTTATGTTTTCTGGGAGATCTGGTGTGCCTGGAATCGCATAATTTTTGAAGATATTCCTATCAGTATATCTATGATTTATGGAAACATTATGCGATGATTTAATGATCGTTCTCTACTTCCTCGGGGCTCAGTGGATCTATCTATCTGGAACCGTCCTCATCATATTGACCTTCCCGCGATATATTTTGATGGGGTGTAACGGGATGGAGTATGTGGTTGTGGGGCTTGGATAAAGCTCTTGGAGAAAGAGTTGTATCATATTTTCTGGAATGGAGGTGCGGGTTCAAATAATAAGGCTGAGATCATGGCTTTGTGGAGCGGGATCATGATTGCATATCATCTCAAATTATCCTCTATACACATATATGGAGACTTAAAACTCACTATTGATGGTATCGCTGGCAGATGTCAGATGCACTGTCAGAATCTGATAGGGTGGATTCAACGAGTAAAGTACCTATTGACAAAGTTCCAGTCTTTCTTGTTGAAACATATCTACAGAGAAAACAACTCGTGTGCTGACAAATTGTCAAAGAAAGGCATGTTGGCACCTTTTGGAGCTATTTAGATCACTCATTACAGGGACTCAAAGTTGGTGGAATCTTTTGGTTTTCCTCTGCCTTATGTTTTTTCATTGGACCTGCGGCAAGTGAGCTTGTTGTGATCAAGCGAGTTGGCTATATCTTATCCTGCCTTTTATGTTTTTGTTATCACATCCTCCTATCTTTCCCATGGTCGCATATATATGTTTTTTTCATTGATCGACTGACCCTATATAATGTTTATACTGTCTACAGGAGGTCACCATGTTTCTTGTCAGGCCTATTCTGTGTATGCATGACTCCACTAAATACAGAGGGCCTGTATCTTTATGATGGATTTTGTCTTGGCACTTTTATGGACGTTTCTCTATGACTGGTCCAAAAGTTTTTTTTCTCATGTATCAAGCTCTAAGGTTCTCATTTAAGATGTAAATATAAGGATTATTTATTGAACTATCTTGATGCTTTCAGACTAAGAAGACAGTCGCTTTTGATTTGGTATCATGCTGAATCTATACATGAACATGCTTAGGCCTGTTTGAATATGTATTTAGTTTATGAATTGTTTTTAATATAACAATGTTTTTTCTTTCTAAAAAATTTAGAAATGATTTGATGTAAGTTTTGAAATTAAAGAAACATTAAATTTAAGTTTTAGTGTAGTTTTTTTTTTAATAGTGTTTTATTATATTATTAGATTATTCAAATATCACAATATAAAAGAAAATTTATGGAAACTATTATATACATATATAAAAGATATATATTACTAATTTGAATTTTAACTCATTAACTATGAATATGACCATGCAATATATATACTGAAGTTAAACGTTTGATATTTCTGTTTTTAATAAATTTCTGTGAGATTTTAAAAAAATTAGAAAAATTTATGGAAAAAACCTTAAAAAAATAGCGATTTAGACAACTCGTTTGATCCACCCTTATTTTTAATTAGTTGCACCATTTTACTCCAAATTCAGCTAAAATTTGAATCAAAGATACGACATTCCAGAACGTAAATCGAGAAAATTTCACAAAATTTATTATAAAAGTGGAGGAATAATTCTTTTAATTCCACAAAATTGATTACGAAAGTGGAGGAATAATTTTTTAATTCCACAAAATTGATTACGAAAGTGGAGGAATAAAATTTTTTTAATAGAAAGACAACCTCGAAATTGGCCGACCTCGATTTTTTTATTATTAAATATAAGATGAATGGGTTAAAATAAATCCCCTTTATAGAGAAAATAGGATGATTATGGACACCGTTGTTGCACTCTGCAATTCTCTTGATAATGGCGAAACAATTCCTCGATAGGCGAGAAACCTACTTAGAGATTCGCGAATCGCGATGGATAAGGCTCTTCCCACTACTTAATCATGAGAAATAAATTGAAGTACGTCATACGGTACTTAATAAAATGCCAAAACAGATGGACAGCAATAAAACGTGAACGAAAAAATCTAGAGGATTGATGCCCCACAAACTGGAATAACGACGGCCCTGGTAGGAAAAGTTCAATTAAGATAAACATGGAAATATCAAAAAGTAATTTGGAATCCAATGTCTCGTAACTCTCACCGAACACATATATGATCAAACTGGGGACAATCCAGAGAATCTAAACGTTTGGTGATATATATAATGGAGTTGATATTTTTTACTTTACAGTTTGTCCCACAGACTGTATTATCTCGGTGTCCTGCCTGCAGTGAAAGAAATACCCGAGAAGGACGAAATTTACATTTTTTTCAATGTCAGTTGCCAATATTCAGAAGCAGTTTACTAAAATAGTAGCAGGTTATTGGGATGGGTGATTTTTTTGGAAGTCTTGGTTATCCCGTGCAAGCCTTGGAAGTGATGATTGATGCTATATGATTCATTTCACTAGTTTCAATCTAGCGTCTTCACTTTACCGAGTGCTAAAAAGACTATTAAAAAATAATAAGAAATTAGTCAGTTACAACTACCTTTCATGGAAATGGTCTTAGATGAATGACTTACTTATCACAGTTGAATCTCAAAAAATGATATCAAACATCTAACATTTTTTTCTCGTTTGTTTCCATTGACAGGAAAATATTTTAGCATTTTATTTGTTATAAGTTTTGAATATTTTTTGGGTTTATCTTCTCTTCTCTTTAAATTTGGTAGTGATGATTGATGCTATGTGATTCATTTCACTAGTTTCAATCTCACTTCTTCACCCCTGTGAGCAGCATCACAGGATGCAATGAGTGCTAAAAAGACTATTAAAAAATAATGAGAAATTAGTCGAAATGGTCATAGATGAATGACTTAATTAACTCGGTTGAATCCCAAAAAATGATATCTAGCAATTATAACATTTTTTTCTCTCTGTTTCCATTGACAGGAAATTATTTTAGCATTTTATTTGTTATAAGTTTTGAATATTTTTTTGGGTTTATTTTCTCTTTGAAATTTGTTGGATTCACAAGTTTGAGTTGTGAATTCTCCACAATATAAATAGCCAGTGATATTTCAGGGTGCTGAATCTATATATGTAATCAAAAATTTATTTTTGTTGAGTCAAAAATCCATTTTAAACAACAAAAGATACCAAAAATTGTTTTGCCAAATTCAAACAAAAAATTCCAGAACATATTAAAAATTTGCTAAAGATTTGTTGGAATTTCTAGTTTGAGTTGTAAACCCTCCAAAATTCAATTAGTAAGGAGTTTTTCAAGGTGTTGAATCTATATATGTAATAAAAAATAGCCAAATTCCTATCAGAAATTCCAAAACATATAAACACCCTGTGCATTCAAAAACTAAATCAACCAAAAATTATTTCTCAAAATTTTAAGAGAAAAAAACTTCAAAACTTAAAATAGTTAAGTAATTTCATTTACTCCAATACTTCTCAGAGTTAAACAACACATGTTTGTTTCATTTATTGCTACTTCTACTTCATTCCAATAGTTAGAAAACACATGTTTGTTTCATTTATTACTACTTCTACTTCAGCTAGGACTATAAAGAAAAAATATAACAATTCAAATTGCTTAAGCCATGAAAGGAAAAAAGATAACAGCTCAAATTGCTTAAGCCATGAAATGTTTTATTCAAAAAGGAGAAATTGTTTTTACGATATACATCCAAATTTTGAGCTGGGATAACCAAGTTTTATACCAGAATAAATTGATTACTTTTTACGGAGCACAGAGTCATCTCAATCCTGGAGCTTTTATACACCCAAAATACTTAATGTTCTTACTGGATTAATACTCAACCTATAACAGATTCATACACTTAATTCTCTTACAGTGGATAAGTTGTACAAGTTGCATACAATATATATAAATATTGCAATGAAACATCAAACAAATTAAATCTAAATTTCCACAAAGTCATCTCAATCCTAAAACTTTTATACACCCAAAACTTAATGCTCCTACTGGATTAATACTCAACCTATAACAGATTCAGACACTTAATTCTCTAACAGTGAACTAGTTGTACAAGTTGCAGAAAATATACCAATATTGCAATGAAACATCAAGCAAATTAGAACTTAATTTCCAGAAAGTTACAGAAATATTAAAAAAGGTATTGGTTTACTGTTCACCCAGTGTTAAGTGATTGTGTTTTTAGTGTTAATAGGGTGTAATTATCTTGAAATTTAAGAGAGCTCCTTCCGATACAATATATTCTTTTTGGCCCAATACATACAAATCGATCTATCTCAAAATTCCAATAAGCAGATACTTGGCTGATGGTATATTATGAAAGGGCATATATCACATTTATACATTTAATTAATTTATACATATGGACGACTATGCAGATATTATACTTTCTCAAAATGCCCTCTGACAATATGCAGGACACTATACATTCTCAAAATGCACTCTCTAAAAATCTGAGGCAGAGAGCCCAGTTTTGCAACCTACTAGAAATAATTCTACCCACATTAATCCTGCAGCTTTTGTCGCAGAAGGGATCATCAGTTGAATGTATTTTCTATCAGAGGTGCTTGGTGTTCTTCTGTTGGCTATCCAGTGATTCCATGATGTTGGAGCGCCCTTGATGTCTTTTGAGATAGAAGTTGAGGAAGAGTAAGAGGAGCGTGGCGTTGGAGAGGGCATCAAAGAGCCACGCACCCATTCCGTTGCAGCCTTCCCTCGTGGTGAAGTGTAGCGCAAGAAGAGCAACGTAGGCGAGCAACGTGAATGCCAAGTGCACCATCTGGCAACTGGCGGGGAGAGAAGAGGACCAGCAACCCCAACCGATGCTGCAGCAGAGGAAATACGAATAAACCACGACATAAAGCACTGTGGTGGCGAGGATAGCCACGATCTGAAGCGACTGCGAGAACTCCAGCCACGCGTAGCACACGCAGACGACGGCGATTCGGTGGAAAACGTGAAGGAAAGTAAGGGGTTTCTTGCGGAGAATCCATATGACCGTATCGAAGAGCTGGTGGTACTTTGTGAGATAGAAAATATATGACCAAAAGAAGACTCTGCCGGAAGGGCGCGTGCCCAGTGGGAAACACATTACCCACTCTGCGGCGCTATTAAAACGCCTACTCCAAATCCATCTCGTCTCCCTAATCTCCACTGCCGTGGCTTCCCAGCAGCCCACGAAGATTCCCGCCGAAACCACGACCACGCAGAGGTTATGGATGGCGGGGATCGGCCCAAGAGGCAACGGCCTCTTCCTGGGTATGAGCAGAACCTTCAGAAACAGAATAAGCAACAAATAGGAGGCAATGGCCAGAAGGGGGAAAAGCCATGTGGAACCCCAAGCGTGATGGTCCCATCTGAAGTGAGCCACCATGGGCTGCTCTGCTAACAAGTATCTCACTCTGCCCCTTATATCCCCACTCCATCTCCATGTCGGATCACTCATTTTTTCACAGAATTGCAATCCAAAACCAGAATTAGCTGACAAATTACAATGCCGACCGAATGGAAATGGATAAATACGAAGGCAGTCCAGAAAAATCAAATATTTGCAAGCGTGGGGAGAATCCCAAGGTGTGTCAGAGCCTTAAAAGACTTGGAAAGAGGCAGGGGGCGTCCCTGACTCGGTAAAATCTAATTTTACTCTGATCTATGCTACACCATTGCAGTGCCAGTAAAGAGAACAAAATAGTGACACCAAATAAAAGCTAAACCATGCTGGTGGGTTCAGCGAATTTACGAGTGGCTGACTCCAGATATTTCAGTTCTCCGTGAGTCCAGATATTTTAAGTGGGAGTGGGACAGTGTTGTCATGTGGGGACCGAGGTGTCTGTCTGTGTCGAACTATTCAATGAAATCGCATGCTTTTTAAGTGAGAGTTCGACGATCAATGCCATGTCTTCCACTTAATCTTGTTTTTTGTGTGATTATCGAGGGTTGGTGAAATAATTTTGGAGAGTTTTTTCCGTAGGTTTTTGATTATTGAGGGTGTGTGTCAAAGAATTTTGAACAGAATGCCCATAGGGCAACAACGACGTTTTCGTTTGATATAAAGAAATTGAGTGAGGATGAGCAAACGTAATGCAAAATTGATTAGTGCTATACGATGAAGTTGCTTTCGTCACTATATAGAAAAAAGTGTTTTTTTCTAAATATGTGGTTTTCGATGTTTTGAAAATTAATGATAAATAAATATACAAAATAAAATAGAATTTCTAATGGTCTTTTTTTAATCTTTAATGTAAAAATCAAAGATTCTACTATATAGGTTATCTATGTATATTTTATGGTAGATAATTTTGACCATTTGCTCAAAGAATAATTAGTCCAACTATAAGAGTCTTAATAATTGTATTATTAATAAAGAGTCTATTGTATAATCACAATACAAAAAACTGCCTACAACCATATAGTTAGGAATCTGAAGAGGTGATGGGAGCTAGCTTTTTCGCACTAGAGCCTAGAGGGGTTGATGTAGTGAGAATACATGGAATTTTGTAGTTCGACTTGAGCGAGATGAGTGTCCATTCTCTCCATATAGAACCGTTGGTTTCATTGTTCATGTTTCACATCCTTAAGCCTAACAAAGACATTATACCTTTCTCCCTGCCTCTCATTAACAACCCTTCCCAACAAGGTTTTCATATATGCCAATAGAGAGATCAAGCTTGAAGATAAAGCTTGAAAATATTGTTTTTTCCTTCCCCTAGTATGGTCAGTGTCAGGAATCCACTGTACAACATCCTCCATAAGCTTTGAATTAGAAAAATCTTGCTTATCTCTGGTTGTCATAACCTCCAGTTATTGAATTTCCCTGCATGATTCTAGGGGGACTGCCAAATGGAAGGTCTCAATAGCCTCCTCTGCTTTTTGTTGGGCTCGGTTATGACCCTGAGTGCCTCAACACCCCCCCCCCCCCCCCTCCTGATTCTCACAAGTTGTAGTTGCATTTGAACAGACATGAAGTGGCTTCTAAGGACACCACAGAACTAGCCAAGAAACAAGAATTGGGGGCAAGAGAAAACCATACAGATAGACCACATCCAAACCAAAGGAATAATTCTTGATAATAGCTCAACATTGCTCAAACAAAGAAGCCATCCTCCCAAGGAAGAAATACAATGAAACAGACGAGGGATGACAAAAGAAAACGAAGCCCGCAATGAACATATATTAAAGGACCCAACAATACAACAAACCAGACTGGACAATGATTGTAGCCATATAGAAACACACCCCACAATGTCAATAACATAAACCACAACCATGCTTATATCCTATAGCTAAACAAAGAGATGGAATTACAATAGTAAATATTAAAGGTTTCCAAAATTACCCAAAAAGGAGAGACCTTCAAGCGTCGTAGGCTGGAGGCCAATATAGATTTTTGCACACCATAGATTTTGTAAACAATCAAGCCTCAGAATTCTACTAATTGCAACCACCTTAAGCTCCCACCATTCTCTCTTTTCCCAAATCCTTGTAGAACTTGAACACTTAATTCCTTGACACAACTTACCAAGAACTTCCCTCTAGTTTTTTGGTTTGCTAGAAACACTCTCTTAACGACCAAGCTACCAGAAATCTGAATTAATATTAGGTCATCATTGCACCATGGCCCAAAATCTGCCCAAAAGCTGGCTAATTTACTCTTACAATACCAAAAAAATGGTTCTAACCAGGAACACTACATAGGTGGACCGGTTGCGCCCCTCTTTGCCTAAAAATTATGTGTATCATTGGTAATGGGGGGAATTTATATCACATGCTCTTGCATACACGAGGGTGGCCACACCACCCCCTCCAATTAATGCTCTTGAAACCACAGGGTGGCGAGAACTCCGTCCTAGATCTCCATTCTCCTCAGTTTGCAAGCCCATCAAGGGAAAATATAATTTGCAATGTTAAAAAGTAATGAGATGTTATTAGTTCATTGTATTAATAATTTTAGTAATATATTTATGTTGTAAATTGTTTTCTTCTTGTGAAGTTTATGTGCTTCTGGAACCTTTAGATTCCTTAGTACCATTTAGATCCATTGAAGAGCTATGAAATTCTATATGGATTGTTCATATTTTTCATAGGTGGTTAGCTCATTTTCTCTCCTTCATTACAAATTTTGGGGTTTTCCTTTGATTAAAAATGAAATGTTATATGCACTGTCCATATTTTTCATAGGTGGTTAGCTCATTTGCTCTCCTTCATTACAATTTTTGGGGTTTTCCTTTGATTAACGAAGTCCTTTAATGCCTTATGCATAGCTTTACATACCTTGTCAATTCCATGTTTAATTTTCAATTTTTTTTTTTAAACTTACTTTCTTAATGTCATATTCAATTCTTTGTTAATAAGAGTGAGGTCGTTGCTTTCTTTTCCTAATACATTTTTTAGATTAGTTATTTGTATTTTTTTTCTCATCCAAGGTTAACCCCATTGAGTGCTTAGGGATGAGGATCATTTCTAGTGATGTTAATTTGGAGCCTTCCATCTAGTTTCTTCTCAAGTGGTAGTGTAGAGAAAGAGAACAAGAAGGTTCTAGGTGGCCCGAAATAAAAGTAAGGGTTGCACTCAACCCTTTACTTCAGGGGAGTTGCAACTAATCCTACTTGTCCCTCGCCTTCAAATATCGAATGATTTAGCAGTAACCTATTTTCATTTTAGTCATTGAATAACACACTGCCATAGAATGTAGCATCCTAGAGCATGAGCATTTCTTAGAGCATTAAAGTGAGTTAGAGCATATGTTACTCTTAGTTGCTAGTTCATTATTACTTGTATGAGTGAATCTATAGTTGCTAGTTCATTATCACTTCTATGGGTGAATCTATAGAAACTATATGCATGTTAAGAACTTTAGAGATTGATGAAGGATTCTGAGTAGGTAATGAAGTAAATAGTCTATCATTATCCCTTGGGGGAATCCTAGCACAAGCAAACTGCCCACCCCCCCCCAGCCCCCCCAAATAGGTATATTTTCTTTAAGGACTAAATATGTGTCCTCTAGTTCTTGAGTCTCTCTCTCGCATCATGAGAACACACTCTATGCGATAAACACAACATTCTAAACCCATGACATGATGGTCTACGGGTGAAAATGTGAAGCTGGGTTACACTTTTTGCCCTTTTTTGAGAAAAAAATTTCATTTTTTCGGTTCTTCAACTTTTTGCAAACTATAACAAATTTTCTGTGTAGAATTTCATTTTGTGATAAAAATAAAAGTTGTGAGAAATTTTGTTAGCTTTCTATTACTTATTTTTTGAAATTTTTTTATGCAGATTTGATATGTCAACTTAGCGTTTCTTTGAGTGTGTGTTTCTTAAAAATCAAAGGATTCATAAGAAGTCATGTTATGTTGCAATGCTGTATTCATTGAAAATTTGTGTTTTTGAAAAAACAAAATGTGTTACAACAATCTAGATAGAGTCTACTTTGTTTTCGTCATATTTACAAAGCCAATGGATGCATATCATAATTACTAGAATTTTTTAAACTGGTCCAATACGAAAAACTGTGTATTTTGGATATGTTTCGCATCGCAAGAAATTTCTTAACATATAAGTTATAAACTAAAAATCTAAAAGCTACCCATTAGAGACGACGGACCAATGTAATGCCCCATAATTTTTTCAATTTTTTTACAATGTATTTTGGGAGATACAAAATTTTGATTTCACTGAATCACAATGACCCTCAGAAATTGTTTGCACCCATTTTATTAGAAAAATAATTAAAATTATTAAACGTTTATGAAATTCCATAAAAGTTATATTTCCTGAAAGTAGATTCAATTCTGAAAATGATTGTCTTGGTTCCGACAGTTAATTAACAACCTTTCATGGAGTTTAATCAGTCCAAAGTTGCAGAACCATATTCAGAGCCTGGT